>CM060365.1:35964187-36278756 GCA_030545235.1 Helianthus tuberosus | reverse complement strand
AAATGTGCCCTTAGGCCTTAACGAAAATGGGTATTTGGGTCACTAAATGTCTAAACCTAATGCCAAAGGGGTTAATAACTAATCTAAACCATAAGAATAGTTTTGTAAGAGGGCCTATGTTGGTGGTTTGTATGGATATACCTGATTAAAAAAAATATTTTACATATACATATCGGGTTTTTTATAAAAAAATGTGTCCCTCGAAATATCGGGCCCTGACCGGTGGTCCTCCCCGCCTACCCCAGGGCCGGCCATGTTCACCATCATATCATTGATTTCGACTTCATCTTCTTAGAATCCTGATAACAAAGCACGTGATCATGGATCTATCAAAAGCCACTGTTCTGCAAATTAAAACTAGGGAAGTTGGTAAAGAAAATGTTGGATTTGTCATCATGGCTACAATCATAGCCGTCTCCGATAATTCAAGGCATGGACGAGTAGAAAAATGAGTGCTTCCAATCGTGAGGGTCTTTTTCTTTTTGATGCCGCTACCCACCCTTTTTATTTAATTTGATTTAAAAGTGTAATTCTAATTTTTTAGTTGAAAAAGTATTCTAATGGTTTTAGTTGAAAAAGTATGTAAGTATAAAATTATTATCTAGTCTAGTACTCGTTTTTGACACTAAGTTACGTGTGATTTCATGGGTCCTACTTTACCCAGTAGAATCAATAACACGAGTCTTAGATTTTTAGATATAAGCCTAAGTTTATGATGAATAATCATGACCCGATTACTATCATAAATTCAGCCATGTTCTTGTGTATATGTATATTTATATAGTAATAATATTAACCTAAAACTAAGTCCATCAAATATATCATGTATTATAATGTAAGTCAAGTATGGAGGTTTAATCTCTTTATATGTTTCACCACTACACAAAATCATCACAATGATGATTCAGAGGGTCATGAAATACAAGAAATAAATTAACTAATACATTCACAAGTGGCCAAGTATGTCTTTAACCCGGGTGAGCCAACACAACATGGAAAAAAATTAACTAAGTGTTGGAGGCGGGGCAGGGTTATATTACTTTGATACTAGGAAACCACTTGAGTGTTCATACAAAGGTTCACAAGTGAAGTAGTGGAACTAGATTGGAAAGCCAAAGCTCCCACGGTTCACACTTTACAAGTCACAAGTTCATCATATGGAAGATGATGAATCGTGTTTGTTTTCGACTCTTGGATTATAATATGTATGAATTAAAAATAAAGAGTTTTTGAACTCATAACTTGGTGGGAATCAATCTCAACATAAACCCACAACTATAGGTTAACTTGTGAGCTTGGTGGATTCAAGATTCAACCAAGTTTTAGTAAAGAAAATGAAGTTACGTAAGTATGAATAAAAACAGAAAATAAAACCCACTTTGGACATCAAATATGGTGAGGTTTCACCTTAGTTTGCCATGGTAAACTTGTGAAAAGCTTCCTAGAGGTTATCCAAGTGAAATAGAAGAAGAAACAAGAAGAAAATGGATCAGGAAGTGAGCTAGAACTCACTTTGAACCCTTAGAACTTTCTGCTCAAATCTAAATATTTTGGAGAGTTTCAGTGAGAATTTGAGAGTGTTGGAAAGGTTTGGAAAGTGGAAAAGAGAGTTAGGATGGGTCTATATATAGTGGAGGATTAGGGTTAAGTGTTAGGAGTGTAATAAATAAGTTGGTTGGGAGTTGAGGGTCAAGAAATGACCAATCCGCATATTGGGTACAATTTTCTGTGGATCGACACTTGCTGTGGGTCGCGGAAGAGAGCCCGGGGGGGCTGCGCTTGTCGTGGGGTGAACCAGCCAAACATCTTTTCATCTTTTTGACATTTTCAGCCCTTTGGTTTGTTTTGTGGCACATATTATGGTATAATACGTATAATTAATGAATTTTTAAGTACCAATAAGTATCTAAATGTAGTTTTAAGTTTCGTGAACGAATAACCAAGCATTTGCACATAGAGAATGATTAAAGTCACGTATTTACGTTGTTTGCAAGTTAAACATGTTTTTACAAGAATCAGGCATATGTATCAAGTGTATGTTTGAATTAAATGTATAAGCATGTATAGATAAACAATGTATATTTCTCATAAATGATCAAGTTTTATTACAATCAAAGCCTCAGAGTACAATGATTCGAAAATAGAAATACGATCACAAGAGAATCAAGTTTCGAAAATAGAAATACAAGACAAGCTTTCTAAATACGGAAAGTTACAAAAGCGAGGCGTTACAGTGAAACATGTGCCTTAGCCAAAAGTCATAAAAAACCATTCAAACCAAGTAACACTAAGTTTAGCGAACCTTTTTCACTAATACATTCAGATATGTGGGGTCCAGCTGAAACTAATGGAGGTCAATTTTTTTTTGTTTTTTTCTATTATTTGTCAATGATTGTACCCGGATGACATGGGTGTATTTTTTAAAACACAAATCTGAAGTCTTTCACAAATTCAGATTGTTTTACACCGTGGTCCAAAACTCAATTCAAAACCAACATTCAGATCATACGATCTGATAATGGGGGGAGTACGTTAATAACTCCATGAAACAATTTATTCAAGATAGGGGAATGATTCACCAAACCACTTGCCCAAAACACGCATAACAGAATGGTGTAGTTGAGCGAAAAAATGGCATTCTGGTAGAAATGGCCCGAGCCCTTATCCTTGAATCCAAAGTCCCTAAATCTTTTTGGTCCGAAGCTATAAACACAGTTGTGTATCTCTTTAACCGTTTACCAACCAAAGCACTTGACCTAAATGTGACAATTGTCAAATTTGCACGTATCCGTACAATAATTAGACAACGATTAATGCTTAATAACTGTGCTGATTCAACATTTATGGCATGAATGTTTTCTGATTTTTGTTATCATACATACATGTGCATCATATATTGCAAAATGTCATATCATTATTGCACATAACACTTTATTGATTCAAATGATGCACTAAACAGAGTTAGCACACTTATCAGACAAATCAGAAAAATGCTGACGAAGTTCAGTACATAGACAGACATGGTATTGAGACACAGAATGAGACAGAAACCAAGAGTTACACTAGTATAATGTGTAGAAAAGTAAGGATCATAAAACTGTCTTCCTAGAGATAGTTTAAGTGCCGGAAAGTGCCTAAAACTCACACAAACTGCAGAATTCTATAGAAATCAGCAAAATTCAGCATTTAAACAACTTAATATCATGCAAAAATATGGTTAAATGGTCCAGAATACTTTCCTAAGTATCGGGAATCAAAACTGTCACAAAAGGTAACATAAAGCACACTAAACTGCATAGTTTAGCACCTTAACGAACCGGTAACCAACCGAACAACCGGACACTACCCGAAACACCAAATTTTCACTAGAAGCATTGTTTTATCATTTCCGAGCTAGTTATGATCCCGAACACCATAACACACTATATAACATCATAACAACTCATAACCTAACTAATTCACTTAGATTTCAACTAACTAAACTAACTACCATTTACAAGCTAACCTATACCACCCCCCCCCCCCTCATGAACACGGTTACAAGGTGGCCCCACACCTTGGATTTTCTTTGTTTATTATAATGGATATGTTCCCCACTTTACTAAACATAATACCCATGAGATTTAGGAGTGTTGGGAGGAATGACCACAAGACCTTAACCTTCTCATTTCACACAACACATTTCGCTTGAACTCTCTCCTCTCCTCCTCTTTGCTCTCGCCGAAACCACCAAGCACCACCACCATCACTTTCATTCAATCTTCACCCATTCTCTTGTTACTCAAAGGTGTAAGAAGCATCACAAGTAAGCTAGGAGCTCTTGGAAGTGGAAGGACCTCTTGCAAGTGCTATTAACCACCTCATCTTCATCTTGTGTTCATCCCTAGCCTTGAGCTAGTAGTAAGATCATCTACACTCCATTTTACAACTTATTTAGTTGGTTAAAGAATGATACAAGTAACTTAACATGAAGAACACTAATGATCAAGAACATGAAACTTAAACATAAGCTTAAAAATCATAAGAATACATGTTGTTAAGTGTTGTTTTTATTCTTGATTGATGATTATTTGTGTTTATGATGTTAAACATCATATGATCTTGCTAAATGATGATTAAACACATAATCTAGCAAGATGAGAGGATGATTATGTTAGAGATCAAGAGATCATCATTATGTAAGAGCATGAACTTGAAGTATAAATTGTTTTCTTGAAAAATGATGATCAAAGTGTGATGTAAATCATATAAATGGATGATTACAAAAACTAAATTCTCAAGAAACCAAGTTAAAATACAAGATTTACATAAACTTGGTTCTTAAAGAAACTAACCACATTTTTAGTGGTTACTCAAGTATAGAAGCATGTATTTAACAAGAAAAATTCAAGAAGAAATATTTTTAGAAAAATGATTTACAAGTTGTAAACATCTAAATTCTTCAAGAATGATGTTTTTAAATAAATAACCACACTTTAAAGGGTAACTAAGTTTACTAAACACACTACCAAGTTACTACAATTTTTTGTAAACTTTCAAGTTCATGAAGTAGTGATTAATGCTTGATTTATGGCACTTGGTAAGTAATATTTGATTTGTTGTTGATTGTGATGATTTATAAAAGAAAATGATATGCTTTGAAAGCATGGAAACCTCCATTTTTAAGGGGAAACTATGGCAAAAATTTTCTAGAAATTAAACACTTAGAAAAATATTTTTAAACAAGTATTTACAAGTATATTTTAAACCATGAATTTCATATAAAGTTTGCCATAATTTTTGTTACAAGATTTATAAATACTGGAGGTTGGTTTTTGATAATAAAAGTGACTAAATGTGTATTTAGGAGAATATATATTTAGAGCTCACCATGTGTGTGATTAAGTTAAAATATTTATTATTTTAACAAATAATTATATACTTGGAATAATATTAGGACCCAAGGAAACGTAACTCAAAGACACTAAATAAGACTAAGGTCAAGGCACGACCCATCCGTCTAATTAACATTAGCACGTTTGTAGGTAGTCGTGTGATCGAGTAGCAACTTGAGTTACATTGTATACAAGACGCAAGACTGTGAGTTCATGTCCCCCTTTTCTCTTAATTGTCTTCGGTTTTATAACTTCGGGGGTGAAGTACTTGTTACAAATTGTTTACAAACGTTTACATATGGTATGGTTAGCTAAGGAATGTACTGCTAGATCATGTGAGTGGTGGGTACAACGTTTAAGACCATTAATCCTCGTAGTAGGACCGAAGGACATGAGTGATAGATCTATTTGGGTGTTGCGAGCCCCACCCATGAGGACCGGGATTTGGCCCATGAGGTGACTATGTCTTCCAGCCGGAAGCCCGATACAAAATCCGCTAGGATTGAGCTTTCCTGCATCACGTCACACATATTAATGGCCTTGCAAACCATTAATTGATCTGTTTCCTTGTTTGCTTTCATACCAGGTTTTACAAAACATACATACTGACAATGTTTACAAGGTTTATTCGTGCACTCATACAAAACACATGAACTCGCTCAACTTTTGTTGATGTTTTCAAACTACATGTATTTCAGGAAACCTAATATGGATCTGGCGGGCGTTGGAAGTTTTCAAGTGTTATCTGAAATAAAAGATGTCATCCGGTGTCTAAGGGTTTGGGTTGTGTATCTTATCCTGGATAAGATACATAGTTCAAAGCCTAGTTTTTATTAGTGTCTTTTGTTAAGTCCTCATGGAACCTTAAACAAATTTGGATGGTTTGTAATATGAACTTGAAGCCTCGAATTTCTGTTAAACAATGTTGTTTGAAATCTTTTGAAATTTGTTTATGGTTGAACATCTTGATTTATCATATAGTTGTTTGTTATGGTTGAATGCAATGATATTAAGCAAGTCACACATAATCACACTTTCGTAAAAGTCAGAGTGTGACAGTTTGGTATCAGAGCTTCGATTGTAGCAAACTAGGATTCTTTCTCGAGTCTAGACTACAATCATTAGGGCTCTCACGAAAATATTTTCACAAAGTGTTTTTCATTGCATACACAAAACGCCCAGATCCATGGAACAAACATTTTTACAAAAGGAAAGACAAGAAACACAATGCAAGGTCATATTGGTGGTTTAGTCCGGGGTAGACTAGGAAAGATAGAAAAAGTTTCGTGCAGGATAATGTGATACATGATTTCATGATGAAATGTCTATGATTGCGTACTAAGTGATAGTGGTTAATATATGTGCGCATGTTATGATTGCTATGTTACAGGCATTAAGTCTTCTTTAGAGAGCGAATTGTCAGACATTGAAGACCCGATGGCTGTCGTATCAGATGACGAGATAGCACCTGGGCCGGAGATTTTTACGTCAGACACTGAGAGTGATCCTGACATGCTATCAGATGACGAGTACGATTTCCAGCCGTTTGCGCTGCCTGACTTTGGAGATGATTTACCCCTTGCTGATGGTTTTCCTGACGAGGATCCTTTTGTCATTCCTGTTCCAGTCCATGATCATCTGATTATTGGTCATCTTTATGGTGAGCACGTCGTGGCTCCGATCCTCGATGTTGTGCCTCTCGTGGTTATCCCTCCTGAGGATTGGCCTTTTGATGATTTGTTCGATGATGACGTCGACTTGTTTGTAGACGATCCTCCTGTTGACGCCCATGGTGATGGAGAGATAGATGAGGATGTTGTAGCTATCCCATCTCCTGATGTTCCTGTTGTCGAGATATCCTCTGATTCCAGCTTACACTCGGTCTCAGATTCCTTTGAGTCTGTGACATCCTCAGCTTTACAGGCAGTCGGATTACAGCGTTACGCTACTGATTCTGACGATGACACTGCTACGTCAGCTACACCATCTCCTCAACACGACCTCGAGCATGTCCCTGAGCCGGACCCAATTCATTTTGATCAGCCGGACGTTGCACCTGTCGACCCTGAGCCGATGCCTATTCCTGACCCTGTCCCATTTGGCTTACCAGACATCGCACCTCTTATTCCCGACCCAGTTCCAGCACCTGTTGATCTTCCTGTTGTTGAGTCATTTATTCCTCCACCCGCACCCGCTGATGTTGCTCCTATCCCTCCTATAGAGTCTGATGTCCATCGCACTGACCTGCCGATTATTTTCTTACAGGACATCCCTTCACCCCGTCCATGGGAAGGTACTTCTGGTCAGCATCCTAGTTATGATCCTTTTGCTACAGCATCTTTTCCTCAGATCCCTCAGACTGCACCGTTTGCTCCGTTCACTTCTTTACCGCTTGACGAGCCATTCCGATGGTTCCCACCGTATTCTATGCCGATTTCAGACCCCTATCATCCCTCCCATTTTGTTGGCTACACACGGGATGAGTTACTTTTATCACTTCAGCTCCAGTTTGAGATTATGAGCCGCAGAGTCTTGGAGCTTGAGCTTACTCCACGTCCCCCACCGTGTCCCTGTCAGTCTACATATGTTCCTCCACATTCATCACCGTCTCCTTTTGCACATCCACCTGCTCCTCTTACTCCTTTTCCAGGTTTTGATGCTCAATTCCTTACCGTCGAGCAGCAGATCAGTTATTTACTTCGTCATGTATATGAGCTCGAGGAGGAGCTTGCGCATGTGCGCAACTTACTCTTCTTCCCTCCTCCTCCTCCACCTCCACCATCAGCATAGTGGTTTTTGGTTTTATGCAGATTGCATTACTTTTGGTGAGAGCACTACTAATGAGCAGAGATTGTGAAGACTTTTTGAAGACCGTATTTGACTATGTGACTTTTGTATATTGACAGAGTTATTGGACGAGGGTAGTGTGACCCTATGTCCCTTTTGATATGATACAATGTGTAAACAATGTAACTATGGTCAGTAATTAATGAAAGCTCAATCGTCATGTTCTCACTAAACACATTGTTGATTTACATGTTTATGTTATGATTGTGTTGTTGCATGATTGCTTGCTAGGATGAATACTATTATATATACGTACTATTTATTTATTTACGAGTAAGACCTGATCTATCAAATCTTCATCTTAGAAGGAGAATGCCTCCTCGAAGGAACAATCAATTGCCGACGACCGAGGCAGAATTACAAGAGCGCATCTCACAGGCAATCGTACAACATGAGGCCCTTCGCTCCGAGCACAACGGAGGTACCTCAGGGAATAACCCACCTAACGGTAATGTTTAAGTCACCTAAGACACATTACAATACGTTTGGACATTTCCTAGTGTGCTTTGCTAATGCTTTCTGTGAATGATGTTGCTTGTGTACATGTTGTACCTACAAGCAGTTTTTGGAGTTCAAGCCTCTGAACTTCAAGCCAGAAATGTGTATGCTTTTGTGAGATGGGTTGAGAAGACGGATTCTGTCTTAAGAATGAGGAAATGTGCTCCAGAGCATCAAGTCACATACATTTCTGGACTGTTTCTAGATGGGGCTCTGTCATGGTGGAACCTTCAGGTTCAGACGTTGGGTGAGGCTGCTGTGTATGCTTTGATGTGGGATAAATTGAAAGAGCTGATGCGAAAGAAGTATTGTTCGAGGGCAGAAATCCAGAAGTTGGAGACAGAATTCTGGAATTTGAAGATGGATGGTCCTAAGATAGTAGAGTATGTTCAGAGATTCCATGATTTGTCTCGCGTAGTCCCTTACTTGGTAGAACCAGAGTTTAAGAGAATTGAACGTTTTATTTGGGGATTGGCGCCCCAGATATTGAGCATGGTGACAACATCCAAGCCTCTGAGCATCACTGAGGCAATTGACTTGAGCGTGGCACTGACTAAAGAAGCATTCCGTCTGGGAAAGTTCTCGAAATCTGAAACAAAGAAGAAAGAGAATCATGTAGAGTCGTCTGGGGAGAACAAGAGAAAGTCCTCAAATTTGAAGAAAGGTACCCAAGGGAATAACAACAGTGCTAGCAAGCGGAGAGATGCTAACCCACCAGCCGAGGTCAGGACTGGTACTGCAATTGCTGAGAACAAAGCGGAGGGCTATATGGGCACTCTGCCCAAGTGTGATGTATGCCAGTTTCATCATACCGGTCAGTGCAGGTTCAGGAAATGTGGTAACTGTGGAAGGAATGGTCATTCCAAGGAAACGTGTTGGGTTGGAGCTGGTCGTGGAAATGGTAATGGCAATGGCAACCGTGGTAGAAACGGTTATGGGAACCAGAATCAAGGAGGAAACAACAACTAGGGAGGTAATGGAAATCAGGCGGGAAATGGAAACCGCGAGGGAAATAATAACAACAACCAAGAAGGACGCAACCATAACAAGAATCAGGGTGGTACTTGAAATAGATGCGGTCAAGGTTGCTTTGGTTGCGGTGATGTAGGGCATTTTAAGCGGGATTGCCCAAAGAATAACCAAGCTCGCGGAAGAGTGTTCAACATTGGAGCTAGAGAAGCTCGCCAGGATCCGAACGTGGTTACTGGTACGTTCCCTATTAATCAACATTTTGCATCTGTGCTATTTGATACCGGTGCCGACTATAGCTTCGTATCTCTAGAGTTTAAGAATATACTTGGCTTAGTAGCAAGTAAGTTAGACATCCCGTACTCGATAGAACTAGCTAATGGGAAGCTAGTAGAAGCTAAAGAAGTAATTAGAGGCTGTGTTATAGAGCTTGGAGAGCGTGAGTTTTCGATAGATCTTCTGCCAGTTGAATTGGGAAGCTTCTACATTGTAGTTGGGATGGATTGGTTGTCGAGTAATCGTTCTGAGATTGTATGTCATGAGAAGATTGTTCGCATCCCGATGGCAAGTGAAGAGACGATTGTGATACACGGGGAGAAGCATGATACGCCTCTACGGATTATAAGTTGTTTGAAGGCACGGAAGTCTTTGCGTAAAGAATGTGTTGCCTTCTTAGCTCATGTCATTGATAAAGAGGCCGAAGAACCAAAGCTCGAAGATATCCCTGTGGTAAGGGAATATCCTGAAGTCTTCCCCGAAGACTTGCCAGGATTGCCTCCTCCACGACAAGTCGAGTTCCACATTGACTTGGTTCCAGGCGCCGCGCCTGTAGCCAAGGCACCTTATCGACTTGCGCCTTCAGAGATGCAAGAATTATCAACGCAGCTTCAGGAGTTACTAGATAAGGGATTTATAAAGCCAAGCTTCTCGACTTAGGGAGCTCCAGTACTGTTCATCAAGAAGAAGGACGGTAGTTATTGAATGTGTATGGACTACTGGGAGCTGAACAAGCTAACCATCAAGAATCGGTATCCCTTGCCGAGGATTGATGTTTTATTCGACCAACTTTAGGGATCAAGTTACTATTCCAAGATCGATCTTCGATCAGGTTATCACCAGCTTCAAGAAGAAAGTATACCGAAGACTTCCTTCAGAACTCGTTATGGACATTACGAGTTTCTAGTGATGCCATTTGGTTTGACAAATGCGCTGGCAGTATTTATGGATTTGATGAACCGAGTTTGCAAGCCATATCTCGATAAATTCGTGATTGTATTTATCAATTATATTTTGATCTATTCGCGGATGAAAGAAGATCATGAGCAACACCTCAGAGCCGTCTTAGAGCTACTAAAGATGGAGAAGCTCTATGCCAAATTCTCGAAGTGCGAGTTTTGGATACGCGAAGTGCAGTTCCTTGGTCACGTGGTAAATGAAAATGGAATTCATGTGGATCCCACCAAGATCGTGGCAATTAAGAATTGGGAAACTCCGAAGACGCCAAAAGAGATCTGACAGTTTCTGGGTTTAGTAGGGTACTATCGCAGGTTCATTGAGGATTTCTCCAAGATCGCTCAACTGTTGACCTCCCCCACTCAGAAGGATAAGAAGTATGAATGGGGAGATAAACAAGAAGAAGCCTTTCAGCTGCTCAAGAATAAGCTATGCGATGCACCTATATCATCCCTACCCGAAGGCACCGACGACTTCGTGGTCTACTGTGACTCCTCGCGTCAGGGATTGGGTTGTGTGCTCATGCAAGGCTAGAAGATTATCGCTTATGCTTCGCGCCAACTGAAGGTCCATGAGAAGAACTATACCACACATGATTTGGAATTAGGCGCAATGGTGTTCGCTTTGAAGATTTGGCGACATTATCTATATGGTACTCGATGTACAATTTTTACAGATCACAAGAGCCTTCAGTACATATTTGATCAGAAAGAGCTTAACATGAGACAGCGATGATGGGTTGAGTTGTTAAATGATTATGACTACGAGATCAACTATCATCCAGGAAAGGCGAATGTGGTGGCAGACGCCTTGAGTCGGAAAGAAAGAATCAAGCCCATAAGGGTTAGGGCTTTAGAGATGATTATTTAGACAGATCTCTCGTTGCGTATTCGTGATACACAGAAAGAAGCTCTTAAGAAAGAGAACATTAAGGATGAATATCTCCGAGGAATGGAGAAAAAGTTGACGCCTAACGAGGAAGTAACCTTGTATTTCATGGGACGCATTTGGGTTCCGCTTTTTGGTGGTCTTAGAGAAGTTATTTTTGATGAAGCTCATAAATCGAGGTACTCGATCCATCCAGGATCGGACAAGATGTACCAAGATTTGAAGGATTACTATTGGCGGCCAAGACTTAAGGATGATGTTGCTATATATGTTGGGAAGTGCTTAACTTGTGCCAAGGTGACGGCCGAGTATAAGAAGCCTTCAGGTCTCCTGCAACAGCCAGAAATACCCATGTGGAAATGGGAGCATATTTCAATGGACTTCATAACGAAGTTACCCAGGACCCTAGAGGTCATGATACGATTTGGGTAATCGTGGACCGATTGACAAAGTCTGCGCATTTCTTGCCGATTAGAGAGAAGGATAACACTGGTAAGTTAGCTGAGCTTTACCTAAGGAAGATAGTTGCATGATAAGGAGTGCCTATCTCGATTATATCGGACAGAGATGGACGGTTTGTGTCAAGGATTTGGCAATCCTTTCGAGAAGCTTTTGGTTCTCAGTTGAATCTGAGTAGAGCTTTTCACCCGCAGACGGACGGACAAAGCAAGAGAATGATTCAGACGTTGGAAGATATGCTACGTGCTTGCGTAATGGACTTGGGTGGTAGTTAGGATACTCATCTAACTTTGCTTGAGTTTTCTAATAACAACAGCTACCATACAAGTATCCAAGCTGCACCGTTTGAGGCTCTTTATGGACGCAAGTGTCGTTCACCGTTATACTGGGCAGACGCAGGTGATAGGCAGATGGTTGGTCCCGAACTGGTCCAAGAAACGACTGATAAGATCATGCAGATCCGAGAGTGCATCAAGGCGGCTCGTGATCGACAGAAGAGTTATGCGGACCAAAGGTGAAAATCATTGGAATTCGAAGTGGGCGATATGGTGTTGTTAAAAGTCTCACCTTGGAAAGGTGTGGCACGCTTCGTGGTAAGTTAAACCCACGTTATATCAGGCCATTCAGAATTTTGGAAAAGTTTGGTTCGGTAGCATACAAGTTGGAGCTACCAGCAGAACTTAATGGTGTTCATGATACATTTCATGTATCTAATCTGAAGAAAAGTCCAACTCAAGAGATAGTGATCATCCCAGCGGATGAAGTACACATTGATGACACACTTCACTTCACCGAAGAACCCGTTGAGGTTACAGATTGGAAGGTTAACAAGACTCGGAGGAGTAGTGTTAAGCTTGTCAAGGTTCGATGGAACGCACGTCACGGCCTAGAGTTTACTTGGGAGCGTGAAGATCGTATGAAAGCAAAATACCCACATTTGTTCCCTAACTCCCCTGCAGCTAATACTAAAGCTTAAAATTTCGGGACGAAATTTTCTTAACAGGGGGAGAATGTGACAATTGTCAAATTTGCATGTATCCGTACAATAATTAGACAATGATTAATGCTTAATGACTGTGTTAATTCAAAATTTATGACATGAATGTTTTCTGATTTTTGTTATCATACATACATGTGCATCATATTGCAAAATGTCATATCATTATTGCACATAACACTTTATTGATTCAAATGATGCATGAAACAGAGTTAGCACACTTATCAGACAAATCAGAAAAATGCTAACGAAGTTCAGTACATAGACAGACATGGTATTGAGACACAGAATGAGCCAGAAATCAAGAGTTACACTAGTATAGTGTGTAGGAAAGTAAGGATCATAAAACTGCCTTCCTAGAGATAGTTTAAGTGCCGGAAAGTGCCTAAAACTCACACAAACTGCAGAATTCTGCAGAATTCAGCAAAATTCAGCATTTAAACAACTTAATATCATGCAGAAATATGGTTAAATGGTCCAGAATACTTTCCTAAGTATCGGGAATCAAAACTGTCACAAAAGGTAACATAAAGCACACTAAACTACATAGTTTAGCACCTTAACGAACCGGTAACCAACCGAACAACCGGACAATACTCGAAACACCAAATTGTTTTATCATTTCCAAGCTAGTTATGCCAAACACCATAACACACTATATAACATCATAACAACTCATAACCTAACTAATTCACTTAGATTTCAACTAACTAAATTAACTACCATTTACAAGCTAACCTATACCCCCCCCCACCTCATGAACACGGTTACAAGGTGGCCCCATACCTTGGATTTTCTTTGTTTATTATAACGAATATGTTCCCCACTTTACTAAACATAATACCCATGAGATTTAGGAGTGTTGGGAGATTTTATAAATGACCACAAGACCTTAACCTTCTCATTTCACACAACACATTTCACTTGAACTCTCTCCTCTCCTCCTCTTTGTTCTCGGCCGAAACCACCAAGCACCACCACCATCACTTTCATTCAATCTTCACCCATTCTCTTGTTACTCAAAGGTGTAAGAAGCATCACAAGTAAGCTAGGAGCTCTTGGAAGTGGAAGGACCTCTTGCAAGTGCTATTAACCACCTCATCTTCATCTTGTGTTCATCCCTAGCCTTGAGCTAGTAGTAAGATCACCTACACTCCATTTTACAACTTATTTAGTTGGTTAAAGAATGATACAAGTAACTTAACATGAAGAACACTAATGATCAAGAACATGAAACTTAAACATAAGCTTAAAAATCATAAGAATACATGTTGTTAAGTGTTGTTTTGCTTCATGATTGATGATTATTTGTGTTTATGATGTTAAACATCATATGATCTTGCTAAATGGTGATTAAAGACATAATCTAGCAGGATGAGAGGATGATTATGTTAGAGATAAAGAGATCATCCTTATGTAAGAGCAAGAACTTGAAGAAACCAAGTTAAAATACAAGATTTACATAAACTTGGTTCTTAAAGAAACTAACCACATTTTTAGTGGTTACTCAAGTATAGAAGCATGTATTTAACAAGAAAAATTCAAGAAGAAATATTTTTAGAAAAATGATTTACAAGTTGTAAACATCTAAATTCTTCAAGAATGATGTTTTTAAATAAATAACCACACTTTAAAGGGTAACTAAGTTTACTAAACACACTACCATGTTACTACAAATTTTTGTAAACTTTCAAGTTCATGAAGTAGTGATTAATGCTTGATTTATGGCACTTGGTAAGTAATATTTGATTTGTTGTTGATTGTGATGATTTATAAAAGAAAATGATATGCTTTGAAAGCATGGAAACCTCCATTTTTAAGGGGAAACTATGCCAAAATTTTTCTAGAAATTAAACACTTTGAAAAATATTTTTAAACAAGTATTTACAAGTATATTTTAAACCATGATTTTCATATAAAGTTTGCCATAATTTTTGTTACAAGATTTATAATTATTGGAGGTTGGTTTTTGATAATAAAAGTGACTAAATATGTATTTACTAAAATATATATTTAGAGGTCACCATGTGTGTGATTATTTGTATATTATGTGTATTAGTTATATTATTTTTGGACTTGAAATAATATAACTCACCAAAATACCAAAAATTACCATACAAAATATTACCAAAATTCCAAGAAATAAATATACAACTTATATCCAAAAATTAGAGAAACCGAACAAGGAATATAACCTACATAAATATTCCGGAATTAAATTCATAAGTATATTTTGGTAAACGGTATTTTGGAAACCAAGAAAACGAAGATATGATTTTTATAATTATTACAAAGATATATCATATTTTTGACAAGAAGAAATTATATTATTTTTGGGTAAATAAAAATATATATGTTTTCTTGAAATTATGAGAAGATATTTTATTTTTGGGAGAAAATATATATTTTCTTAAATAAACATGCACTACTAGAAAATGAGGCTAATGCAACTTTTTAGATGCAACCCTTTTCAATTGTGTTGCATTTGGCTCTAATGCAACTTCGTTTGACAAAAAGGTTGCATTAAGATATCTAATGCAACTTTTTTCTTGAAAAGGTTGCACATTTTTTATTATATGCAACCTTTTTTATTAAAAGTTGCAAATTTTACTAAAAAATGCAACTTTTTTCTTAAAAGGTTACGTTGTTGAAAAATTAGATGTACCTCTTATTTTAAAAGGTTGCGTAATTCAATAAAAATGACAAGAAAGTATGGATAAGAGTGAATTGCAAGTTTTCTCCTTTATCTATATACCGTTTTGCAGGCGGTGCCCTTTATCTTTAAAATTGACGAGTTTTGTACTTTTTGTTTTAAAATGTTGCACGGGGTGTCCTTTAAGTCTAACCCAGTTAATTTTAAATGTTAAGTGAAGGGTAATTTGGTCTTTTAACTTATTTATTATTAACACAATTTTAATAATTAAAACAAAATGAATCTATTATATATAATAAATGAAAGTTATTTGGGCCACGTGTCACTTGATTAGGGCATCCTCAGTTCTCTTTTCCCGCCCAACAGTGCCACTGCCCTCTTCTATTTATATCCTCCTTCATTTACTCATTTAGGGCTTCTTGCTTTCTTTCTTTCTCTGCTCTGCTCTATTTCCGATCGATGTTTATCCTCTCTCATGTTTATCCTTCTTCTTCTTCTTCTCATATTCATCTCCTCAACAATGTACGGCAGAGGTTACTTCTATTGGATACATCTTCGTTTGAAACCCTAAATCATGTACCGTCCAGTGGTTGAAGAAGAGAATAATCATGTAAGATCTACTTTTTTATCTAGAAATTTTATTTCGTTTTATCTATTTTGTCATACTGAACATGATGAACCCTTTTCTACCCTCAGAAGAAGAAACAGATCTCCTTATCGTACTCGATGAACGCTTTTGTACAACCTCCTCTTAATCGGTGACTCTGGTATGTTTGGTTTGTTGTATCATGTGATTACGAGCAGATTTATTTTGATAAGTTTTGTACTTTGTCTTTCCAAACCTTTTTTGTTGGATTATAGAGTTTGTTGATTAGAAGCAACCTCTGCCGGACGGTTGTTGAGGAGATGGAAATGGGAAAGGTTATACCAGGTGTGTTGATAGGTGATACCAGTGCAAAAGTTTAGGACATCACCAAGGTAACTTAAATTGGTGTGATTTATTTTTTTGGTATTTCTAACGTTTTGATTTACTGTTTATTGGTGCATTGATTCATTTGTAATCCTTTGCAGATCTCCCGTCGTCTCAATTTGAGCAATTAAACGTAGTTTTGTTAATCACTATCGGTGTTTTAATTACTAGCAGTGGTTAAAAAGTTTTCCATCAGCTATTTGACTTAACAATAGTTTGCGTTATTTATTCTAAATTCATCAGTTTTTTGTAGGTAAACTGAAGTTTCCACCAATAGGCACTGCCCAGCTAAGTTTCCTACAATGACAGTGGTTATAACAAGTTAATATGGCACATCACTGATCTGCCTAACAAGTGTTGGATATAAGGATGGTTGTACATAAAGTTTGATGAACATCATCCACTGTTCAATTATGAAGAACCACTGATCAAGACCAAAGTCCAGACAAGCACCGATCAACTAAATGTGAAACACTCTCCAACAACAGTGGTTCCTCATCAACAAAACATCTTCTATGTTTGTTTATGTTAACAATGTTTATTCTATCTTTGTTTATGTTAATAGATGTTTATATGTAACAGAATTTATACTATCACTTCAGTGTTTTGATCTGTACTATTAATTGAACAGTTGTTTCATCTTTGTACTAATAAAATTCCTATACACTTGGATGAATATTAAGCACCTCATCTTGATTGTTTGAGTATAGTATTCTTGAAATTGGTTCAAACATTTGATTGTTCAAAATATTCCACTGCTGAAATACAACCACTGTCTCTTCAATCTCCATGTTGACCACTGATTGACCAAACATCAGTGTTTTGAAAACTGGTTGGTATCCACTGATCGGAAAAAATCCACCAACTTTATTCTCATCATAAAATTTAAAGTTAGATTAAAAAAAATTCTTGATGACAATTTGTTTCAAACAAATCACTATTTTAATGCTGATTTCTTGATCTTTGGACATTTGATTAAGCAAATTTTGTATTTCAAATTGACGGTTATTATATGTTGATTAAAGTTAAAATAAAATTTACAAAAAGTCATTATGGCATTTGCTATCAAATCAAGTCAGTAGTTACTGACAATATCAATAATTTTGAAATTCAAAATATGTAAAATGGTAATTTAAAAGACTGTGTTTATATATAACAGTGTTTTCCGCATCAATGTTTTAAAGACTGTTATGTTGTTAGATGTCATCACCTCAGTGTTTTATATGAAACCATTTTATGGCATCAGTGTTTATATGTAACAGGGTTTAGTACTTTTGTTTATATGTAACACTATTTATCACATCATTTCAGTGGTTTGATCTGTATTATTAATTGAACAGTTGTTTCATCTTTATACTAATAAAATTCATATACACTTTGATGAATATTAAGCTTCTCATCTTGATTGTTTGGGTATAGTATTCTTGAAATTGGTTCAAACATTTGATGGTTCAAAATATTCCACTGTTGAAATACAACCTCTGTTTCTTCAATCTCCATGTTGACCACTGATTGACCGAACATCAGTGTTTCGAAAACTGGTTGGTATCCACTGATCGGAAAAAATAGCCACTGCTCACTTTTACATTGTTGACAACCAACTACATAAGAGTTCCACCAACATTATTTTCATCATAAAATTTAAAGTTAAATTAAAAAATAAAAATAAATTCTTGATGACTATTTGTTTCAAATCAAATCAGTAATTAATGCTGATTTCTTGAGCTTTGGACATTTGATTAAGCAAATTTTGAATTTCAAATTGACGGTTATTATATGTTGATTAAAGTTAAAATAAAAATTAAAAAAGTCATTATGGCATTTGCTTTCAAATCAAGTCAGTAGTTACTGACAATATCAGTAATTTTGAAATTCAAAATATGCAAAATGGTAATTTAAAAGACTGTGTTTATATGTAACACTATTTATCACTTCAATTTAGTGGTTTGATCTGTATTATTAATTGAACAGTTGTTTCATCTTTATACTAATAAAATTCATATAAACTTTGATGAATATTAAGCTTCTCATCTTGATTGTTTAGGTATAGTATTCTTGAAATTGGTTCAAACATTTGATTGTTCAAGTATTCCACTGCGGATACACAACCTATGTTTCTTCAATCTCCATGTTGACCACTGATTGACCGAACATCAGTGTTTCGAAAACTGGTTGGTATCCACTGATCGGAAAAAATAGCCACTGCTCACTTTTACATTGTTGACATTCACTGATATTGACCATCAGCGGTTTCCCTAAAAAATAGTCAGTGCTCACGTTTTTATTTTTGATGTTGTTAATTAGTGATACGTTGAAATTATCAAATGAAAACTAGAATTACAATCAAATTACCATTTTACCTAATCTTTACATTCCAATTACATAAGAGTTTCACCAACATTATTTTCATGATAAAATTTAAAGTTAAATTAAAAAATAAAAAAAAAATTCTTGATGACTATTTGTTTCAAATCAAATCAGTAATTAATGCTGATTTCTTGAGCTTTGGACATTTGATTAACCAAATTTTGAATTTCAAATTGACGGTTATTATATGTTGATTAAAGTTAAAATAAAATTTAAAAAAGTCATTATGGCATTTGCTTTCATATCAAGTCGGTAGTTACTGACAATATCAGTAATTTTGAAATTCAAAATATGCAAAATGGTAAGTTAAATTTTTCGTTCTCTCTCTCTCTTTTTTTTCCTACAGTGCATATCAGTTCTAATATTTAATTATTTTAATAAAGCAGCATATAAGAATATACACTACTTTTACATTTGAAATTAAATCTGAAATTTATGACGTCCAATAACAGTGTCAAACTATAACAGTGGTTCAGCATCAACTTTAGTTATTCTATGTTTCTTTTTATTTGTTTATGTTAACAGTGTTTATATGTAACAGTGTTTTCCGCATCAGTGTTTTATAGACTGTTAGGTTGTTAGATGTCATCACCTCAGTATTTTATATGTAACCATTTTTATGGCATCAGTGTTTATATGTAACAGTGTTTAGGGACAGTTTTGTATTTCACATCACTTCAGTGGTTTGATCTCTACTATTAATTGAACAGTTGTTTCATCTTTATTTTAATGAAATAAAATTCCTATACACTTGGATGTTAAGAGTGTTTAAGTGTTTATATTTAACAGTGTTTTTCGCATCAGTGTTTATAGTCTGTTAGCATGCTTAACGATCTTAATACATTCTCAAACAACTATTCGATTAGAGTGAAGATTGTTAGCATTTCGAAGAAGATGATGAATGATAACAAAAATGAAATATATCGTCTTGATATGATCTTCATGGATGAGATGGTACCGTATATAGTTGTGTTATAATTTTTTTGGACATATGAATATCCAAATGAATATAACACCTTTTTTATTTAATCGGATGTTTCATATTCTTAGGGAACTATGATACAAGCCAGCTGTTTGCATAAGATGCTAGGAAAATTCAAACACTTTATTCAGTTAGATGAATGTCTTCTTATCACCAAACCTTCTCTTGCTACTAATAAGTCCTCTGCTAAGTATACCAAGAGAAATGACAAAATATCACTTTATTTCTATACTTCTGTTGAGAAATGCTTTGACTGGTCTGGACCGAAATACCGTTTTAATTTCGTTAACCTCAAGGATGTTGTTAAAAATAAATTTGAAGTTAATACAGTTATTGGTATGTAAATCACTACATGATATATATCTATTGTTTTGTCTTAATGTTTTTTTTATTCTTATCACTTCTTAATGCTGTTTTCTTTTCACAATATATTTTTGTTTAATAGATTGGATTGGTTATGTGGATGTATGTTTCAATCTAGAGGATACGTCAAAGAAGGATGGGAGCAAGGGCAAGAGACTTAATCTTAGACTTGAAGACCTTGAGTGCGTTCTTTTTATTAAGTTGTTGCATTTTGACGTTTAAACCATTATAAGGTTGCTTGATGTTATTATGTTTTATGTTAATATTTTAGAGGCCAAAAGTGTCCGGTTACTTTGTGGGATGGTTTTGCTATTGACATGTTTGCTTACATGAATGATAAGAAACGAGAGAAATATGTTGTTATCCTTTGTCATTTTGGTATGGTCAACCTTTACAAAGATACAATTTAAACTTAATTAGTTTAATTTTTTTATTGTTATAGATTTATCTTTAGATTTACTTATATGTTTTAAATTTGACACTATTTATATTGATCTACATTTGGTTTTAATTTTAAATTCAGGCAAGCGTGGCGTTGCAAACGGCTTTGAGCTAAGCAGACTTTTTATTGACACTGACATTGAAGAGATATCCTCTTTTAGGAAGAGGTATAGTTAGTAATATGCATATAAACATTGAACAGTATTATTTTGTACCTACATTTATTTTTTACGTTTTAATTTGATCACATGAATCTGTTTAGATATGTAGAGAAAATTTCTGCTTCATCTTCATCAAAAGATCATGTTGGTTCAAACGTCATCTCAAGTGTTGAAGATGAGTTTCTTAATAACCCTGATTTCATGCTTATTGGTTTCCTGGGAACCATATCAACGGTGTGTATTTTCTTATAAGTACTCTACATGCTGAGTTTTTTAAAAGTCTTTTCTAAGTGTTATTATTTTTGTTTGATGTTGATAGACAAAGAAGGTTTTGGTTGTTGGCACAATCACAGCTATATGCACTGATAAACTTTGGTATTACAATGGTTGTAACCACTGTAAGTCAGGTGTGGAGGAAAGATTTGTAACGAAAGAAAACCCGGATGGTTTATCTGATGTTGATCATGAAAAATCGTTGGTGTGTACAAATGATAAATGTAAAGGAGTCGACATCTATTCTATTCCGCGGTTTGAGATTACAGTTTTATTTCCTTATACTAAATACTAATATGAACGACACTTTTGTTTTTAGTAATACTAATGTTTTCATTTGTTTTTAACTTTGAAGGTTGGCGAAAGTTTATGACTGACAATAACTTGAGGTTTGGTGATATGTTGCATTTCACATACGTGTCTTCGCAACAGAAGATGGTATTAAATCAAGTTACATCAGTTTAACAAACACATTTTAAGTTTGTTCTTATATCAGATACTAATTATGAATTTTTTGATGGTGATGTTGTAGGTTTTTTTCTTAAATTATTAACTTGATGTTTTTGTTGTTATGTATGGCTAAGATGATAAAACACTGTTATTAGCACTTTATGTTTTATATTTGGCCAATTAGATTATGTGTTAAATTATAGTTCTTTAAGTCATTGTTCCATTTTCTTGAATTGTATCTAATTTTTTAAAGAACTTCAATAACAAATAGTGGTTTGAACATCTGTTTGCCTTTTGGTCAATAGTTAATGGAAACCTATGTTAGGTTCAACAATGTTTTGAAGAGGAAAACTGTGTTAGAAGACAGTAGATCTTAACAAGTTAAACATCTGTTAAGGCTTAAACAGATGTTTGCCCTTTAACAGATGTTTGGCCTTTTATATCAAATGTTTGGACTTAAACAGTTGTTTGACCTTAAACACATGTTTGAACCTTAAACAGATGTTTTGCCTTAAACAGATGTTCTTCTTCTATATCAGATATTTGGACTTAAACAGATGTTTGGTCTTAAACCAAACATTTGTTTAAGCTCAACATCTGTTTGACTATTTGTCAATATCTTATTGACTTTTGGTTAACATTTGTTTCAAATTTGGTCAACATCTTATTTTGTAAAAGAGGTACAAAAACAAAGATTTTTTCAAAATCTCAAATCACCCTATCATGTAAGTGCATTGATGTAAAAGTGGAAATGGTGTTATTCATATGGTCCTGTTGTGCTTTTGTTTGTCCTCTAATATGAGTTCATGATATAATGCGGTGATTTGAAGACATTTTTGTTGAATCGAATGAGATGGTTGATGTAATGCGGTCGTATTAATAACAAATAGTAATTAATTAATCTAAATAAATTTCCCGAGCCCGGGAAGCAATCCCGGGTAAAAACCTAGTTATATGTTATATATAAGACTATCTCTCTAAAACACACGCTTTCTCCCTCTACTTTCTCTCTCTGGAGCAAAGCCCACCACCACCTGCCACCCCCACACCACCTCACTCGGCAACAAAACCTTCACATCCTATCAAATTATCAAATTCATTCGTGACTCTTTTCGATTCGCATCCTAAGCAACAAAACCGCTCAATCAATTTTACATTCAAATTTCATTTCAATGTCACAGTTACCCCAATTTGAAAAACGGCCATTGCCGGAAAAACGCTCACCATGGTCGGACCTTAATCGCTCAAATTGAGAAACCCCCAATTTGGAGCTCACCATGGTCGGACCACCTTAAGTCTAAAATTTGTTGAAGATAAGTTTAATTTTACAAATTTGAATTCACAATTTAAGATTTTATATTTCTAACAAAATTTGTCCTAACAAAATTCAATAATTAAAATTCAACCAATATAATTGGATCTTCCGTAGATAGCCATGGAAGAATACACAGTTCTGGACTCCATCCTCAAAGATATTACTGATAACTTTAAAATTAGCTAATTTAGAAAACACAATTAAAAAGAGTTCAATTTCTTGTGACAAACAAAGTAAATATCCAACTTGTGCAAATCCAAACATCGACCTGTTTAGAAAATTTGCTTTTAGGACACTGGTAGTACCTACCATTAATCCGAGACGATGATATCTTTCTTGCCTTTTCTGCCCGACATCTCTCATCTCTTATATCAATTATACCTGTCAGATCTCACCGTTGTTGGAGCTCGGAAAATGGCTCTTGCCAGGCCCTAAACTACTCACAATCGGCTTCAAGAAATCCCACCACGGCTCCTGGTGGTGTGACCATTGCGGTGTGAGGGTGGTGCCGTGGTGCCGTGGTGGTTTTGGTGTGAGGGTGGTGGTGCTAGAGAGAGGAGAGTACAGAGAGTGTGTGTTGATAGTGTGTGTTTTAGAGAGAGATACTGTGTGTTTTTAGGTATATATAATTCATTTTTGTGTTATTTATTAAAGGTAGTAAAATGTGCTTTAAATGATAAATAAGTTAAAAGACCAAATTACCCTTCACTTAACATTTAAAATTAACTGGGTTAGGCTTAAAGGACACACCATGCAACATTTTAAAACAAAAAGTACAAAACTCGTCAATTTTAAAGATAAAGGACACCGCCTGCAAAACGGTATATAGATAAAGGACAAAACTTACAATTCACTCTATGGGGATAATCTTGAATAGTAAATATTTTTTAAAAAACTTTCTTTATTGTTTTGGTGATATTTGACATTTAAAAAGTATTTTTTAACAAAATAATTGATAGGATCAATGTAGAGATACCTAAAATTGGAAAATAAAGAATGTTTTATTTTTTATAAATTTGACGTGCTTTCAAGTTTCCCTCCTGGTGATATTTGACATTTAAAAAGTTTTTTTTTTTTGACAGAATAATTGATAAGATCATTATAGAGATAGATACCTGGTGGAAAATAAAGAATGTCTTATTTGTTATAAATTTGACATGCTTTCAAGTTTCCCTCCAATTGTTCCCTCAAAAATTTTATTACTACATTTTAGGTTCCTCCTCTTTAAACATCATTCAACACTTTTCCAATTTTTTTAGTTTCCCTCCAAAAACACTCTTAAAGATAAATATCCTTAGTTTAAGAATAATAATATAAATGTTAATATTTAGGGTAAATTACAATCCAAATTTGATAACCCTAAACATTTCCATATTACATCGATCAACTCCATCAATTGTCCTGCCCCTATTACACATTGATAAACTTAATGGTCTTCTCCGCGTTGCTCTCTACTCCCCGCTGTATCGATCGACCACGAATCCACGATATAGGGCAGTTATGTTGTCATGTTTCATGCGGTTTCTTCTCTGGTATCAATTTGCTTTTCAATTTGTTTATATTAGTGGCTTTCTTTCTTAAATTGTTGTACAAAATTGATAGATCTTTTAATATCTAAACAGCTTACTGTAATCTCCTATTTTAACTTGGGCTGATCAGTTAGCATTTCACCATCTTCTCGTTTCACATGACCACGTTTCACGAGCATCTGTGTCTCGCAGCAAACCATCAGGTGATTTTTTATTTGCATTTTAAAGTATGCGTTTAACCATTAATTGTTGAATCTGCAAAGTTTCATGTCTGAACTTGTGTTTTTTAAGCTTAATAAAACAAAATTGAACCAAAATACGTTGTTTTAGAAGTACGCATAACACCTGTTCGATAAAATGTCTGTGTCAGAATTGCAAAATATAATGAAGAATTGAAGATGATATGAACTTGTGAATGTGTTTTAAGCTTCTTATTTAAGTTAGTTATTTGACTCTGGTTTCTTACCCTTGGTTAAAATTGTGAATATTATTTGAACTTCAAAATGGTGTTCTTATTATTTAAGACAGTTTGTGCATATGGTATATTGCAATCCATTGGGCATCATTTTATAACATCTATAAACAAGCATGGATGAAGAAACACTAGATTAATCGATCGGAATCAATTATCTAGGGGGTTTGGATCTGCATAAAATGGGTGTAGTTCTCTCTCGTTCGATCTGATTTGGACAGTTCTTCTTCTCCGGCAACTCTGCAAAACAAGCACCGTTAGCCTCGTCAAGGGGAGAAGAGGGTTCTCTCCTTGACCCGACTCCGGCGTGAGAATAAGTATGGGTTTGAAGAAGAAGATGTATTGAAGAAGTGGGTGTAACTTGAATTTCAAACCTGAATTGTTCTCATATTTATAGCCGAGAGTTTTTGGGAGGGAAAACCCGTTGTTGAAAAGTTGACGGAAGATGCTAACGCCGTAGCGGTTATTTTTCTCCATCGTTAATTCCTTTAATCCGACGTGAGAGCACACAGATCGTTGTTTGGATCAAAGGTTGGGGTGTTGCCACGTGGAAAGTGGACAAGAGATGATTTCTTTCTATTTCCATGCCGTCACCGTGACTCTAAGGGAGGCTGGAGAGATGACACGTGGCCCAGACGGTTGTAACCGTCTGGGTGGTGCACGATTAAGTCTTTTAGAAGATTAGTGCTGTAATCTGGTGTGACTCTTTACCATGTGGTATCAGTTAAATAAATAATATCCAAGTCTGGATATTATTAAGCGGAAGTGCTTGGCTTCGGACTTTCATCCTTTATAAAAGCGTGAGGATTCATTATTTCCTTTTGGTGCGCGAGTGCTATTCTGCTATCTGTTTCTTAAACCTTTCTTTTGTAAGACCAGTGCGCGGCCGCGCAAGGTAAAAGGTGCTGAAAGACGAGGTTGTGGTATGGTCCCAGGTACTTACTATGAGGTTTTTGGGACCTTACCCTTCAAGTCCCCCCAGTCTAGTGTTGCTCTTATGCAAGTAAGAGGAGCACTGGACTTGTGAGAAGGAAATGCTTTTTGGCGCGAAAATAGGGAATTTTCTATGAGAAGATTTATTTTGCTTATTATAAATATTTTGAAAATCTTTGACTTTTGACGAGGCCGGTACAGTGAGGACTGAGTGACAGGCTGTCACTGTCAGTTGTTCCTTACTGTCCGTGTTTCATACGCGCGCGCGAACTCGCGTTTGTGTTGATTTTCACACGCTTCTGTTGCCTGGGTAACTGTGATATCCGGAAAAGGTGCTATGACGGTTACCGATGCTATTTATTTTGGTGATTATATAAGTTTGTTTGAGTTTTCCCTTTCTGCTAATCATTGCTTTGTTGAAAACTTTTCATCTTTCTTCATCATCCTTTAAGAAAGGGCTTGTTATTTCTTCCTCTTATGTCAACCGGAGAACACCAAGAAGACCTATCCGAAGAAATGTCTGCTGAACTTCCACCATTAAAGTGGCCCCGAGCAACTTTCGATGGTTTGGTTCGAAATCTTAAATTCCCGGAGAACTGGGGTGCCCTGTACCCTGAAGAGGGTCAGACAGCAGCAGATGCCCTGGCTGGGTATGTCACTCTGTTTTGGGATTTTTTCTATGAAGGCAACTTTCGTTTGCCTGTAACGAAATTTTTCCTTGAAATCCTTGGATATTACAAGTTGCATATCTCCCAACTGCACCTTATTGGCATGGTTAGGGTTCGTCATTTCGAGTTTGTGTGTCGGACGATGCATATTGAGCCTATGGTTCTTCAATTTAGGGTTTTTTTTACCAAATGCACTGTGCCCAAGGGTTTTATTCGTTTGTTCAGAGAGCGTCTGCGAAGAAGATTTTGCAGCATCCTCCGAAGTCTTTCCATGATTGGAAGCAGAAATTTTTCTTTATCAAGGCTGGAGTGATTCCGGTGAAGATGGTTTTAAGGGGAAAGGAAGATGTTCCTACTGAAACAATTCAGACCCCTGTTGACGAGAACTGGTATCAAGATCTGAAGGATGTTCCCAATATTGCCTTACCGGAGAAAGCCCTTGTTGGTGCTAGTATGAGCTTGAATTGGAAAATGGATCGGGACGACAAACCGGTGTATACGGAGGAAGGTCATGGTAAGATTGGGTTTTTTTTTTTTTTTTAACATGCTTTTCTTTTTCTGCAGTTGTTTCTTTGTATGTTGTAGCATACAAGAGAGAAGGCGAAAAAATGGGTACTATTAATAAGAAGCCTGATGCAGAGCTTTGGTACCATCGAATTGTGAGAAATTTTGTACTTCCTCGAGAGGCTGATTTATCTGCCCAACCTGCTGCTGGTGTTGGTAAGTTTGCGCATTTGGTTATTTGGTTGCTTTTTGTTATGTGTCTGAACAAGCTTTAGTTTACGCTTCCATAAGTGATGTGTTAAATTTGGGCATAGGCCCTGAGAAGAAGAAGCGCGCGACGATTGGTAATGTTGCGCCAAAAAAGAGTGATGCTGAAAAAACTCAATCCTCCAAAGTTAAAAATGTTGGAGGAGATAAGAAAGGTATGCGCCGTTCTTCTGACTCCTGGTGTGATTATGTGGTGGTTTCTGACTCTTTGGAAGGTCTTGCGCCTGCAGTTACTGTTAGGACGCCGAAAACTGAACCGAGAGATACTGCTGATGTCCCACCATCTAACCCAGATGACCCTATTGACTTGGAGTCCAGTCCTGAACATTTGGTACGAAAGAAAGCGGATAAAAGGAAACAGACTGACGCTGAAGCTGAGGGTCAGCCTTCGAAGAAGATCCAGAGAAAGAAGATTACCAAGAGAGGCAATCTGGACGCTTTTATTTCTGAGTCTGTTCCTCGTAAGTGTTACTTTTTGCTTCTTTATCCTCTTGCGCATTGGAAATTTACAGACTTATTTTTTCAGGAGTCCCTGTTTCTCCTGTTCCCACGGAGCCGCTGTGACAACTCGAAATTTAGAACCTTTCGCTGTATGCTTGAACGTTAAGTGACTAACTGATTTGATAATTTAATGAATGATATACGTGAAGTTATATGATTATGTGTGTGCTTGTATGAATGCGTATATTTATATATGAACCGAGACACAAGAACCCGACTCGAGACCATGTGGTCTCGAGTGAACAATGTAACATATGGGCCGGTTGGCCACACACACGCACCCTTAGCCCATTCGAAGACCCATTAGGGTGCACTACTTGGGACGGGTATATAACCTTAGTGACCATCCATGTTTACCATTTTGGACAACACACTCACTCTCACACACACTCTCCATTCTCTCACTAAAACCCTAGACACCAAGCATCACATTCCTTCTCCTTCTTCTTGGATCAAACCGGTGGCACTAGGACTCTCGGATCGAGCTCGGAATCATCATTCGGAAGTTCACTCATCACTCTTCATACCCTCACACTTAGAGAACCCAATCGGTTAGTGCCTTACTATGTATTAAGGATTATGTGTGCTTGATGTTTGAATGCTTGTCTTCATGTATTAATAAGTGGAAAATGTATGATTATGGCTTTATCATATTCTCGGATGTGTATGTTAATGATAATCGGTTAAACATGCCTTGATTTTTATACATATTGCATGATGAGTTAATGAGATCTTGTGATTAAATGTGGTTTAACCATTGGTTGTTGATGTTTATGAAATCGGCTTGCATATGTATGATAGATGATGTTCATATAATCGGATTGTATACTCTTGTGTTAAGAACCGAATGCTCACTATTAGGGTGATTCATTGTGTTAATATCATAAGGTGCATGTTAGTGTTGATAAGTTGTTGATCATGATTTTGTTTGGTTAAAGTTTATATGAATGAGGATGATGAATCACTTGAATACATGAAGAACAACTTGAATGTGATATGAACATGCTTGAATATTTGAAATCTGATTTGTTTGATCTATTTTGGTTAAGTGTTAGACAATTAGACATGTTAGTGTATTGTCATTGGATAGTACACAAAATCACAACAGTGAAATCTGATTGGCCAAGTACAATATTGAATTCAGCAAATGTTCCCAGCCGAAACCCCCAGTTGCGACTCGAAACCACCACATAACGAGTCGAGATCTCCGATTGCGACACAGGTTGCGAGTCGCAAACACCTGGTTGCGACTCGAGACCAAAACAGCACAACTCGAAATCTCCGTTACGAGTCCGGTTGCGACTCGAGACCAAAACAGCATGAACCGAGACCGTGTTTGCGAGTCCAGTTGCGACTCGAGATCACCTTAGTTGCGACTCGAAACCTTGTGGGCTACAACTCAAGGCCGCACAGTCTCGAGTAGAGACCGTACAGTCTCGACTCGAGACCACACACTTGTGTACGCTGTATGGACTTGCTTTACTATGGGCTTAGTGTTTGGGCCGGACCTTGGATTTTGTTTAATTATGGGCATGTTACTGTTCGTTCAACTAGTATGCATTACTTGCAAACTGCCATGCTTATACGTGAAAGCCATGAATGATACTTGAATACAATGTGCTAGCATACGTGTAGAAACATACGTGTACTACTTGAACACGAACCTGATTGTATGATACAACTATGATAGGACGCGAGTAACCACAATATTACTTGGTTGACTTTTCTGTGTATCTACCGAGCAAACCAAGGTGAGTTCACACCCTCTACAAAGCATGGGATTCCCAGGGGTCGGGAATTGGGGTTAAGGAACATGGGTTCCTCGTCCTCCTTGGGTAGGACAGCTATGGTTCAGGAAGCTAATTCCTCGTCCTCACGGACAGATAACTCGTACTAGACCAAAACTCTATCATGAAGTCCCTCATTTTTGTATCGACTTAATCGCCGGGCCAATGGCGAGCGGGTCATTAGTTAGATAGCGCTATTTAGGTCTGACAAACCTCACACCGTGCCGCAGAGGACGGGCGTGAACTAATGGATCTGGGGCACGTCAATGATGATAGACATTGACAGTTTCAGGGCACATAAACATGACTACAGTCAGCAGTCGATATGGTAACGAGTCTAGTGTATACATGGGGTAGCCCCCACGGCCGAAATGCCAGATAACTAACACGGGGTAGCCCCCACGGCTGGATTGCCAGAGTAACCGGGAATAAACAAATCACGTTTTTAACTATGGGGTAACCCCCATGGCAGGATGCCAGCTAAAGGAAACTGTTTTCGAAACAACTTAAAACGAACACCCAACCGTGAACTCACTCAACTGGTTGTTGACTCGTTACTACATGCTTTGCAGGTCCTTAGGTTCTTAGCTGGAGCTTGCATGGAGGAGGATCGTTGTGGGACATGGACGACTGAGTGCCATGTTAAACTTTGGAACAATTAAACTTATGTTTTGTTTTTAAGACTTATGCTTCCGCTTGCAACTTAACTATGTTTTGTTTGAACACCAATTGTATTGGTTGGATTTTATAACTACTTATATGCTTGTTCAATATGATTGGTGGCTGGATCCTGGTCAGTCACGCCTCTAAGCGGTAGTACTCCGCATGTGGATTTTGGGGGTGTGACAGATTGGTATCAGAGCCATTGGTTATAGAGAACTTGGTTTTAATAAAGGGGAAAACGTTTTTGTTAAAACCAGACTATAACCTGTACAGTGCTCAACGGACCACAACGATGCTTCACTCCACATGCAAGGCTCGACATTCTAGGTGATATGGTCTGTGTATATTGCCTACTTGTTAGTTACATAGTACATTGCTTATGGTATGCTTGGTTAGTATAACCACAGTTGCTTGAACACGTGCGTGCTTACTCTATTTTATCGTCGTACTTTCGCGAACCCCTCTCACTCACGTTCTTCTTGATATGAAGATCATGTTTGGACGCGTTAACCTGACACAAGCCCAGTTGACGGCTCTGATCAACGAACGAGTTGCCGCAGTACTTACAGCTGCACACGCAGGAGGTATATCCTGCAGTCCGAACTCATTCTAGGATCTTTAGAATCCTACTCTCGTGAATCAACCTTTGTGTTAAACTCTGTCTTTTCTTTCACCCACGATAGGTCAGCATGCTCAGCCACCCGTGTGTACTTTTAAGACTTTCATGGACTGCCGACCAACTACTTTTAGCGGCACTGAAGGAGCAGTAGGTCTCCTACACTGGTTTGAGAAGCTAGAATCTGTGTTCGAAATGTGCGAATGCCCTGAGGCGCGCAGGGTGAAGTATGCTACTGGTACTCTCGAGGGTTTAGCCCTCACATGGTGGAACGCTCAGGTTCAAATGCTGGGGTTGGTTGCTGCCAACGCCACCCCATGGGAGAATTTTAAGGAAATGATCAAGGAAGAATATTGCAGTCGTGATGAGATTCACAAACTGGAAGTGGAGTTCTTCAACCTCAAGATGACGGGGTCCGAAATTGAAGCTTATGTGAAAAGGTCGAACGAACTGGCAATTCTGTGTCCTACTATAGTGGATCCTCCCATCAAACGCATCGAACTATTTCTTCAGGGCTTAGTGCCGGAAATCCAAAGTCATGTGACTTCAGCGAACCTCGCCACCTACCAGCAAGCCGTTCAGTTGGCTCACCGTCTCACGGATCAAGCGGTGGAGCAGAACAAGTTACCAAAACGCATAGGTGCTGCAACTACTTCTGGTACCTCTAGTGACAACAAACGGAAATGGGATGGAACTTCAAGTAAGGGTTCGACTTCTGTTCATTCTCAGTCTCAGCAGAGAAAGACTGAGGACTACAAGAGCCCTAATCAGCAATCGTCTGGTGGTCAAAGTCATGGTGGGTACAAAGGAAATCATCCCAAATGCAATCGCTGCAGCCTGCACCACAGCGGGCCATGCACCAGGGGCAACTGTCATCGGTGCAACAAGCCTGGTCACGCTGCAAAGGATTGCAGGAGCTTATACCCCGCCAATCAGAATCGTCATCAAGCTCAACAGAACCAACGCCAGCAGCAACAGCAAGGTGATAACAAAGGGTGCTTTCAGTGTGGAGCTGAGGGCCACTTCAAGAGAGATTGTCCCCAACTGAACAGGAACCAGAACAACAACAACAACAATAACAACAATCAGGGGAATGGTAACAATGGGAACAACAACAACAATGGCGCCAGGGGGCGGGTGTTTGTGATTGGCCAAGGTGAAGCAAGGAATGACCCCAATGTTGTGGCGGGTAAGTTCCTTCTCGACGACTTTTATGTTTCAGTTTTATTTGATTCGGGTGCCGATACTAGCTACATGTCACTAGAAGTTAGTCGAATGCTTAAGCGTATTCCAACACCTTTGAACAACAAGCACACCGTAGAGCTAGCAAATGGTAAGAGTTTAGAAGCCACACACGTAGTCAAGGGTTGTAAACTTGTTCTCGCTGACCAGACCTTCTCTATCGACCTCATTCCTATTGTCTTGGGTAGTTTCGACGTTGTCATTGGGATGGATTGGTTATCCCAACACCGAGCAGAGATTCTTTGCAACGAGAAGGTCGTCCGTATTCCAGGTCCCGGTGGTGAACCTCTCATGATTCATGGCGACAAGAGGAGTGCTGTTGAGAACGTCATTTCTCTCCTTAAGGCCCAAAAGTACTTGCGAAAGGGGCACACTGCCATTTTGGCTCTCATTACTGACACCTCAGCGAAAGAGAAGAAGATAGAAGATTTTCCAGTTGTACGCGATTATCCAGAGGTATTTCCTGAGGAATTACCTGGTCTTCCGCCTCATCGCCAAGTCGAGTTTCAGATCGAACTAGCTCCTGGAGCTGCGCCCATAGCCCGTGCACCCTATCGTTTAGCCCCATCAGAGTTGAAGGAACTCTCTACGCAACTACAAGAGCTCCTGGATAAGGGTTTTATTCGTCCTAGCTCATCGCCCTGGGGAGCTCCAGTGCTATTTGTGAAGAAGAAAGACGGTACCTTCAGAATGTGCATCGACTACCGAGAACTCAACAAGGTGACGGTGAAGAATCGCTATCCACTACCGCGGATCGACGACTTGTTCGACCAGCTGCAAGGGTCGAGCTACTATTCGAAGATTGATTTGAGATCGGGATACCACCAGCTGAGAGTCCGGGAAGAGGACGTCTCTAAAACAGCTTTCAGAACTCGATACGGGCACTATGAGTTTTTGGTCATGCCTTTTGGGATGACAAACGCACCTGCGGTTTTCATGGACTTGATGAACCGAGTGTGCAAGCCTTACCTGGACAAGTTCGTTATAGTCTTCATCGACGACATCCTGATCTATTCCAAGAGTCGGGAGGAGCACGAGCAGCATCTGCGTCTTATTCTGGAACTCCTTCGAACAGAACAGCTTTATGCAAAGTTCTCGAAATGCGACTTCTGGCTTCGGGAAGTCCATTTCCTAGGCCACGTGGTAAACAAGGATGGGATTCACGTTGATCCATCCAAGGTAGACTCGATTAAGAACTGGCCTGCACCTCGTACACCAAAGGAAATTCGCCAATTCTTGGGTTTGGCAGGATATTACCGGAGATTCATAAAGTATTTTTCTAAGATTGCACAGCCTCTCACCTCGCTAACACAGAAGGGCGTTGTTTATCGCTGGGGAAACGCACAGGAGTTGGCATTTCAGCACCTAAAGGATAGACTTTGTAGCGCACCTATCCTTTCCTTGCCAGAAGGCACAGACGACTTTGTGGTTTACTGCGACGCATCAATTCAAGGTCTTGGTTGCGTGTTGATGCAACGAGACAAAGTTATAGCCTACGCCTCACGCCAACTTAAGGTTCATGAAAAGAACTACACTACGCACGACTTAGAGCTGGGAGCTGTTGTTTTTGCACTTAAGTTATGGCGGCATTACCTGTACGGTACCAAATGCGCCATCTACACTGACCACAGGAGCCTCGAGCATATCTTCAAGCAGAAGGAACTGAATATGCGACAACGACGATGGGTCGAACTACTGAATGACTACGAGTGCTCGATCAGGTATCACCCGGGCAAGGCCAATGTTGTGGCTGACGCCCTCAGTCGAAAGGACACTGCGCCTAAGCGCGTGCGAGCTTTACAACTCACGATCCATTCTAGTCTGCCTTCCCAAATACGAGCTGCTCAGATAGAAGCACTGAAACCAGAAAACGTCAGGGCTGAAGCCCTACGTGGATCAAGGCAACGATTAGAACAAAAGGAAGACGGTGCTTACTACGTAACGGGACGTATTTGGATCCCACTCTATGGCAACCTACAAGAGCTTGTGATGGATGAAGCACACAAGTCTCGCTACTCGGTACATCCTGGATCGGATAAAATGTACCACGACATCAAAACGACATATTGGTGGCCTAGCATGAAGGCCCACATAGTAACTTACGTCAGCAAGTGTTTGACTTGTGCAAGAGTCAAGTCTGAATACCAGAAACCATCAGGCCTACTCCAACAACCAGAGATACCACAATGGAAATGGGAGCAGATTTCCATGGATTTTGTTACTGGCCTACCTAGATCCCAGCGCGGAAACGATACTATTTGGGTGATCGTGGATCGACTCACAAAATCTGCACACTTCTTGGCTATCAAGGAGACGGATAAATTCTCCACTCTTGCAGAAATTTACCTCAAGGAAGTTGGTTCGAGGCACGGGGTGCCCACCTATATTATCTCAGATCGAGATGCGCGTTTTACTTCAGAGCTGTGGCAAGCAATGCACAAATCCTTCGGCTCACGATTAGACATGAGCACAGCATATCACCCTCAGACGGACGGGCAGTCCGAGCGCACTATTCAAACCTTAGAAGACATGCTCCGTGCATGTGTAATCGACTTTGGCAACCGCTGGGAAAAGCATCTGCCACTTGTGGAATTCTCGTACAATAACAGCTACCACACCAGCATTAAAGCTGCTCCATTTGAGGCATTGTACGGACGTAAATGCCGGTCACCTCTTTGCTGGGCAGAGGTGGGAGATAGTCAGATCACTGGTCCAGAATATGTGGTAGACACAACCGAACAGATTGCTCAAATACGAAAATGCATGACGGCAGCTCGCGAACGTCAGAAAGTTTACGCCGACATGGGCAGGAAACCGCTTGAGCTCCAGGTTGGGGAGCGGGTACTACTCAAAGTTTCACCCTGGAAGGGTGTGGTTCGTTTTTGTAAACGCGGTAAACTCAACCCACGATACGTTGGACCTTTCGAAGTCATTGAGAAAATAGGCAGGGTGGCCTACAGACTGAACTTACCAGCAGAACTCGGTGCAGTTCACAACGTTTTTCACGTGTCGAATCTGAAGAAGTGTCCGTCAGATGAGACCCACGTAGTTCCTCTGAAGGAACTCACCATCGACGAACAGTTACGATTCGTCGAGGAACCAGTCGAAATCACGGACCGGGATGTTAAGGTCCTCAAGAGCACTAGAATACCTCTCGTTCGAGTTCGTTGGAACTCATGTCGCGGCCCAGAGTTCACCTGGGAGCGCGAAGATCAGATGAAACAAAAGTATCCCCAACTGTTCGCAAACAGTACAACCACTACTGAGGCCGAAGCTACGGAATTTCGGGACGAAATTCCAGATCAACGGGGGGTGGATGTGACACCCCAGGAAAACCGGGAAAACCATACAACTTGACTAGCTTCCTCAGTGAGTGCTTACCAAATTTCAGGACGAAATTTCTTTTAACTTGGGGATGATGTGACAACTCGAAATTTAGAACCTTTCGCTGTATGCTTGAACGTTAAGTGACTAACTGATTTGATAATTTAATGAATGATATACGTGAAGTTATATGATTATGTGTGTGCTTGTATGAATGCGTATATTTATATATGAACCGAGACACAAGAACCCGACTCGAGACCATGTGGTCTCGAGTGAACAATGTAACATATGGGCCGGTTGGCCACACACACGCACCCTTAGCCCATTCGAAGACCCATTAGGGTGCACTACTTGGGACGGGTATATAACCTTAGTGACCATCCATGTTTACCATTTTGGACAACACACTCACTCTCACACACACTCTCCATTCTCTCACTAAAACCCTAGACACCAAGCATCACATTCCTTCTCCTTCTTCTTGGATCAAACCGGTGGCACTAGGACTCTCGGATCGAGCTCGAAATCATCATTCGGAAGTTCACTCATCACTCTTCATACCCTCACACTTAGAGAACCCAATCGGTTAGTGCCTTACTATGTATTAAGGATTATGTGTGCTTGATGTTTGAATGCTTGTCTTCATGTATTAATAAGTGGAAAATGTATGATTATGGCTTTATCATATTCTCGGATGTGTATGTTAATGATAATCGGTTAAACATGCCTTGATTTTTATACATATTGCATGATGAGTTAATGAGATCTTGTGATTAAATGTGGTTTAACCATTGGTTGTTGATGTTTATGAAATCGGCTTGCATATGTATGATAGATGATGTTCATATAATCGGATTGTATACTCTTGTGTTAAGAACCGAATGCTCACTATTAGGGTGATTCATTGTGTTAATATCATAAGGTGCATGTTAGTGTTGATAAGTTGTTGATCATGATTTTGTTTGGTTAAAGTTTATATGAATGAGGATGATGAATCACTTGAATACATGAAGAACAACTTGAATGTGATATGAACATGCTTGAATATTTGAAATCTGATTTGTTTGATCTATTTTGGTTAAGTGTTAGACAATTAGACATGTTAGTGTATTGTCATTGGATAGTACACAAAATCACAACAGTGAAATCTGATTAGCCAAGTACAATATTGAATTCAGCAAATGTTCCCAGCCGAAACCCCCAGTTATGACTCGAAACCACCACATAACGAGTCGAGATCTCCGATTGCGACACAGGTTGCGAGTCGCAAACACCTGGTTGCGACTCGAGACCAAAACAGCACAACTCGAAATCTCCGTTACGAGTCCGGTTGCGACTCGAGACCAAAACAGCATGAACCGAGACCGTGTTTGCGAGTCCAGTTGCGACTCGAGATCACCTTAGTTGCGACTCGAAACCTTGTGGGCTACAACTCAAGGCCGCACAGTCTCGAGTAGAGACCGTACAGTCTCGACTCGAGACCACACACTTGTGTACGCTGTATGGACTTGCTTTACTATAGGCTTAGTGTTTGGGCCGGACCTTGGATTTTGTTTAATTATGGGCATGTTACTGTTCGTTCAACTCGTATGCATTACTTGCAAACTGCCATGCTTATACGTGAAAGCCATGAATGATACTTGAATACAATGTGCTAGCATACGTGTAGAAACATACGTGTACTACTTGAACACGAACCTGATTGTATGATACAACTATGATAGGACGCGAGTAACCACAATATTACTTGGTTGACTTTTCTGTGTATCTACCGAGCAAACCAAGGTGAGTTCACACCCTCTACAAAGCATGGGATTCCCAGGGGTCGGGAATTGGGGTTAAGGAACATGGGTTCCTCGTCCTCCTTGGGTAGGACAGCTATGGTTCAGGAAGGTAATTCCTCGTCCTCACGGACAGATAACTCGTACTAGACCAAAACTCTATCATGAAGTCCCTCATTTTTGTATCGACTTAATCGCCGGGCCAATGGCGAGCGGGTCATTAGTTAGATAGCGCTATTTAGGTCTGACAAACCTCACACCGTGCCGCAGAGGACGGGCGTGAACTAATGGATCTGGGGCACGTCAATGATGATAGACATTGACAGTTTCAGGGCACATAAACATGACTACAGTCAGCAGTCGATATGGTAACGAGTCTAGTGTATACATGTTTTTAAGACTTATGCTTCCGCTTGCAACTTAACTATGTTTTGTTTGAACACCAATTGTATTGGTTGGATTTTATAACTACTTATATGCTTGTTCAATATGATTGGTGGCTGGATCCTGGTCAGTCACGCCTCCAAGCGGTAGTACTCCGCAGGTGGATTTTGGGGGTGTGACAGCCGCACCCTGTGGTTAATGAAGAACTCCCACCTTCTCCTCCGCGTGCTTTTGTTGTTGATCAGTTAGAGACCACGGAGGTTCCCGATGGTGGTGTGGATAAGACTGTTGAGGCTGACAAGCCTGCTGAAGTTGCTGCGGAAGTTGAAAAGGTTGTGAGCCCAGCAGTGGTGGATGATGCTGGTGACCCTTTAACTTCTGAACCTGTTGTATGTGATAAGGAGAAAATTGCGGAAGAAATTCCTGTTATAGCTTCTCCTTCTAAGGTTTTCGGTTCTGTGCCTGAGAATGTGGAGAAAGTTCCTGCTGAAGAGCAGGGTTCATTTTTTGATGCGGGCAAAAATTCTCCAATCCGCCCAGAGGAAACCCTGGGGGATTATTATTACAGAACTTATTCGGAGAAAAATGCTTCCGAGCTTCATGCCCCTGTTTGGAACTTAAGAAAGGTGATACTTTCTCGGATTGGCGCGTGTGCCAGGATTGGTTACAGGGGATATTTCCGCCTAGAGAGATCAAGTTTCAAGAGAGTCGATCTTATGAGCAAACTTATCGTGCTTACCTTGAGGAAACTGCTTCTCATGCATCGACCACTCATCGTATAGTGCGCGAATGGTACAATATGCACAAGGAGTGGGATGCTTTTCAGGTGTCGAAGAAGAAATTTGCTGCGGATGAAAACTGGATTGCCCAGTTGAAAGCTAAATTGGAAGCTGGTCAAGCCAAGTTTGAGGCTGATCGGAAAACCGAGGAATAGTCCATTGCGGGTTGGAAACGGAAAGCGGAAGCTGAAGCCGCCTTTCTTGCTGAGGAGCGCAAGAACTTTAAAAGGATTTGTGAAAAATATAATAATGAGAAAATAGGTCTTCGTAATGCTATTAACAATCTCAAAGCTGAAGTTGAGAGATTGAAGAAGCAGGATGCGGAGATCGAAAAACTGAAAAAAGAGAAAGCCGAGGCCGAAGCTGCCCGTGATGAGGTGCGTGCTCACCGGGAGCGCAGCGAACAACGAGAGGTACATGCCCACGCCACTCTTGCTCTTAGAGATAAAGAGATAGAAGAGCTTACTGCTATGCTTTCTGGTCAGGAACAACTTAAGAAAGATCTGGACCTTGCGCGTTCCGTGGGAAACGAGACTTCACGCCGTCTGACTGAGGCTGAAGAAAAATTAGAAACTTCTGAAACGGCGCGGGCTACCGTGGAAAGCGAGCTTTAACCTTTAAAGAGTGATATGGCGTGGCTGAAAGATCGTGGGATTGCCTGTGTAAGCTTCTCTTTTGTTGCGGAAATATCTTTCCTACCTTCTTACTATTTATCTTTTCTTCTTTTTCATAGGTTGCTGAATCAGTGTTGAATTCTGAGGAGTTGGATAAAACCGTTGTGCGCTTAGTTGTTGCTGCGCGAAAGGATGGATATGCCCAGGGATATGCTGAATGTTCCCAGCATGTGAATAGCGCTTTGAAGGTTGATTGGGACACTAGTAGGTCCGCAACTTATGGTGTTGATACTGGTGCTGCGCTTATTGCTTTGAAGGCAGAATTTAACAGTTTGCAGCTTCCCGTTATGGATCTCATAAATGTTGCGCTGCAATCTGATGATCACGTGGCACAACTAAAGGAAATCTTTTCGGATGAAGGTGAAGATTTAGTGTAGGTTCTCTTGAAATTGTGTTGAACAATTTTTTTTTGTAATATTTGGGATGTATATCCCTTTTTTTGTTGGTGCGCTGTTGCGCAAGTAACTAAAACACTGCCGTGTTTGATAGTTTCTAGAGCGTATTTGTACGCCGGGGGTAGTATACCGTGTTTTTTATATTACAATATTTTGCATGAGTACAATTTACTTTGATTGAGTAAGGCGAATGAAGTTGGTATAAAGCTCATGTGTGAACGTATGGTCGTTTGTGACGTAATCACTGACCGTTCATGAGGCTTTTTTTTGTATTTACCATAATGTTTTTGCGCTTACTAAAAGAAATTGCATGCACTTTGTAAAAAAAAAACAATTACAAGAATAATAGAACTTTGCTTGTTTATTTAGGGATAGGGCATAAAGGCCTTTACAAAGTTTGCTAATATAAATATACGAAACTTAACTTACGCTCTATGTTCCCGTTTTGTCTTGATAAACCGTGTTTTTCTGCGGGGAAGTCATAGAGTTGTCCCTTAAGTTCTCGCCTTCTTGCTCGGGCCCTCCTCACCCCGAGTTATCTGCTTTATTTCCTTGCACACGTTTTGTAGCAAATGTGTGAGCTCGCCACTTTTGAGGGCTTTCTCAATTTCTGTGCGCAAAGAAATGCAGTTGTTAGTGGTATGACCACTGTCTTTGTGATATTCACAATATTGAGCTGGGTCTTGTCCACGCTTGTTTTTCATGGGGATTGGAGGCTTGAACTGATAATCTTCGGTGCTCAGAACTTCCGCCGGGGTCTTAGTTAAGGGAGTCCATTGTCTCTCCCTAGTCTCCTGTTTGGTTTCCCTCTGCGCGGTAAGCTTGTTGATTATTGCTCGAGCATCTTCAGATGAATGGTTGCCTGAACCAGAATCATGCCATGTTTTCTTGAACTTCCTTCCGCCCGTTGATCTTAAGTCGGAGGGTCTGCTGTGTGGTGGTGGCGGCCTATTAGTGGTAAGATTTTTTTCTGTTTGTGCATAAACCTTAGCGGCTGCCATTACTTTCTCCCAACTCTTTGGGAGGCCTTCCGTCCCAGATAGGACCTTGATCATGTCATCGCATCTGACCACGTACTAGAACTGTGCGCGGATCAGTTGCTCGTGGACTCCCCCGATCTCTAGCACTTCTTTGTTATACCGGGTGATAAAGTCCTCTAAGATTTCGCCGTCATGACGCCAAATGTTCATCACATCTGACGTGTCTCGGATAGAGCGTCGTTGTTGACTGAAATGAGTCAGAAATTTCTTGCACAGATCTTTCCATGATGTGATGTTCATGATGGGTAAATTATCGAACCAGATTCTTGCAGCACCAGTAAGGGTCTGCACGAAAAGATGGCACCATAATGGTAGAGTCTAGCCACCTACTAGCCCTGCGCTGGTAAAAACCCTCAAGTGGTCATCAGGGTCTGTTAGCCCATTGAATTTACCCACATTGGATGGTAACTTAGCTTTCTCTAGTGGAGCCAAAGTTATTTCCATGATGAACTTTGAATTTTCCGCTGCTTCCGCAGGGCGGTAAATCAAATCATAGTTGTGTTCAGCCTCAGGGTTGTAAACCGCTCGAGGTCTGCACTTATTGTAATTGGGCTGCAATCGGTTAAACACGCTAGTACTTTCACCCACACGGTAAGTTGGGTCAGATTCATCGGTGTGCGTGTTACGTTGAGGTCCCAACCTAGTGTGAACTGATTGTCTTCGGTGAGGGTTTGATTCATCTCGATATTCTCTCTGGTGACTTCCTGATTGGGTGTACTCATATCTTGATGTAGATCTGGAGTACACCTCTGTATTAGATGGATCCTCACGTTGGGAAGCATTAGCACGAGATCCTGGTCTCCGTGATTGAGTCAGGGGAGCAGTCTGTGCACATAGTTGTGTATACACTGCATTTAGTGCTCCTTGAGACCTGACATACCAGGAGATCGGAGTTTCTCCTGGGGGTAAAATTGAGTGCACAGGATTCTCTGGCAGTACTCCTGGAGTGACAGGTTCGTTCACTCGATTGGATTGAACCTCGTTGTCATCTGAGACATCTTCTGGAACTCCTTCAACTTGAAAGTTGTTTTCAACATTTGGCCGGGGGCCAGTTTGCCGATGAGACGACATTTCTTCCATGCACAAATGGAATCAACATAGTAGATAAAAAACGAGAGAAAATTGGATGAAAACAGAGAAAACGGTGGACGCCAATGAAGAAACACTAGATTAATCGATCGGAATCAATTATCTAGGGGGTTTGGATCTGCATAAAATGGGTGTAGTTCTCTCTCGTTCGATCTGATTTGGACAGTTCTTCTTCTCCGGCAACTCTGCAAAACAAGCACCGTTAGCCTCGTCAAGGGGAGAAGAGGGTTCTCTCCTTGACCCGACTCCGGCGTGAGAATAAGTATGGGTTTGAAGAAGAAGATGTATTGAAGAAGTGTGTGTAACTTGAATTTCATACCTGAATTGTTCTCATATTTATAGCCGAGAGTTTTTGGGAGGGAAAACCCGTTGTTGAAAAGTTGACGGAAGATGCTAACGCCGTAGCGGTTATTTTTCTCCATCGTTAATTCCTTTGATCCGACGTGAGAGCACATCGATCGTTGTTTGGATCAAAGGCTGGGGTGTTGCCATGTGGAAAGTGGACAAGAGATGATTTCTTTCTATTTCCATGCCATCACCGTGACTCTAAGGGAGGCTGGAGAGATGACACGTGGCCCAGACGGTTGTAACCGTCTGGGTTGTAACCGTCTGGGTGGTGCACGATTAAGTCTTCTAGAAGATTACTGCTGTAATTTGGTGTGACTCTTTATCATGTGGTATCAGTTAAATAAATAATACCCAAGTCTGGATATTATTAAGCGGAAGTGCTTGGCTTAGGACTTTCATCCTTTATAAAAGCGCGAGGATTCATGATTTCCTTTTGGCGCGCGAGTGCTATTCTGCTATCTGTTTCTTAAACCTTTCTTTTGTAAAACCATTGCGCGGCCACGCAAGGTAAAAGGTGCTGAAAGACGAGGTTGTGGTATGGTCCCAGGTACTTACTATGAGGTTTTTGGGACCTTACCCCTTCAATGGGTTAGCTATATAGTGTTTTAGGTATTTATACTACTAGAAAAATAAGCAATTTTCATCAAAGTTTGCCACCTAGAAAAAATAAGCTTGTTTATATGATACGGTAGGTAAGCGGTTGCAAATTTATAGAATGTGGGATCATGGGCAGCAACGGTGTGTGCACTCATGCACCGTTCATACTGATTTTGTAAGGGCACTTGCTAGTAATCCAACTTTCAGCCATGCCTGTAGCGGTCGATGAGATCTTTTTGTAAGTTAACTTCTATGAATCCATCAGAGAGGATATTTCTATGGTTTATTTTTATGATTCTTTAAAGTTGAATCTATAGGCATTTTCTTGTATGTTTTGTACATGTAATTGTACTTCACAGGCCTTGCAACAAGGGAGAGTACATTTCTTTGCATAAAAGAAAATCCTATTCAACAACTAGCAATGCACGATGATGGTATTTGGGTTGCAACCACTGATTCTTCTGTTCATAGATGGCCTGCTGAAGGCCGAAATCCAAAAAATGTGTTTCAAAGAGGAGGTTCTTTCCTAGGTGGCAATTTGTTCTTTTCAAAAGCAAGGGCTTCCATGGAAGGATGTACTCCTGCGAGTCATCTTTTTTACGTGGCCTAATTTGAATTATATTAATTTCATTTCTTGATTACGATATCACTTTCATGTAGGTTCCTGTGTATAAAGAACCAACTTTCAATATTGATGGAGGAGGATAATAGAGTATAAAATTTTGAACAATAAAAGACATGTTCTGACTAAGGTAACATTAAATTTCACCTTCTTAATTTTTAATAGTTCAATATTCAAAAAAAAAATTTCAAAAGGGCATTGAAACGTGTTTTTGTTAGGATAATGCTGGTTCGGTGAAGCTTCAGTTAGAACTTAATCTAACCAATGGGGTTAAATACCTTAAGTCTCTTAAATTTAAAACCTGTGCGAGTGCTTGTTGTGAAAAAGATAGGCATAAATGACAATTTTATGGATATATTAATCTCTTGTAGTAATAAAAACCATAAAACTAACTTATTAAATGCATAATTCATAATTCTAAGTTAGTTTTTGATATTCCAATGGTTCAGTGAGGTCAGGATCATCATCCTTTTTGTTGATCTTTTGGTACTAGTTAATTTTCGTTTCTTAAATATAAATGTGATATTATAATGTGTAAGATCTGTTAGTTTTATGATTGTCTTTGCAGATCCATAATATGCATATAGTATTTAAATTTGGCCAAACTTTGTAGCTTTCATTGCTTTCATTGCTTTTGCATTGACTAAAATGCCTAATTTGATTTTGTTTTTTTATGAATTATAGATGTAAGCTCTAGTTTTCGTAACTTTGATATGAATATAGTATTTAAATTTGGTCAAACTTTGTAGCGGTTTGGTCTCGTTTTGTTCGGTCTTAAATTTAAACGGTTCCGGTTTTGATAATTAAAAACTATTACAACCGGTTTGGCTCAGAGTGTGACCCTAAAGAGTGTGACCCTAAAGCTGTCAAAATCTTATCGTGAACACCCAGATACATCTTAGAAAAATACTTGAAAGCAAATGAAGCTCAAACCCCATTTCACAAACAAATTGGACACACTAATAATTTTTTAATAAAGAATAGCATTACTAAACAACGAAATAGAATGTAGAAGCCAACTAAATTTTCTTACAAACGTCTTCCTTCTTTGTTGCAGGTTTTGGAACGTGTTATAGTTGACGAAACAGAAACCTTCAATTTCAGGTAATGTTTTACATTTTTTTCTTGAAAAGAGTAAATATATTAGGCTCCCTAATTTCTTACCAATACTTGACTTCTTGATAGTCTTTTTAGTAAGTGGTGTGTAGAATTACCCTTTTGCTCTTGATATGGCTTTATTAATGTTGTTTTGCCATTATCATTCCTTAATAGGTGTTAAAGTTAAAAGTATCATTCCTTAATAGGTGTTAAAGTTGAAACTAAGCATCGGCTACATACCGAAGAGGACCATCAAAGGGCAGAAGCTGAGCTTGAAGCTATGAGGAAAGATTGACAGCCAACGAACAAAGTTTGAAGCTACGATACGAATTATTATGAAAAAGCAACGTACTATGGAATCCTAGAGTAGGATGTTCAGTGTAGTTGACAACTATATTTATATTACATTCTTATTTTGAGTTTAGACTTGTAAAATCACCATATAAGATTATATATATATGTTATTACAGTTTGGTGTAATCGAGTCACTATAATAATCTTTTAGTGCTTCAAATAATGATGCTATAGCTGTAAAAAAAAAAAGGGTTATATATGTTACAACCAAAATCTTAAAAAATGTTGCATTTGATATAAAAAAGGGTTGCATTTTTCTACTAAAAATATAAAAATGGTTGCATTTAAGTGTAACAAAGGTTGCATATAAGTGTTAAAAAAGTTGCATTTAAAGTAAAAAAAGTTGCACCAACATATAAAAAGGTTGCATCCTAAAAAGGTTGCATTTGAATAATAAATGCAACCCTTCTTAAAAGGGTCACATTATCTCAAAAGAAAGTTGCATTAGGTCTAATGCAACTGATGTGCACAAAGTGGTTTAATAAAAAAAAACTAAATTAACCCTAAATTAGACACTCTAAGCTTTAAATTTATAAACTAAGACTCGATCTAAAACCCTAAACCACACAACCGGCAAGTGTACCGATCAATGTAGTAAAGCTAAAGTAAGTCCGAGTATCGAACCCACGAGACTCTCTAGATTACGCTAAGAATCTATAAAGATTCAAACTGACACGAATTAACCATTTGTGATTGATTGGGGGGGGGGGGGGGTTTCTAAAAATCCTATGAATGCAATTAATAATGAACTAGATTAGCTAAGTAACTAACACGAACTGGACACGAACTCGCACGAAAATCTGAACTCAAGGATGATGAAGGAACTACCTAGACAGGAATCCTGATTGCTTTTAGTTATGATTATAATTGGAAGTTGTCTGCTATGGAACCGGGATCTTGGAATTCTCACCCCTCGGGAAATCTAAGGACCCCTAATCCTTCTCAAGAGCACGCTAAGATCCCCTAAAGGTTGTTAAATTACCGGTTGTTAGACTCCTTTACAAGACATCTAATGGGTTTATAAAAGTATCCTACAAGGTTCACTCCCTTACGAGACCTAAACCTAGGATAGGTTTGTTTTCTCAGTTAGACTTGCTAGACAACAGTTAAAAGGTTAACTTCCTAAGAAGGACCCACCTTGCGGTTTAATTACTTAGACCTAGCAATAATCTCGCACCTTACAGCTATTGACGATTAGTAGAACACTTGATTTTATAAAATTACCAATAATTACTTCTAAGGTTTATCGGCCGATTTAACCCTAAAGATTCTAGATTTATTACGTGATATAGACAGTCACCAAAATCCAAAACCTAACATGCATCTATTATGTGATAAAGACCGTCACCAAGATTCATGTGAAGCAATAATCAAGAATAAAATAACATCAAGCACGCAAACACATCTAACTGATAGAACAAACCGTTTACAATTTATAAACTAACCACAGCATTCAAAAATCCAATAATAATCAAACATACGCAATCATTCATCCATGTCTAGGTAGTAACAGAAAATTAGCCACTAATCATATTCAATAACAAGTCTATAATCTGTTTTAAATCTGAATTCATCATAAAAATATCAAGAACAATGAAACGAATGATAAACAAATCGAGATAACCCGAGTATCGTCCAATCCAAGAGCTCCCAATCTTCGTACGATGATTCCTCAAGACCCGAACACTTCAACAGCCTTTAATCAGCTCCAAGATCATCCAAGAAGTCTCCCAATTCGTAATTGATGATAAACATTCGGCTGTTATTGATGATAAGTATATAAAACCAAGAAAACCCTAGAATTCCTTGCTGATCAAGTTCTGTTTCGCGAACCTTACCCTCACGCGGCCCGCTTTGAAATGTTAGATAAGCTGATGCGGGCCGCGAGTGCCTTATTTCTTCAAATCTTCCTTTAAGTTGATGCGGGCCGCCTGAAACCTTAAAAACTGCATTTTCGTTTCGATTCAATCCCGAACTCCTCTATTTTCGTTCCAGCCTTTCGCCTTTCCAGATTTTCATTCGGTTCTGCTTCGTTTGGCTGTAAAGACCTGGAAATCACAAAAACATCAAAAGTATATACAATCTATGCTAGAAACGGACAAATTACGACAATCTACGACTAAAACCCGACGCGAATAAAGATGTATTTTACAATACATCAAATATCCCCACACTTAAACCTTTTTTCGTCCTCGAAAAAGAATATATGCAAACGGAATCATAGTCGGAATAATCATTCGGGTCAAAGTATAAGTTAATTTATTAAAACCGAAACTCGTGTTAGCCGCGATTGCAAGTATATCGATCCACTTAAACCCAACCCGGTTCCAAGCCCTTATCATGCAATTTAGTTCAAGTTCGGTCAATCTACCTAGGGTCTCACACTAAGAATTGTAAGTCCACCTAATCCCCCCTCAAGCTTATAGGACAAAAGGAACAACCACTGGGTTATTTCCTAACCGTTTTATACCAAGATAAAGAGAGTTTAAAATCAAATCTATTTTTCCATTTTTTTTCTTTTTTTCTTTTTGCTTGCTTTTTTTTTCTTTCTTTCTTTCGTGAGTCTAGACGATGCTTTCCCTAACCAAGAGGTATTCCGGCTGTAGAGTCGCGATCCCCAGCCACAGATTACTTAGGTTTCGGTACTTTTATTCGGCAAGTCGATTTCACACATCCCAGAGGCATTCCGGCTGTAGAGTCGCTATCCCCAACTCGGATTACATAGGTCTGTGTTACTTTCATTTAGTTTCTAGCTCACTTTTATTCTATTTTTTTTTCAGCAAGATAATGATAAAAAAAACTCTAACTATCTTAGCTTATAACGGCATCCCTTATACTATTTTTGGCGGTTTCAATTTCCCTACTTTCCCTAGATGAGAACCCACTAGTAGACCGACAATTAGGTATATTAAGATCAAAGGAACCCATAACCGAACCGAGCCTACCCGCATATCCCAAACTAGATACAAGCACGATTATTTTATCTCATATTATTATTATTTGAACCCGAACAAAAACCCGACTTTTCTATCATTTTCCGTTTTTATTTTTGCAAACTTCTTATTTCAAAGGACATTTTCTATTTTTTTTAATTTTTTTTTTGGATTTTTCACTTTTTTAATTTTTTTGTATTTTTCGGCTTTTTATGACTCGACTAACTAAACTAACGACTCAAGACTCAAATGTCCCATCCCCACACTTAAATGTTGCATTGTCCCTAATGCAAGGATGATAACACGACTCCTAAAACCTAAAAACGAAAAATAAATAATAAAATACAAAGTATACAAGTGGAACGACTTAGCTGAATATATGTGAGACTGTCAGTATGCCAGTCGATACCACATATGCCCTCCAATCCAAAACGCGCTCAACAAACTGTACTAACTCGGACACGCGAACGGAAGCGGCAAAACAACGACCTAACAATCATAATCACTCCAAACCAAAATAATATAACATCATAAGATCAGTGTCACATCCATCGACCAACCCCAACCCTACCAACCAGTATATCATATCAAATACAGACCAAAATATGAGGATAAAAACAGCAATAAATAAAAACAAAAGATATAAACTCCAAAAGCCCTGCTGTGTATCCTTACGCTCACATCTACTCCTCATCCGAGCCTTGCTCCTCAACAATATGCTCCTCCTCAACTGGCTGCCACAATGCCGGCTGTGGTAACTGAAAGTGATCAAGAATAGCCCGAATACCAGCTCGCATCTCCTGCCTAACCCGCTCAACATCCTCTCTAACCTCCTGTCTAACCTCCTCAACTCTATCATACAAACCCTCTAATGTCAACGGCTCCGGCCGCGGCTGCCTAACGGGGCGCTCACGTGGAGGTAGCTGGTGCCTCTGCAGTGGTGCCCGTATACGCTATAGTGTAGCAGCCTGCATTGCCTCTGCCGCGGCCGAATCTGGTGGAGGTGGCACCTGCTGCCCCTCAATCACGGCCGCCCATGCCGGTGGCGTATCTACCGTAACAATCCTCGCCAGCTGTAAACTCCTCAGCTCCAAAAGTGATGGAGCTGGTCCTAAACGCATCAAAGCATGCGGATAATCATCAAACACACCCAAATGCGCCGCCAATCTAGTAATATACGGCCCACAGTACAATCTAGCATTCCTCCCTGCCTTCTTCGGCCTCAATAACGACCATGCTAAAATACTTGCCAGATTCGCTGGCCTCCCCTCAACCATGCACATCAAGCAGAATAAACTATGCTGATTCACTTTATCACCCTCATACTTACCAATCAATGTCGCTGCCAAGATCTTGTGCAAAAACCTATGAATCGGATCCTTAATGTCAGATGCTACCATATCGCCTGAATATGGTGTGGTAGCAATAGTCCCCCAGAACCTCTGTAAATCCGCTCTCATCACACAAAAATCCTTACTCTCCTTCACAACCTGCCTAAGTAACTCCCTAAACTCGTCTGACTGAACCTCCTCATGCGAATAAAACCCAGACGCCTCAGCAAATTGCGGCAGTGTCATATTAAAAATCTTTTTCCCCAACACAAACGACACCACATCAGGCTCATCGAAACCCCCTGGATGTCTATAATAAAACGTGGAATGAAACTCCATAGTGAGCTGATGATACTGTGGGTCGTCACACTCAACCGCCATCCTAAACTTCGTCCCTAACAACTGCTCTAATCTCTCCACCTGCCCCAACTGCCTCACAAGATCCCAATCAATCCTCCTAAACTCTAACATATTCAACTTCTTGATCTTATCATACTTCAAATACTCCGGTGACCCAACCGTGAACCGTAATAACGGGCTGTCCCCTAATCTAGTACTCTGCCCGTGGGGAGTCCCGTCATCCCTGTACGAAACCTCTCTCAATACTGTATCAGCAGCTGGCTGCTCCTGAGCTTTAGCCCCGCGCCTCTTGCGCTTCCCCCCTGCTGACGAACCTTCACCTGACATCCTGTACAATTAATTCAAATAAAATGTGCAAAACAGGTGAACAGTTAGCAAACACAAGCTATTTTTGGTATTTTTGATTTTTTAATTTTTTTGGAATTTTTAAGAATTTTCTGATTTTTTTTTTTAGACTCCTACGACTCAACGAACACAAATAGCATGTAATATGTCAAACAAGTCCAAACAAAGAAATCAACGCAATCGCCAAAGAATCACCGGCAACGGCGCCAAAAACTTGATGTGCACAAAGTGGTTTAATAAAAACAACTAAATTAACCCTAAATTAGACACTCTAAGCTTTAAATTTATAAACTAAGACTCGATCTAAAACCCTAAACCACACAACCGGCAAGTGTACCGACCAATGTAGTAAAGCTAAAGTAAGTCCGAGTATCGAACCCACGAGACTCTCTAGATTACGCTAAGAATCTATAAAGATTCAAACTGACACGAATTAACCATTTGTGATTGATTGGGGGGGGGGGGGTTTCTAAAAATCCTATGAATGCAATTAATAATGAACTAGATTAGCTAAGTAACTAACACGAACTGGACACGAACTCGCACGAAAATCTGAACTCAAGGATGATGAAGGAACTACCTAGACAGGAATCCTGATTGCTTTTAGTTATGATTATAATTGGAAGTTGTCTGCTATGGAACCGGGATCTTGGAATTCTCACCCCTCGGGAAATCTAAGGACCCCTAATCCTTCTCAAGAGCACGCTAAGATCCCCTAAAGGTTGTTAAATTACCGGTTGTTAGACTCCTTTACAAGACATCTAATGGATTTATAAAAGTATCCTACAAGGTTCACTCCCTTACGAGACCTAAACCTAGGATAGGTTTGTTTTCTCAGTTAGACTTGCTAGACAACAGTTAAAAGGTTAACTTCCTAAGAAGGACCCACCTTGCGGTTTAATTACTTAGACCTAGCAATAATCTCGCACCTTACAGCTATTGACGATTAGTAGAACACTTGATTTTATAAAATTACCAATAATTACTTCTAAGGTTTATCGGCCGATTTAACCCTAAAGATTCTAGATTTATTACGTGATATAGACAGTCACCAAAATCCAAAACCTAACATGCATCTATTATGTGATAAAGACCGTCACCAAGATTCATGTGAAGCAATAATCAAGAATAAAATAACATCAAGCACGCAAACACATCTAACTGATAGAACAAACCGTTTACAATTTATAAACTAACCACAGCATTCAAAAATCCAATAATAATCAAACATACGCAATCATTCATCCATGTCTAGGTAGTAACAGAAAATTAGCCGCTAATCATATTCAATAACAAGTCTATAATCTGTTTTAAATCGGAATTCATCATAAAAATATCAAGAAAAATGAAACGAATGATAAACAAATCGAGATAACTCGAGTATCGTCCAATCCAAGAGCTCCCAATCTTCGTACGATGATTCCTCAAGACCCGAACACTTCAACAGCCTTTAATCAGCTCCAAGATCGTCCAAGAAGTCTCCCAATTCGTAATTGATGATAAACATTCGGCTGTTATTGATGATAAGTATATAAAACCAAGAAAACCCTAGAATTCCTTACTGATCAAGTTCTGTTTCGCGAACCTTACCCTCACGCGGCCCGCTTTGAAATGTTAGATAAGCTGATGCGGGCCGCGAGTGCCTTATTTCCTCAAATCTTCCTTTAAGTTGATGCGGCCCGCTTTAGCATATATGTTAAGTTGATGCGGGCCGCCTGAAACCTTAAAAACTGCATTTTCGTTTCGATTCAATCCCGAACTCCTCTATTTTCGTTCCAGCCTTTCGCCTTTCCAGATTTTCATTCGGTTCTGCTTCGTTTGGCTGTAAAGACCTGGAAATCACAAAAACATCAAAAGTATATACAATCTATGCTAGAAACGGGCAAATTACGACAATCTACGACTAAAACCCGACGCGAATAAAGATGTATTTTACAATACATCAGCAACTTCACCTAATGCAGCTTTTGATAAAAGGTTGCATTAGACTTATTGCAACATTTTCAATGTCTAATGCAACATTTTATGGGGGTTGCATTAGCTCCATTTTGTTGTAGTGATGGAATACATTATCTTTGGGTGAAAGATAGATTTATATATATTTTCTAAGGTAATCTTGAAAATATATTATATTTTTAAGGTTTAAATGAAAATACAATTATTTTTGCCAAGGGAAAAATTATAAATAATTTTTCTATGTAAGATTTCTTAAAATATATATTTTGAGAATATATATTGGTGAATTTTTATTAGAAATATTATTCGGGAAAAATAAATACGAAAGTTAAGTGTAAGAATACTTAATAATTACAAGGAAATACGTATTATCGTACGTATAAAAACACCGGGATATGCCACCAATACTTGGCAAAAATACACAAGGTTAAGAATACAAGTATAAATGCACTCATCCTTGGGAATGATATACATGTACAAATACATATAAGTGTCAAGTTAAAATATATTATTTTAACTAATATTCCAATAATTAATAAATATAATTTAAGTTAAAATATTTATTATTTTAACAAATAATAATATACTTGGAATAATATTAAGACACAAGGAAACGTAACTCAAAGACACTAAATAAGACTAAGGTCAAGGCACGACCCATTTGTCTAATTAACATTAGCACGTTTGTAGGTAGTCGTGTGATCGAGTAGCAGCTTGAGTTACATTGGGGGTGAAGTACATGTTACAAATTGTTTACAAACGTTTACATATGGTATGGTTAGCTAAGGAATGTACTGCTAGATCATGTGAGTGGTGGGTACAACGCTTAAGACCATTAATCCTCATAGTAGGACCGAGGGACATGAGTGATAGATCTATTTGGGTGTTGCGAGCCCCACCCATGAGGATCGGGATTTGGCCCATGAGGTGACTATGTCTTCCAGCCGGAAGCCCGGTACAAAATCCGCTAGGATTGAGCCTTCCTGCATCACGTCACACATATTAATGTCCTTGCAAACCATTAATTGATCTGTTTCCTTGTTTGCTTTCATACTAGGGTTTACAAAACATACATACTTACAATGTTTACAAGGTTTATTCGTGCACTCATACAAAACACATGAACTCGCTCAACTTTTGTTAATGTTTTCAAACTACATGTATTTCAGGAAACTAAATATGGATCTGGCGGGCGTTGGAAGTTTTCAAGTGTTATCTGAAATAAAAGATGTCATTTGGTGTCTAAGGGTTTGGGTTGTGTATCTTATCCTGGATAAGATACACAGTTCAAAGCCTAGTTTTTATTAGTGTCTTTTGTCAAGTCCTCATGGAACTTTAAACAAATTTGGATGGTTTGTAATATGAACTTGAAGCCTCGAATTTCTGTTAAATAATGTTGTTTGTATTCTTTTGAAACTTATTTATGGATGAACATCTTGATTTATCATATAGTTGTTTGTTATGGTTGAATGCAATGATATTAAGCAAGCCACACATAATCATGCTTCCGCAAAAGTCATGGTGTGACACTAAAAACTCCCCTAGATACCATATCCACATTTAGCAAACTACCCCCACCTCTTACCTTACCACCTCGAGTCTTTTGGTGTACAGCTTTTCCCCATATACCCAAAACCGAACGATCCAAACTTGACCCATGTGCCAAGAAATGTGTGTTTGTTGGTTATGGGGTGAATCAGATAGGATACCGATGTTATAACCCGTTACGACATCGTGCGATTACCATGATCCACTGTGACTTCCTTGAAATAGAATATTACTATCAGTCCCATCTCAGTGTTCAGGGGGAGATAGAGTATGAGGACTCACTGGGTTGGTTGAAGTGGATTACATCCGCAAGTGAAGAAGAGTCACCTCATACATCCACACATACTAAGGAGTCACCAAAGCCTGTCGAAAGTGTCACCTAAGAATCATCCAGACTGGTGTTCGAGGTAAGTGATTCTCCAGACCTTGAAAATGTGCCCGAATCTGATCCAATTATCACTAACAATCATGAAAGTTCAGTTATCAGTAACAATCATGAAGTTCAGTTATCAGTGATAATCATGAAAGTCACGAGACAATGAAACAGGTGGAAACCGCTGAACAGAACAACGCAACCCAAGGAGAGGTCGAATGAAATGAACAACATAATGAAGGCTCTGGAACAACACCGGGAACATAAGTTTTACCCTCTAGAGCCAACAGAGGGTTCCCTCCAAAATGGTACTCCCCAGAAAGGGAAACCAAGAATTCAAGATATCCTATAGCTAATATGGTTGACGGGAACTTGTCTAACAGCGCGAAAGCATTTGTTACCTCCTTATACTCCGAACAAATACCAAGTTCCGTAAAAGAAGCCCAGGGTAATAAGAAATGGATAGAAGCAATGGAAACGGAAATGCAGGCTCTTATGAAAAACAACACATGGGAGAAGTGCATTCTCCCTAAAGAAAAGAAAACAGTTCGATGTCGGTCGGTGTTTTCAATCAAATACGAACCAGATGGTTCCATTTGAAGATACAAAGCTCGGTTTGTAGCCAAGGGTTACACTCAGACGTATAGGATTTACTACTCTGAGACATTTTCTCCGGTTGCAAAAATGGATACCATCAGAGTCCTCTTCTCCGTAGCAGCCAATAAGGAATGGCCGCTTCACCAGTTTGATGTTACAAATGCATTTCTCCATGGAGACCAAACGGAAGAAGTCTACATGGAAGCACCTCCAGGTTTTTCAGGGAATTTTAAAGAAAGGGAAGTATGTCGGTTGAAAAAGTCTTTATACGGGCTAGAATAATCTCATCGGGCATGGTTTGGAAAGTTCACTTTGGCTATGAAAGAATATGGGTGTATAAACAAAGTAATGCTGATCATACTCTGTTCCTCAAGAGAAGAAATGGCCTTGTAACTTGCTTGATCATATATGTAGATGACATGATCATTACCAGAAATGATGTAGAAGAAATAGCACGGCTGAAAAAGAATCTATTCTCAAAGTTTGAAATGATAACCTTCAAGTACTTTCATGGGATAGAAGTCCTCAGGTCTAAACGAGGGATCTTCATCTGTCAAAAGAAATATGTCCTTGATCTCTTAGCAGAAACCGGGTTGATTGATTGTAAACCAACAGATACTCCAATGGTGGTGAACCACAAACTTCACATGGAACTTAATGGAGAGCTCACAGACAAAAGAAGGTATTAACGGCTCGTGGGCAACTTAATTTATCTCTCTCACACTCGCCCTGATATAGCTTATGATGTTGGAGTGGTAAGTCAGTTCATGCACCAACTACAGGTTGCCCACATGGAAGCCGCTCAAAGAATTTTAAGGTATCTCAAGGGGACCGCAGGCCATGAAGTGTTGTTCAAACCAAATGGGCATTTAAATGTTGAGCTCTACACTAATGCAGACTAGGCCGAAGATAAGGGAAACTGAAGGTCAACATCAGGATACTTTTCCTTGGTCGGTGGAAACCTTGTTACCTGGAAAAGTAAGAAATAGAAGGTGGTTGCTCTGTCAAGTGTAGAAGCGGAATTCAAAGGTATAGCTCGAGGGTTAAGCGAAGTTCTTTGGATCAGGAAGGTACTAGAAGACATTGGTTTTTCCCAAAGGGAGCCCAGTAAAGTTATGTGTGACAATACGACTGCAATACAAATCTCAGAAAACCCAGTACAACATGATCGAACAAAACACGTGGAGGTAGACCGGCATTTCATCAAAGAGAAACTGGAGGAAAGAATCATAGAGCTCTCATATGTATCGTCAAAAGATCAACTCGCAGATATTCTTACAAAAGCGGTCAACGAAAACGCTTTTAGTAGCTGACTGAGCAAGTTAAGTATTGGTGACCCCACTACTAAACTTGAGGGGGAGTGTCGGAAAGAAGAGAATAAGTGAAGTGTTAGACAAAGTGTTACAGTATGGGGACTTGATGTGTAATATGGTGTTCTATATAAACACCCTCCTCATGTAACCCCAATTACAATTACAATCTAATACAAGTCCTATTACAAAGTTTAACTATCTATTGTTCTCTATACCAGTTGACAAAAGTTGTATTAGAGACTTAAACTAACCTAAATTTAACCGTTTGGGTCCATATTGCTAGGTATAAATTATATACCATATCTTGTATACTAGGCAGTGTGCTCGAACGATCCATGGTGTTGGCAAGGCATCATGATCGGTGCTCGATTTTGTTGATAATCCAACGTTTACCAAAGAGTTGTATCATGTTGGCAAGTGCAACATAAATCGTTGATCAACTGATTTTGGATCTTTATAACATGAAACTTGAACCTGGCTCCTATTCATTGTAATCCTATGTTTCTGCCATGAATTATTCCCATGAAATAGTGTAAAGGCTAAATAAAAAGCAAAAAAGTATGATTTTATCTAGAGGCGTTTACATTTTCCAAAAACATCTTTGAATATTTTATATTATTATAATAAAAAATGGGAGATATTATCAGGTTGATAACGACCAAACCAGAAATTCAAAACAAGAACAATGGGATATCGCTAATTAGAGTGCTAACTGTTTTCTATTGGAAATCAAAGATGTTCTTATTGCTTGATACAAGTTTATGAAGAATTACAAAAGAAAAAGGTAAATAAATAGTTTATACAAAAGTTGAATATGGTAATACAAAAACTGGAAACCCTTTGATTGAGAGCAACGGTCCATAATGGGTAATATGTTAGCTGGCAAAAATCTTTTTTAGAAAGGAATTGATGTAAATCTGATCCTAATATTTTTTTATTTTCTAACACTCCCCCTCAAGTTGAGTAGTGGGATCTCCGATACTTAACTTGTGAAGACAATGATTAAAGATTCTTCCATTAACTGCTTTTGTTAGTATATCGGCTAATTGGTCTTCTGAGCGAACAAATAGAAGCTCTATAATCTCTATCTCGAGTTTTTCTTTGATGAAGTGTCGATCAACTTCCACATGCTTTGTACGATTGTGTTGAACAGGATTTTCTGAAATTTGTATTGCAGCTTCATTATCACACATGATCCTACTGGCTTCACTTTGAGGAAAACCAATTTCAGATAAAAGCTTGCGTATCCATAGAACTTCTGCAAGACCTCGTGCAATCCCTTGAAATTCTGCCTCGGCGCTTGATAAGGCAACAACCTTTTGTTTCTTACTTCTCCACGTGACTAGGTTTCCAACGACCAAGGTAAAATATCTTGATGTTGATCTTCGGTCTCCTTTGTCTCCTGCCCAGTCTGCATCTGTATATGCTTGGATTTTAAGATGTTTGTTTGGTTGAAAGAGAACCCCATGGCCGACGGTTCCTTTGAGATACCTTATGATCCTCCATACTGCATCCATGTGAGCTACTTGAGGTTGATGCATAAACTGGCTGACTACCCCAACTGCATATGCAATGTCTGGACGAGTGTGTGAGAGGTATATTAGTTTGCCAACTAAACGTTGGTATCTCTCATTGTCCGCCAATTCTGCATCTTTTTCCATATAAAGTTTCTGGTTAGCCATCATTGGGGTGTCAGCTGGCTTGCAATCGATCATTCCTGTCTCAGCTAGGAGGTCAAGAATGTATTTCTTTTGACATATAAAGATCCCTTGTTTAGACCTTAGTACTTCTATTCCAATAAAATACTTAAGCCTTCCCAAGTCCTTCATCTCAAATTATGTGAACAAGTTTGTCTTCAACTTCTTCATTTCTTCCTCATCATTACCTGTTATAATCATGTCATCAACATATATAATCAAACAAGTTACAAGTTTATCTCTTCGTTTAAGGAATAATGTATGATCGGAGTTGCTTTGTTGGAAGCCATATCCCCTCATCGCTAAGGTAAATCTGCCAAACCAGGCTCGAGGAGATTTCTTAAGCCAGTAGAACGTCCTTTTCAACCGACATACCTCCTTATTTTTGAATGTTTTCGTGAATCTGGGAGGAGCTTCCATGTACACTTCTTCTTTTAATTCTCCATGTAAGAAGGCATTCTTAACATCAAACTGATGAAGAGGCCATCCTTCATTTGCAGCAATAGAGAAAAGTACACGGATCGTGTCAATTTTGGCTACAGGGGAGAATGTTTCTGAATAGTCAATCCCGTACGTTTGACTATAACCCTTAGCCACTAATCGTGCTTTGTATCTTTCAATGGTTCCATCCGGTTTGTGTTTGATTGTAAAGACCCAACGACAGCCCACTAGTTTCTTTCCTTGGGGAAAGACACACTTTTCCCATGTACCATTCTTTACAAGTGCCTTCATCTCCGTTTCCATAGCATCCTTCCAGTTTTTTGACTCCAAGTCTTGTTCCACAGAGTTTGGAATTTGTTCATCATACAAGGAGGAAGCAAAGGCCTTGGCTTCTCTAGACAAGTTTCCTTTGGCAATGTTCGCCATGGGATATCTAGAAGAACTTGTTTCCTTTTCTGGAGAGTACCGTTTTGGTGGAACCCCTCTATTGACTCTTGGAGGTAAAACATATCTTTCGGTAGTTTCTTCTTGTGTAGGCACACCATGTTCTTCTTGTATCAGCTGGTCTTCTTGTATCGGTTCCCCGTGTTCTTCCTGCACAGTCTGTTCTATATCTATCTCATGATTGTCAAATATGCCAGGCGTGTCAATATGAGACTCAACATTTTGAATATTATCATGTGTGCCAGAATTACTTACGATGGTAACTGGACTAGGAGGATCTTGGTTAGTAGCACTGACGGTTGGTTCACCGGATTGGTGGGAAGCAAGTGACTCATCTCGGACATTGTGATTGGCTTCTTGTGATGATGGAACCCATTTAAGCCAACTCAGTGTGTCAACATATTCTGACTCCCCCTGACCACTGTGTTAGGAGGTATAGTAGTATTCGGTTTCAAGGAAGTAACAATCTAGGGTAGTATACATATGCCGTCGTCTTAAGCTATAGCACCGGTATCCCTTTTGATCGATACCATAGCCTACGAACACACATTTTTCAGCACATGGGCTAAGTTTACCCCGATCAATTTTGGGAATGTTGACCTAGACGGAACACCCAAAAACCCGTGGTGGAAGAGTGAGGGTTGGTAGAGGTTTGGTAAAATCAGAGAGAGTTTTAAGAGGCGTCTTTAGATCAAGAGCTTTGGTAGGGAGTCTATTGATTAAATAAGTAGCTGTAGCAATGGCTTCAGGCCAAAAAGACTTAGGGACTCGAGATTCAATAAGGAGTGCTCGAGTTATTTCTTAAAGGATACGATTTTTCCTTTCAGCGGTACCGTTTTGCTCAGGGGTGTGTGGGCAAGTTGTTTGGTGAATAATTCCTTTATTTTGACAGAAGTGTTTCATATAATCATTTTTAAACTCTCCTCCATTGTCAGATCGAAGAATTTGAATGTTGGTTTTGAATTGTGTTTGTACCATCGTATATAACATAGTAAACTTATCAAAAACTTCAGATTTGTGTTTTAAAAATAGATCCACGTCATACGAGTGCAATCATCAATAAAAAGTACGAAAAAACGAAAATTTTGCCCCCCAACCATTTCTGCGGGTCCCCAAACATCAGAGTGGATAAGAGAGAATGGTAGACCAACTCTTGTATTATTCAGTTTATAGGAATGTCTATAACTTTTAGCTAAAATGCAAGTTTCACAATTTAAAGATTCATTTGATGAAAATAATTTTGGAAATAAAAGGTGCAAATAACCGATGGATGGATGCCCCAATCTTCTATGCCATAGCCAAGCTTCTCTATTTGGAGTCCCATGAGCAAGCATCACAGTCCCACGTTAAGTCACTTCTTCCACATAATATAATCCTTGACGTTCAGTGCCACGCCCAATGATCGCTCCCGTCCTGATATCCTGAAGGATACAAAAGGTGGGATACATTAAGACTGTGCAATTCAATTCTTTTATCACATGACTAATGGATAACAATTTATGCGATAAAGATGGAACATAGAGACAATTTGAGAGTTTTAAAGTTGGAGATATTTCAATACTTCCTCCACCCTTAACGGGAACCACCCCTCCATTGGCAGTTTTAATATGGTTAATTTTTTGTTTGGATTTTGAGACTATGTCTGATAGTTCAAATGTCGTGGTGTCAGTAGCACCACAATCGAATATCCAAGATTTGTCTAATTTTTCACAAGTTTGGGCTATATGTGCTTGTCCAAGAGGTTCTAAAATATCTTTAAATATTTTAGATTCCTCTACGTCTTGATTTTTGTTTTTGAACGAAACATTTTTTTTATTAGGAGGTTTAGGTTTTTTTAGAAAAGTATCATTTTTAAAATTGTTGGTAATGTGTTGACCAATATTACAATTATTTTTAATTTGTTTTTCACATGAAACAACACTTTCAGTATGTTTAAGTTTTTGTAGAAAGGTGTTATTTTCAAAATTGTTGGTCATACGTTGACCAATATCACAAGTACTAATATTAAAAGAGTTATTATTGCTTTTAAAATTATTGGTCATATGTTGACCAGTATCACAAGGTTTAAGTTGAAAATTATAATTGCTTTTAATATCGTTGCTCGTATGTTCACCAATACTGGTCATGTGTTGACCACTATTAAATTCATCACAAATCTTAGATTCTTGAGGGGTGTTTTTGTATATCTCTAAAACACTAAAGCCAAAACAATTAGGATAAAAAAAGAGAAGGGTCTGAGGATATTTCCCCAAACAAATTACCTCCATCCACATCCAGATGAGCGCCTCCATCTCCGGCGAAAGCAACGCCTCCGAAACCACCACTGTTCTGCTGATCGTTACTACTACTATTGTTTTTTGTGTCTCCAATGGCGGTAGCAGCCTTTCCCCCTTCTTTATTCCTCTTTTTGTGACCGTCGTTCCACCATTCGGGGTATCCGACAAACTTGAAACACTGATCTTTTGTATGTTTCAGCATACCGCAATGAAGGCACTTTAGTTTTGACTTATCAATCAGGGATGATGATCCACTGTTTGGGTTCTTCTGACCACTTCGCCCTTTCAACAGAAACCCTAGGCTTTCGGTTTGGTGAGATCAGTTGGCAACCAGTCCTGCTGCCACGTTGTTGTGAGAAGAGGTGGTTGTTCCGAGAATGCCTTGATGTGTCATTTCCTTTCGAACAGCCACGTAGGCACCCTCGGCCGAGGGTAGCGGATCCCACCGAAGGATCTCTCTCTTTATGGTATCATATTGTCGATCAAGGGCGTTTAGGAAGTGGAAGAGCTTTTGTTCTGACCGGATTTTGTTGTAAGTTGCTATATCCAAAGTACATGTCATAAGATTTGGGTCTCTCCTGTCGATTTCTCCCCAAATACCTTGCATGATGATCCAAAAATCTTCTAGTGGTGAACCATTTTGTTTTATCCCGTTTGCCTTGACATGAAGATCGAAGGTTTGCAACTTATCCTTCCCGCTACTGTAAGTAACAACCAACGCATCCCATAGCGATTTTGTAGTGGGAAATTCGGTTAGGTTACTCGCAAGGGCGGGTTCGATATTTTGTATTAACCACGAGAACACTATTAAATCATCTTGTTCCCATTGTTCGTATCGTTCATCGGTTGGATCCGGTGGTGTCGGGTTTCCCGAGAGATGGCTCAGGAGGGTTTTTGACTTCCCCCCGATTGCAACCCGGATTATCCGGGCCCACAGGGCATAGTTTTGGCTATTAAGCATGAGGCTGATTTTGAGGCTGTCGGAAAGGTTTTGTTTCTGCAATTGATTTTGATTGTTGAGGCAGTTCTTGAGGAGATTAGTGATCTGTAATGCAAGATCATCATTCTTGTTGTTTTCGTTGGTCATGGTGGTTTTTGTTTTTTGAACTGACGGGTTTGAAAAAACAGGTAGATGATGAGCGGATTGACCCTAAGATCGTATACACCGCTCTGATACCATGTTTTCTATTGAAAATCAAAGATGTTCTTATTGCTTGATACAAGTTTATGAAGAATTACAAAAGAAAAAGGTAAATAAATAGCTGATACAAAAGTTGAATATGGTAATACAAAAACTGGAAACCCTTTGATTCAGAGCAACGGTCCATAATGGGTAATATGTTAGCTGGCAAAAATCTTCTTGAGAAAGGAAATGATGTAAATCTGATCCTAATAATTTTTTTTTCTAACACTAACCAATAAGCGTAGCGATCTAAGTGAGTCAAGGATAAAGTACTTAAACACCACCCACCAAGATTGTTGGTTGTTGGAAGATGTTCAAGATTTAATGTTCCTCATGGGCTTCCAATTGGACCTACGTACATGACAGGTTTTACAACTCATTGGGCTGACAGAAAAGCATGGCTCTTTACCTACCCGGGCTTAAAACCCAATACTATTGTAGCCTCAAAGTAAGAAGGAAGGAATCATAAAATAGGCTTGTTTGTTTTTCGGAACGGTAATGCATACACTGATCACTATATCTACTCTTAAATTTATACCAATGTCCACCACGGGCGGGAAAAGAACCCGCACCAATTGCGAGGACAACATCTTACTACACTCCTTGGTACCACAAATTTTTGCTTTATATTAAAAGAACACAGGAACAGAAATTTTAGTTATATGCAGTAGGCCTGTTGAGAATAGGTGAAAAACCCACTTACAACACCTATAAATACATAAGATGTTACAACAATTAGAGGAGACTATTTCTCCTATTTACATATTTAGAGAATTTGATTTATTGCAATATCTTTGATTGATCTCGTGATTGATTGTGAAGGCAAGTATTGTGGGATTGCCTAATACCCCCCGTCAATGCGAGGCGGAGGATTTAGACGAAGCATTGCTCGAAACTTCTCAAAAAGCGGCTTTGGAAGACTCTTCGTGAAGATGTCTGCGACTTGTTGATCCGTTGAGATGAAACGAGTGTGAAGGCGACCTGCAGCAACTAATTCCCGAACGAAGTGGTAGTCAAGATCTATGTGTTTGGCTCTTTTGTAAGAGTTTGGACTTTGACTTAAAAATAGAGCACTCTTATTGTCTCAAAATAACGTTGGAGGTCCCAGTGGTAAGGCATGAAGTTCTCGTAGAAGATGAGTGACCCAAATGATTTCAGAAGCCGTGTTAGCCATTGCCCGATATTCTGACTCGCAACTTGAACGTGAGACCGTCGGTTGTTTCTTTGCACTCCAAGAGACCAAGTTGCCACCTAGGTAAATGCAATAGCCATAGGTGGATCTTCGTGTGTCAATACAACGTGCCCAATCTGCATCAGAAAAACCTAATAAAACAGTGTTAGGTGGTCTATCAAACGTTTGACCATCTGATAAAGTTCCTTTGACATAATGAAGGATTCTTTTGACAAGTTGAAAGTGAGTGGTGGTGGGGTTTTGTAGGTATTGACTGGCTTGGTTTACGGCAAAGGAGAGATCGGGGCGGGTAATGGTGAGGTATTGGAGAGCACCGACAAGAGAGCGATAAAGAATGGGATCATGAAAGGGTTGTCCGGTGGTGTTGAATATATCTTTGGGAGTGAGGGGTGTGGCGATAGGTTTAGAATCAAGGAGATCGGCCCGTGATAGTATGTCATGAGCAGATTATTGGTTTAAGAATAGACCAGTTTGTGTGTGAGTTACTTCCAATCCAAGGAAGAAACTTAGAAGACCAAGATCCTTGATTTTGAATTCTTTGTTAAGACGTGAAGTAAATGTGGAGATGAATTTTTCATTGTTGCATGTAATGATTATATCATCCATGTAAACTAGAAGATAGATTAAGGTGCCTTCACGATTAAAGATAAACAAAGAGGGGTCGGCTCGACTACATATGAAACCAACGGTTAGAAGAAAGGAACTTAATCGTTGAAACCAAGCTCGTGGAGCTTGTTTTAAGCCATAAATGGCGCGATTGAGTTTACACACATGAGTAGGGTGGTTCGGGTCCTCAAAACCCGGTGGTTGTTCCATGAAAACGGTTTCGGTGAGATTTCCGTTTAGAAAAGCATTGTTTACATCAAGTTGTTGAAGTTCCACTTATGAATGGTAGCGAGACTAAGAACTACACGAATGGTGGAAGATTTGACAACGGGACTAAAGGTATGAGAGAAATCTAGGCCCGGTACTTGATTAAAACCTTGAGCAATAAGGCGTGCTTTGTAGCGATCAATGGAACCATCGGCTTTGTATTTTATCCGATATATCCATTTGGAGCCGTTAATGTTTGAGGAAGAAGAACGAGGTACAAGTTGCCAAGTATGATTTCGTTGTAAAGCATCGAGTTCCTCATGCATAGCGTGCACCCATTTGGGATCTTTGGACGCGGTTTTGATCCCTTTTGGAACATGATTGGATAGGAGAGAGTGATGAAGGGGATGGTTGGAGAACTGAGCTAAGTTGGCGAAGTGTTTGGGTTTAAAAATTCCAACTTTGGATCGGGTGGTCATGAGATGGTTATTGGTGGTTTGAATGGTGGGAGGTGGTTGAGAGGATGTGGATTGTTGGTCCGATAATGAGTCGTTGGTGGGAGAGGATGGAGCAGAAGAATTGGATGAGTGTGGAGTAGAGGTTTGGACGACATCGGGCTGGGTTTCGAATGTAGGTGGGCTGAGTAGGTCAGCGGGTAGGGCGGTAATGTTTGGGGTTGGGCCGAGTGATTGTGACGAGGTTTAAGGTGGGCTGATGTTTGGTGAGGAGGTGTCATAGTGGTGTGGGCCGAGGTGAGGGGTTTCTGTTGGGCAGGAGGTGCAATTTGGTGGTGAAGGGTTTGGCACAATTGGTGATGAATGTGGTGTATTATTGCTTTGGGCTGGTGGTGGAAGGGTGTCATCAAAATTTGTGAAGGGAATGAGAGAAGGATTTGAAGGTGTGGAAGATGAGTGAAAAGGGAAAATGTCCTCATCAAATTTTGCATGCCTAGTGGTATATATGCGGCCGGTTGTGGTATCTAGGCATCGAAAACCTTTGTATCTTGGACTATAACCAACAAACACGCAAGGGGCGCTTCTTGGTAAAAGTTTGTTTTTGGTGTAGTCGCGAAGATATGGGTAGACAAGACATCCAAAAACCCGTAAGTTTAAGTAGGTAGGAGGATGTTTGAAAAGGATTTCAAAAGGAGATTTATTTTCAAGAATTTTGGTGGGTAGACGGTTTATGATATAAGTAGCGAAAGTAAATGCATCAAACCATAGAGTGGATGGTGCATGTGCGTTAAACATCATGGCTAATCCGGTTTCGGTTATATGACGATGTTTTTGTTCTGCCCTTCCGTTTTATTCCGGTGTATAGGGACAAGAGAGCTGATGTTGTATGCCATGTTGTTGAAAGCAATTTTGAACCCGATTATTTGTGAATTCGGTTCCACCATCACTTTGAAAATTTTTAACGGTTGTTGAAAATTGATTTTGTACGAGAGATAAAAAGGTGGTTAGAACATTGAAAAAATCGGATTTAGCCTTTAAAGGATAAAACCAAGTGAACCGTGAGTGATCATCAACAAAGATAACATAGTACAAATAGCCATCGGCGGAGGGTATGGGTGCGGGTCCCCAAAGGTCACAATGAATAATATCCAAAACATGTTGCGCGCGTTTAGTATTTTCAACAAAAGGCAAATGTTTAGCCTTTGATAGCTCACAAGAATTGCACAAACCCGGTTTGGGTAATAACGATGTAACAAACACATGACCAAGTTTGTTTAAAGTAGTGATAGTATCAAAGGAAACGTGTCCTAGACGGCTATGCCATTTATTAAAAGAAGCACGAAGATGAGATGCAGAAAGCGCAGCAACGAGTGACTTGTGACCTTGGGTAAGAACATAGAAACCATTTTCGCAAATGCCTCTAGCGAGAACTTCCGCCGTCTTTCGGTCCTGAATGTGAAAAAAAATTGTTAGAAAATAGTACATCAACCGGTGAATCATTTGTGAGTCTACTTATGGAGAGTAGATTCTTGGTAAGATTAGGAACGACAAGAACATTTTGTAACGAAATAGAATCATTTAGTGGTGTGGTCCCTATATTGGTAACAGGTAATGATTGTCCATTACCAAAAGTGACACGTATGTTACCCGTATGAGGTTTAGATATTTCTAGACCGTTATTATTTTGAAGCATATGTGTTGTGGCACCTGAATCGGATGTCCAATCCGGAGTTTCCGGGTTGATGTTACATTGAGCATGGAATGCTTGTGCTAGATTAGCATCTAGAGGACTCCAATTTTTGGCGTATGAGGCAAGATTTGGACAAGCCGGGGCGTAGTGTCCGTTTGTCCGACGTAATTGACAATGAGGAGATCGTTTAGGATAAGTGCTCCCTCGACCTCTAGAAAAGGTGGAGCGACCACGGCCTCGAGAGGAGGGGCGGTTATGTTTGGTTTGGTTTGGTTTGGTTTGCATAAAATGCGGCTTCTGGTGGTTGGGAACCATGAAGTTTCTAGACAAAGAGTTCTTGGTTTTCGGCATTGGCTAGAAGGTCAGGGAAAGAAGGAGCTGGGTGAATGGTGCGTTGAGCGGTGGAAAAGTTTTTGAACGTCGGGCCTAAACCACAAAGGAACCAGTGGCGCTTGTCCTCATCGCTAATCGGATGACCGATTGCAGCGAGTTGGTCAGAAATTCATTTGAATTTTCGACCGAATTCGGATACAGTGGAGTTTCCTTTTTGAAGATTTCGAAGAGAGTCTGTCAGGTTATGAACACGCTTGATAGAGCAGTGACTATAGGCGTCCGCCAAGGCTTTCCAGACCGAAAGGGCGGTGTTATGTCCTATGGTTTCAGCCATCGCTTCTTCAGTGAGGGTGGAGTTTATTAGAAGAATAACTTTTTGGTCAGTAGCTTTCCAATCTGCAAATTTGGGATTGACAGTGGCTTTGCCTTCGGAGGTGATAGTTTCAGACGGGATAGGGATGGAGCCATCAATATGTTCGATGAGTTTGAGATAGGCGAGGACAGGGGTGACTTGCTTTTCCCATGGAAGGTAGTTGGTGGAATTGAGTTTAATATTGATTAAATGGGTCAGGGAATGGAGAGGGAGGGAAGACAAATCTGAGGTGTTAGACATGTTGATGGCAGGAAAAAAAAAAGACAGAAGGGATTGCAGAAGAAAAAATAAGAGGGATCGGACAAGAGGAGAAAAGGTTAAGAGGATCTCATGGCTGATACCATGAGAATAGGTGAAAACCCCAATGAATTATATTACACTTACAACACCTATAAATACAGATGATGTTACAACAATTACAGGAGACTATTTCTCCTATTTACATATTTAGAGAATTTGATTATTGCAATAGCTTTGATTGATCTCGTGATTGATTGTGAAGGCAAGTATTGTGGGATTGCCTAATACCTGTTCAAAAAGCATTTATACAAACCGAACTGTAATCCATGTCAAAATAGTCGGCTCAACCAGTTTTAGAGCAATATGGTCCGGTTCACGATTCAGGGTTGGTTTTTGGCTTGAAACAAACCATGTCACCTAACAATTGAACCCAAAATATGCTTCACCTTCGATGGAGGGGCGCTTTCTAGATTCTACTGGTTCTTAGTTGGATTCTTGCTTCTTCCTAGTGTGGAAAGGCAAAGATTCCCACTAACTTCTGACTTAAAGAAGAAAGTGATCACCTTTGGGCGGGCTTTGCACAAGAAGTGTGAAATAGGGGCAGTGGTTTTCAAAGTTTTTTTTCCTTACCTCTTCTCTTCCTTCGTTCTTGAGATTAATATTAATCACTAAAGAAGGTATGTATGCAGGGCTGGCTTAAAATTTTCTAAATTTTTCTAGGCCCAGAGCGGATAGTAAAATTGGGGCCCTTTTTGTAAACGAAAAAAATTGCTATGAATCTTATTGTTCATATATCATCTTTGTATATGCATAATTATAGATCGTAAACCTCAATGTTAACAATCTCAAAACCAAAATTACCAATATATAATATATTTTCTTAGAATTTGAGGCTCTAGGAAAATGGAGGCCTAAAGCTCTTGTTTTATTTCACTCCCCCTTGAGCCGGTCCTGTATGTATGTATATTGTAGGAACCATTCGCGTAAATTAATAAAATAAAACAAATTTTTATTAACTGTTAAAATAAAAAAAATTAGAAAGCTAAACAAACTAGTACGGTTACAACTGAAATAAATCAAAATACAAGAAAGGGGTAGAAGAAGAATTGACTGAGGCACGTGTTCAACACGCTTCCCTTAAAACAAATTCCAAGTCTCCCAAGTGTAACAACACTCATTAAAAAGTCCTAATTATTATCTTAATTGTCCAATATGAAACCCTAATTGAGAAACCCAAGTGATGCTGAACAAACCCTAAAATTTTCAGAACAATCGGAATCAGGATCAGGGCCCCTAAAACTCAAGGGGGGTAAACCCTAGTTAACGATTATCTAAAATAGTCGTTGTCAAAATTCGAAATTTAGAATCTGTCAAGTCAGCAAAGCTAGTCCCAACCGTGGCTACCCTATAACCTATTTTCAACCTTTACGGACCGTAACATTGTGAGTCTTACGGTCCGTAAGCACCCTTACGGACCTCAACATTGTGAGGCTTACGGTCCGTAAGCTAGTCAAATTTGGTGTATAAATAGCAGACATTGGCAATTGAATTTGGGAGTTCAAACAATGTAAAACTTCGCTACATGCACTGAGATATCGTGGAAATACCACAATTAACACACACGGATCACTAATTGACGCCGCAAAACAGGGTAATAACTCGATCGCTATTACGATTCATTTTCCGATCGATCAATGTACTCAATGGATGTTTAAGTGCTGCCCACATTAGGGTGATGCTTTGTCATTAGTCGTTAATTCGATGGATGTTTAAGCATAGCACTTTGTCATTCGTTGTGAAGGTTGATCTCGTGAGTTATCGTAAATGCTGTATTGATTACTAACCCAGTTTTGTGTGCATTGTTATTTAAATTAGGTTAACAAGGCTAATCCGTAGAGTAAACTCTATCAGTGTTAAATCTGCAATGTGAGTCATTCTCTTTTTATCAAATTACTTTCAAAAGCATGTTTATTTTCAAAGGTTATAATTACAGTGATTAAGTTTATGTAATCACCAAGTTACAGCCGGTATGTGGGGTTTTGTATACATTACTGCTGTTTTATCACTTTAGGTGGGCGAACCTAAAATTTGTGATATTCGTCACTATTGGGGCAGCCAATAGTGGTATGACCACAGTCACCGAAACGAGTCGATGACAAATACTGTGGGTAGTTGGTTGATATCTGAAACATTGTAATCTCTCTTAATACTGTAAATTATAATAAACGAGTCATTTTAATAAATAGAATGATTCACTCAGTATTTCCCGCTGACAAAACCTTTTTCAAACATGTTTCAGGTGATCTGTTGTAATCCATGAAAAGTGCCAGGAAGCACGGCAAGCTTAAGAAAGTGGCTCATTATCAAATAAGGAAATATGTTTTGTAAAATAAAGATTTCTCAGTGAAATCATATGATTGTAAATTCCCGGGGTTTTATCCCGAGTTGTGAAATAAAATAATCGGGAAAATTTTAGCTTTAAAAAGATCCTGACGATAAACTTCCGCTGTTAAACTCAATTAAACAAATACCACGGGATTTCTGTCCCGCGGCTCCTGAAACGGGTCAAACCGGGTCGGGGGCCGTGACAGAAATAAGGTGGTATCAAAGCCACTGAGTTAAGCTAATTAAGTATTTAATACTTAATTTTTCCTGATTACTATTATGTGATTATGTATTTTATTAACTGACTATTTGTTAGTTACAGTATGGGTAAGCAAAAGCTGTCAAATATCTATCGTAAATTAGATAGGTCATCCAACGAGAAGGGAAGTTCATCCAAAACCAAATCCTCGATTTAGTCTATAATTCCTGATGAAGGAATATTTGTGCGAAAAGCACAATATGAGGAACCACTTTCTCCTAGAAAAAGGAGTATGATTATTAAGAAAAGTAAAGAGAAAATTCGAGAAAAGAAGATTAAACAGGAAACCCAGGAATTAATCAATAAATCACCTTGGGAAGACAAGCTAGATGAGAAATGGGAAAATTTGTATATGCTAGCCACAGTAGCAGAAAATGCAAATCTTTAATATTTTAACTCAAGTTTTAGCACCTTATCCCCTACAATCTAGAAACCTTATGCAATAAATAAATAAATTTACAATGAACCCTAGTGTGTTTTCCAGTTATCTTTGTAATAAAATTAGTACGCAGTATGCAATAATATTTAAAGGTTATTTATGAAATTTATTATAAGATTTTAACTTAGTATTTTATGCATTTTACATATATGCTACACCAGCATGAGTGAGATATCTGAAGCCTTTCAGAACCTCAATCTTTACCCGGTGAATATAGAAGTTTCTAAAGAGTTTACTGGATACTTTCCTGATGTGGAACAACCTGTAGAATTCAATGCTCCACCTTTGAAAAAGCCAAAACCAAAGAAAAGAAGGAAATACGTATGGGGGAGTCGTATACGTAGGAAAAAGCAAGCTACGAAACTTCCTAAAATAAACAATCCTTTAGAAAAAGGAAAAGAAATTATAACCAGGGAAAGTTCTAAACAGCAGGAGATGGAGACTGAAGTCAAGGAAGATTCTAGGTAAATGGGAATGCAGTTTGAGGAATATTCTAAGGAAATAGAAATGGAGGTTGGAAAAGGTTCTAGACCAACTCAGATGGAAATTGGAGAAAGCTCCAAACAAAACCAGGGAATAACTTTTCAGGAGGAAATAGATTTTCAATTGGCAAGCTGTGAAACTATTCAGCCTGTCAATACTAATATTTTTACCTGTCCTATTGAAAATCAACTCCCTATGAATTTTGAAGCAGCAATCCCAGAACCAATAGTCCACTCCCAACCTTTAGGATTGGACGAATGGTGGACGAATGATTGGCAATTCCAAAATATTGTCAACGATCCTTATTCTTTTCTTCCGCAATTCGATCCAGAACCCTTACCTAATCCACCAATGAGTAACGAGAATATGGCTGAACTTCGCCATTTTGGCGAAGAGTTGATGGATGCGGGAAATAGAATCAGGGAGATAGGGGGACAAATTGCTTGGAAGTATGATGAAAGGGAATTTCGTTTTTAGAACGACAAGTGACGAGAGATAGTAGGATGGTAAAACTGTGATTGTGTAATAGTAAAAGTAATAGTGAAATCAGTCTGTAAAATAACTACGAATAAAACTCTGTAAGATATTGGTGTGTAGTGATGCATACTATAAAAGATATAACATGGAATCGAGAAATCGATAGTTTTGACTATACGTGTATTGTCTGATTGTTTTTGTGTATAAATTGTTATTTATCAGATACTAATAAAAATTATATATATTATCATATGGCAAACATTGGTAATGAACCGGTAAATGAGGTTAATCAGTCTGAGCAACATCCAGGGGATCAATATATGACTAGGCAAGATATCGAAAATATTGTTGCCCAAGGGATAGCCAATGCTATTCCAGCAATCGTTGCTGCTGTAAAGAATCCAATCGAACCGCAACAAAACGTTCCTAGTAAACGTATTTCTGAAGATAACTTCAGTAATAGTGTAAACGGAAGCAATGATCATGTTAATCATGATAATGAACCACAGCACGCGCCGTTCCCTAAGAAACTGAAAGTTGCAACACCTGGTTGCACTTTCAAAGAATTCCTTGCTTGTAAACCCACTGAATTTGCAGGCAATGAAGGAGCAACTGCATCACTGCGTTGGTTAGAGAAAACCGAAGCAGTAATTGCAATAAGTAAATGTGCCAAAGATGATCAGGTCATGTACGCGTCAAATCTTTTCAAGGAAGGAGCACTCGAATGGTGGAACACTGTGTTACAAGCTAAAGGAAGAAATAGGGCTTATGCTATAATTTGGGAAGAATTTAAAAATCTTGTAGAAAGAAAATTATGTCTTGAGTATGAAAAGGAACAAATGACAAATAAGTTCCTAAATCATCGGATGATAGGTGTAGATTGTCGCGGTTATACTTCGACATTCTTCGAATATGCTAGAGTGGTACCAACACTGGCTTCGCCAGAACCGGTACTCATTTCTCGCTATATTTGGGGATTAATTAGCGACATCCGCAATATCGTTAAAGTTGCGAGACCTCGCACTATTGACGATGCAGTGGAACTAGCTAACACTCTAACTGATGAACTGGTACGCACAAGAGATGAAGACAGGAAAAAGGAACTGGCTCAGAAAATTACCCAAGGATTTCGGGTGGGTAATAGTAATAATTTCAAGAGAAGAGGAGCAGGGCAATCTTCAACTCCGCCCTTCTGCAAGAATTGCAAAAAAGAAACATTATGGAAGATGTAATATAACCAGCAATTTTTGCAAAACTATAGGACATCGTGAAGAAAACTGCAGAAAGAAATCCATAATTTGTTACAATTGTGGAGAAGCCGGACATTTCAAAACAGAATGTCCTAAATTGATCAAACCAGCAGACAACAAAGCCAAGGCAACTGACGGAGCTACTAAGAAAAATGTCACAGCATTCCAGCTAACCACTCAAGAAGCAGAACTCATTCCAGATGTTATAGCTGGTACGTTCCTAGTTCACAACGTATACGCAAAAGTATTATTTGACTCTGGTGCAAACCAAAGTTTTATTAATACTTTATTCTGTCAAGCTCTTAAGATACCTTTAACCAACATTAGGCAGATTTTTACAGTCGAAACCGCAGATGGAAATTCAGTTAAAATAGATCAGGTTTTGCAAAAAGTAGAAATAGAACTTTCAGATCACAAATTTGCTGCAAATCTGTTACCTATGAAATTAGCTGAATTTGATGTTGTGTTAGGAATGGATTGGTTAATAGCCAACCATGCTCAAATCATTTGTGATAAAAACTCTATAGAAATTCAAGCACCTACTGGAGAAGTAATCATGATTACAGGAGATAAACCGTGTAAACCCATGAAGTTTATATCAGTAATGAAAGTTGCTAGTTATGAACGAAAACAAGGAATAGTATATATGATTTCAGTAATCATTAATACTAAGGGTAAAGAACTTAAGGAAATTCTTGTAGTCTCAGAATACCCAGATATATTCCCAGAAGAGTTACCTGGATTACCACCAGATAGGGAAGTAGAATTTAGGATTCATCTAATTCCAGGAACTACACCGATAGCCAAGGCACCTTATCGGTTAGCTCCTACTGAAATGTTATAACTAAAGAAGCAATTAGATGAGTTACTAAGTAAAGGATTCATACAACCTAGCTCATCCCCTTGGGGAGCTCCAGTGTTGTTTGTAAAGAAGAAGGATGGTTCAATGAGAATGTGTATTGATTATAGAGAATTAAATAAAATTACAATTAAGAATCGATACCCATTACCTAGGATTGATGATCTTTTTGATCAACTTCAGGGGGCTAGATATTTTTCTAAGATCGATTTACGCTCTGGATATCATCAATTGAAGGTACAAGAAGAAGACATACCTAAAACTGCTTTCAGAACTAGGTATGGTCATTATGAGTTTACAGTCATGCCCTTCGGGTTAACGAATGCACCTGCAGCATTCATGGACATGATGAATAGGATCAGTAAACCGTATTTGGATAAATTTGTAATTGTCTTTATAGACGATATACTTATTTATTCCAAAAGTCAAACAGAACATTGTCAGCACTTGCATGCACTCTTAACTTTGTTAAGAAAAGAAAAGCTGTATGCCAAATTCTCAAAATGTGAATTTTGGCTGCAAGAAGTGCAATTCTTAGGTCACGTGATAAATCACGAAGGTATCCATGTAGATCCTGCTAAGATAGAGGCAATTACCAATTGGAAGGTTCCACAAACAGCAATGGAAATTAGAAGTTTTATAGGTTTAGCTGGGTATTATAGAAGGTTTATTAAGGATTTTTCCAAGATAGCTGTACCATTAACTAAGCTAACCTGTAAAGCCATTAAGTTTGAATGGGGACCTAAACAAGAAGAAGCCTTTAGAATCTTGAAGCAGAAATTAACAAATGCTCCAATCTTAGCCTTACCAGAAGGAACTGAAGATTTTGAAGTATATTGTGATGCTTCAAAACTAGGATATGGATGTGTGCTTATGCAACGCAAAAAGGTGATTGCATATGCTTCAAGGTAATTGAAAAAGCACGAAGAAAACTATACGACTCATGATTTAGAATTAGGAGCCGTAATTTTTGCCCTTAAGATTTGGAGACATTATCTTTACGGAAGTAAATTTACTGTCTATACGGATCATAAGAGTTTAAGATATATATTTGGGCAAAAAGAGTTAAACATGAGGCAAAGGAGATGGATGGAAATCCTAAGTGACTACGACTATGATATTCAGTATCACAAAGGAAAGGCAAATGTAGTTGCAGATGCCTTAAGTCGTAAGTATTATGAGAAACAACGACGGGTTCGTGCTCTCAGATTAAATCTACAAATAGATTTAATGGAACAATTGAAGAATGTTCAAACTACAGCAATCAAGGATGATGCTGAAGGAATGAAAGGACAGATTAAAGAATTAGAACAAGGAGTAGATGGAATTTGGAGATTCCACAAAAGCAGAATTTGGGTACCAAAACAGGGAGAATTAAGAAATAAGATCTTAGAGGAAGCTCATAAATCTAGGTATACTATGCACCCAGGAAACAATAAAATGTACCAAGAATTAAGAAAGAACTTCTGGTGGATAGGAATGAAAAAGGATATAGCGCAATATGTTTCTAAATGTCTTACTTGTTCACAAGTTAAGGCAGAACATCAGAAACCTTCAGGTCTACTACAACAACTAGAGATGCATGTATGGAAATGGGAACTCATAACAATGGATTTTGTTACTAAGTTACCCAAAACCAGAAAAGGGAATGATGCAATTTGGGTAATTGTGGATCGATTAACCAAATCTGCTCACTTTTTGCCTATGAAAGAAACCTTTAGCATGGAAAGATTGGCAAAGTTGTATGTAGATGAAGTCGTATCTTTACATGGAATTCCACTCTCCATTGTATCAGATAGGGATAGTCGATTCACTTCTCATTTTTGGAAAAGTTTCCAAGAAGCAATGGGGACTCGACTAAACCTAAGTACTGCATATCATCCACAAACAGATGGGCAAAGTGAAAGGACGATCCAAACTCTAGAAGACATGCTCCGAGCATGTGTAATAGATTTTGGTGGAAATTGAGACGATCACTTACCATTGATCGAATTCTCCTATAACAATAGTTATCATTCAAGCATTGAAACTGCTCCATTTGAGGCACTGTATGGAAGAAAATGCAGAACTCCAGTTTGTTGGGCAGAAATAGGAGAAAGTCAATTGTCAGGTCCTGAGATTGTGCAAGAAACGACTGACAAAATTACTCAAATCAAGGAAAGACTGAAGACGGCTCGAGATCGCCATAAGAGTTATGCAGATAATAGATGCAAGCCGTTAGAATTCCAAGTTGGAGACAGAGTACTGTTGAAAGCTTCTCCTTGGAAAGGAGTTGTTAGATTCGGTAAGAAAGGAAAGCTAAGTCCCAGATACATAGGACCATTTCCAGTGATCCAACGTATAGGACCAGTTGCTTATCGATTACAACTACCAGAAGAATTAGCTGGAGTACATGATGTATTTCATGTATCTAATCTCAAGAAATGTTTAGCAGACGAATCTCTGGTAGTACCTCTTCAAGACATAGAGGTAAACGAAAAGTTAAAATTTGTTGAGAAACCTCTTCAGATAGAAGACAGAAAAGTGAAGTTTCTCAAGCACAAACGACTAGTGCTAGTTAAAGTAAAGTGGGATTCAAAGAGAGGAGCTGAATACACTTGGGAGCTGGAATCAGAAATGAAGCGAAAGTATCCTCAATTATTCCAGTAAATCTCGAAGACGAGATTTTTATTAAGGTGGGGAGAATGTAACAACTCTCATTAAAAAGTCCTAATTATTATCTTAATTGTCCAATAGGAAACCCTAATTGAGAAACCCAAGTGATGCTGAACAAACCCTAAAATTTTCAGAACAATCGGAATCAGGATCAGGGCCCCTAAAACTCAAGGGGGGTAAACCCTAGTTAACGATTATCTAAAATACTCGTTGTCAAAATTCGAAATTTAGAATCTGTCAAGTCAGCAAAGCTAGTCCCAACCGTGGCTACCCTATAACCTATTTTCAACCTTTACGGACCGTAACATTGTGAGTCTTACGGTCCGTAAGCACCCTTACGGAACTCAACATTGTGAGGCTTACGGTCCGTAAGCTAGTCAAATTTGGTGTATAAATAGCAGACATTGGCAATTGAATTTGGGAGTTCAAACGACGTAAAACTTCACTACATGCACTGAGATATCGTAGAAATACCACAATTAACACACACGGATCACTAATCGACGCCGCAAAACAGGGTAATAACTCGATCGCTATTACGATTCATTTTCCGATCGATCAATGTACTCAATGGATGTTTAAGTGCTGCCCACATTAGGGTGATGCTTTGTCATTAGTCGTTAATTCGATGGATGTTTAAGCATAGCACTTTGTCATTCGTTGTGAAGGTTGATCTCGTGAGTTATCGTAAATGCTGTATTGATTACTAACCCAGTTTTGTGTGCATTGTTATTTAAATTAGGTTAACAAGGCTAATCCGTAGAGTAAACTCTATCAGTGTTAAATCTGCAATGTGAGTCATTCTCTTTTTATCAAATTACTTTCAAAAGCATGTTTATTTTCAAAGGTTATAATTACAGTGATTAAGTTTATGTAATCACCAAGTTACAGCCGGTATGTGGGGTTTTGTATACATTACTGCTGTTTTATCACTTTAGGTGGGCGAACCTAAAATTTGTGATATTCGTCACTATTGGGGCAGCCAATAGTGGTATGACCACAATCACCGAAACGAGTCGATGACAAATACTGTGGGTAGTTGGTTGATATCTGAAACATTGTAATCTCTCTTAATACTGTAAATTATAATAAACGAGTCATTTTAATAAATAGAATGATTCACTCAGTATTTCCCGCTGATAAAACCTTTTTCAAACATGTTTCAGGTGATCTGTTGTAATCCAGGAAAAGTGCTAGGAAGCACGGCAAGCTTAAGAAAGTGGCTCATTATAAAATAAGGAAATATGTTTTGTAAAATAAAGATTTCTCAGTGAAATCATATGATTGTAAATTACCGGGGTTTTATCCCGAGTTGTGAAATAAAATAATCAGGAAAATTTTAGCTTTAAAAAGATCCTGACGATAAACTTCCGCTGTTAAACTCAATTAAACAAATACCACGGGATTTCTGTCCCGCGGCTCCTGTAACGGGTCAAACCGGGTCGGGGGCCGTGACACCAAGAGTACTCGTTTTGTTTCCCAGGGTACAACAGCCGGAGCAGAAGTACTGCCAGATTTCGCCTACAACCCGAAGGTTACCTTGAAACTGCAAGAAAGAGATCAGAAAACTGTAGAGAGAAAGTGAAATTGTTGTTGTGTAGCTGGTGTGTTCGTGGTGTATGCTGCAGCTGGGTATGGAGCTGTATTTATACAGCTCCTAAGTCGAAACAGTCAAAAGAGAATTAAAGAGAGGTTTAAATTGCATTAAATGTCTTCAATGCAATTTAATACGTCATTTAATTCTCAGTCAAAGACCGTTAAATCGTCAGTTTCGAAGCTGAACTGTAACTGCCCAGTCATTCAATGCTGGAAGCTTCTGGGCGCGTGCGTGCGCGCAAGTCACACTGGTGCGCGTGCGCCCAGGTCTGCACGCTCATGCACGGTGCGTCCTCTTGGCTCACTGCCATGCGCGCATGCGCCACACTGACTCAAGTACATGCGTGCGTGCGCCACGTCACCTGTGAGCCTCTACGAGCACGCCACACAGTCGCGCCGTTTTGGCTCACATTGGTGCGACGTGCACGTCACATCAGGACCCATGCACCATGCGCAACCGCGCGCCTTCGTGCCACTTGTACTCGCGCGCGGACTGCGACGTCACGCGCCTTGAACCTGCACGCCACTTCACCACTTGTTCCTTGTTGCCTCTGTGATCCACCACGCGCATGTGGTCAAAATAACAAAGGTGGCTCTCTAGCGTGCGAAGTGCAAAGTGTGCCATCAAAGCGCCACATTGCGCCTCATCGCCCACGCCGCGCGCGCGCGAGCGCGAGTTAGGGTGCTCCGCACCCTTCGCGATGACACTTAGTGTGTGCTTCCATGAAACAATAAGGAGGGAGAGTTCCACCTTAAATACCCATTTAAGTTCCATCTCTCCTCCGATGTGGGACAAGGTGCTACTTTCCCTTTTGTTTTAGCATTCAAAGTTTCAAACACCCAACTTTGAGCATCGATATCTCATTCATCTTAGCTCCGTTTTGGACATGGTTTAGTTCGTTGCGAATCTCTTCCAACATAGAACACAAACCCACAAATAAATATATAAAACCCGCTCATTTTATTATATTTATTTCTAGTCCAAAATAGGAAAAAATCATTTTCCTATATTTGTGAAAAATGCTATTTTCACCTATTTTTCCAACAATCCCCCACATGAAAAATGCTATTTTCATCAAATTTCCAACAATCCCCCACATGTATGGAAATTGATCTTTTCCTTACACTTTTTAACGATAAACTTCGACAGTTGAGTATTGCAAGATAGGTAGGTTATTTCCTTTGAACCTTCTTTTGTGAAGCATACTTAGCTTACTAGCGGTTTGTAGACGCGATGTCTTTGAACATACCCCCATTTGTGTAAAAGACAATACACTTCACACAATACTCTCCCTGGTTTGGTCAACTCCTCATTGTCGTGTCCTATTATGGTCCTGGAACACTAGCCTGGTTCTACGAGAGCTCTAGGATTTGTGCACCCCACAAATCCATTTGAAGCGACCATACTTCTCTCTAACATAGGTGATTCCTCTAAATCATTAAAAGCATCATGGTTATTTGATTTCCCGAAATCGTTAACCTTAATATGCTTAGCCTCATTTAAATGTCACTGATTGGAATGGACTAGGAAGTATATGTAACTCCCTTTTATTTAGTTTGGGGTACTCCCCCACAGTGACTCCGTTTTGGTAATATGATTAAGTTGTCCTATTGAACTTAGATCTTGGGATCTCCAGTCAACTAAGTTAGGTTTCCCTCATATTCCCATTTATCACGGGCTTTAGTCCCATTCCTCTTGACGACGTTTCAACTAACTCTCTGCTTAAGCCTTTTGTTAACGAGTCCGCAATGTTATCTGTTGATCTCACATAATCAATTGTGATAACACCCGTTGAGAGTAGTTGTCGTATCGTGTTATGTCTACGTCACATATGCCTTGATCTGCCATTGTACATCAAGCTTTGAGCTCTATCAATCGCTGATTGGCTATCACAATGTACACATATGGCTGGCAAAGGCTTTGGCCATCTTGGAATATATTCCACGAATTGACGTAGCCATTCTGCCTCCTCGCCTAACTTATCCAAGGCGATCAATTCAGATTCCATTGTGGATCTTGCTATGACCATTTGCTTAGAAGACTTCCAAGCAATGGCAGCTCCTCCAAGTGTAAACACGTAACCACTTGTTGATTTGGAATCTTTATTATCCGATATCCAGTTTGCATTAGTGTATCCTTCGATCACTGCTGGTTGTCGGGTATAATGCAGTCCATAATCTCTTGTGTATCTTATGTATCTAAGCACCCTCGTGATAGCCTTCCAATGATCCGCGCACGGATTGCTGGTGTATCTACTTAGCCTACTCACCGCGTAAGCCAAGTCGGGTCTAGTACATGTCATTAGATACATTAGACTGCCAATAATTCTTGAATACTCTAACTGAGCAACTCCCTCTCCTTTATTTTTCTTGAGATGTTGGGAGGTATCAACTGGAGTTCAAGCTACCGTCGTATCTCCCGAGTTGAATTTTTCAAGAATTTTATCCACATAGTGAGATTGACTTAACACAAGACCTTCTTGGGTTCTTATGATCTTTACTCCAATAATCACATCCGCTAAACCCATGTCTTTCATGTCAAATCTCGCTTTCAACATGCTTTTAGTAGCTTTGATAATTTTATCATTACTCCCAATGATAAGCATATCGTCTACATAAAGGCATAAAATCACATAACCTTCATTTGTGTCTTTGAAATAAACACATTTGTCGCACTCATTTATTTTGAAACCATTGTCAATCATGACATGATCAAACTTTTGGTGCCATTGTTTTGGTGCTTGCTTCAAGCCATACAAAGACTTGACGAGTTTACATACTTTACCCTCTTGACCTGGGGCAGAGAAACCTTCAGGTTACTCCATGTAAATCTCTTCTTCTAAATCGTCATTTAGAAATGCGGTTTTAACGTCCATTTGGTGAACTTCCAAATTTCTTAAAGCCGCTATAGCAAGAACCAATCTAATCGAGGTTATGCGCGTCACAGGCGAGTAGGTATCAAAGTAATCTAGACCTTCCTTTTGTCTAAATCCTTTAATCACCAACCTAGCCTTGTATTTATCAATACTTCCATCAGTTTTCATCTTCCTTTTGAATATCCAACGATATCCAAGTGGTTTGCAACCAGGTAGAAGATCTACTAACTCCCAAGTATGATTTTGCAATATAGAATCAATTTCATTCCTTATTGCTTCTTTCCATTGAGGTCCTTTTGAAGAGGAAACCGCTTCGCGATATGTATTGGGCTCGCCCTCAACCATATAGCTAACGAAGTCTGGACCGAAGGATTTTTCAACCCTTGGCCTTTTACTTCGCCTACGGTCACTTTCTTCAACCTCAGGTTGTTCATGTGTCTTATCATGAACTACCTCATCAACTGGTCTAGATGAGCTTTCATCTGCTTCAAAATTAGGTGTTGATGACGTTGCATGTGTTTGTCTTCTCAAATGAAACACATTTTCAAAGTAAGACACAACGTTAGGATTCACCTCCATGATAGTGTTTACGTGTACATCAGGATTCTTGGACTCATGTACAAGAAAGCGATGTGCACTACTTTGATGCACATGCCCAATAAATATGCAATCAACAGTTTTGGGTCCTATCCTAAGAGCCTTAGGAGGTGGTACAATCACCTTTGCTAGGCACCCCCACACTTTCAAGTATTTATATGAAGGCTTTTTCTTTTTCCATAACTCATATGGAGTCTCGTCCCTCTTTTTCAATGGTATCTTGTTCAAAAGATAATTGGCCGAGAGAATGGCTTCCCCCCACATTTCCTGGCTCACCCCAGAACTTATCAACATGGCGTTCATCATTTCTTTCAATGTACGGTTCTTTCATTCCGCCATGCCATTTGATTGTGGAAAATAAGGAAGTGTACACTCATGTACAATGCCACTTTTTGCGCATAAATCGGCAAAAGGTGCAACATATTCACCTCCTCGGTCGCTTCGCAAAGCTTTTATCTTCTTTTGAAGTTGATTCTCAACTTTATTTTTGTACAAGATAAATTTACTTATTGCTTCATCTTTACTTTTTAGTAAATATACATAGCAATATTTAGTACTATCGTCAATAAACGTGATGAAGTACTTGTTTCCACCTCTTGTGGGTACCGCTTTTAAATCACAAATATCGGTGTGAATTAAATCAAGGGGTTCGGTTATTCGTTCAACCGATTTCGATGATGGTCTTGTAAGTTTGGATTCTACGCAAGTTTCACATTTATAATGTGAATCAATATGGAATGTTGGTATACAATTTAAATTGATTAAACGGCGTATAGAATTAAAATTAACGTGACCTAATCTACCTTGCCATTTATTCGAATCAGAAAACTCAAGCATATAAGTAGAAGTAGTAGCAATTTTATTCATGTTCTTGACAGCCATTACATTTAATTTGAACATGCCGTTTTGGGCGTAGCCCTAACCCACATACATTCCTCGTTTAGTAAGAACAAAGTTGTCACTTTCAAATACTAAACGAAATCCAAACTTGTTAAGCAACCAACCCGAGACTAGATTCTTGCGCAAGTCCGGGACATACAACACGTTGCTAAGAGTGAGCTCCTTCCCCGAAGTCCACTTCAAGATCACCGTTCCTTCACCCATGATGTCAACGGTGGCTGCATTTCCCATATACAGCTTCTCTTCTCCAGAAAGCGCCTTGAATGTGGTAAAGAGGCTTCTGTCTGTGCAAACGTGACGGGTCGCGCCCGTATCAACCCACCATCCTTTTGGAGTGTTGGTCACAGTATTGACCTCATCCATCATTGCGCTTTTGTCGGAAATCATTGCCACCAAAGGCATTCCGTCTTCATCCACCATGTGCGCACGCTCACGCTTTGGTTTCCTGCATTGGTTAGCCCGATGCCCCGGCTCGTCACAGTTGTAACAAGTTCCTTGAAACGTTTGAGGTTTCTTTTTCACAACCCCTTTCTTCGGTCCAAGTTTGCTAGCCTTTGCTTTCTCCTTGTCCTTTTTCCCCTTACCCTTCACGCCTTTAGAGGATTGCCCATGCTCAACCACATTTGCGCTAGCACTGGTCTGCACATGGCTGCCTTTTAGGGCAATTCTATTATCCTCTTCAATCTGAAGACGAACAATAAGGTCCTCTATAGTCATCTCCTTTCGTTTGTGTTTAGGATAATTCTTAAAATCCACCCAACCAGGAGGTAACTTCTCAATCATCGCTGCCACTTGGAATGTCTCGCTAAGTGTCATGCCTTCCGCAAGGATGTCATGTAGTATAATTTGCAATTCTTGGACTTGATTCATAACGGTTTTAGAATCAACCATTTTGAAATCCAAGAAACGGGCTACCACAAATTTCTTTGTGCCAGCATCCTCCGTTTTGTACTTCTTGTCCAAGGCATCCCAAAGATCTTTGGAAGTCTTGACATTGTAGTACACATTATACAATGCATCTGAAAGCCCGTTTAACACATAGCCTCGACAAATGAAATCCGAGTGCTTCCAAGCCTCTACCGCGCTCAGAGCCTGAGCGCTGGTCTCCCCTTCCGCAGGTTGGGGAGCGGTTTCAGTTAGGAACCTCGCAAGGTTCATGGTGGTCAGGTAGAAGAACATCTTCTGCTGCCACCTTTTGAAGTGTACACCTGAGAACTTCTCAGGTCGTTCAGCGTGATTAGCCACTGTGGACGCTCCCACAGTGGTGGCGTTCAGAGGGGTTCCCGTCACAACATTTGTGGTGTTGTTAACGTTGACATTTTCGTTCGACGTGCTGAAAAAAATTAAAATTTAAAGTTTAGTCCAAAAAATCTGATTTATGCAAAAACTAGAAGTAAACTAGTAAATTTTAATTTTACCACAAATTTACTGTTTAGTCTTCTAAGTCCAACTTTGAAAACTAAAAATAGAAAAATTTTAATATTAAAAACTTATTGACTGGCTTCTAAGTCCAACTTTGAAGACCAAGGCAGAAAGTTTATTAGTAAATTAGGACAAGTTCAAAAGTAACCAGAATGTTTTCAACCAAAGTCGCTCCTTTGAAGATGAAAACAAAAAAAAATATGTTTTTAAAACACAATCTGAGTGAAACAAAACTGGTCTGAATCACAAAACAGAAAGGTTTTGATTACACAAACGGTTTTAAAAATTTGTTTTAAGATTGTAGGAACCGTTCGAGTAAATTAATAAAATAAAACAAATTTTTATTAACTGTTAAAATACAAAAAATAGAAAGCTAAACAAACTAGTACGGTTACAACTGAAATAAATCAAAATACAAGAAAGGGGTAGAAGAAGAATTGACTGAGGCACGTGTTCAACATGCTTACCTTAAAACAAATTCCGAGTCTCCCAAGAGTACTCGTTTTGTTTCCCAGGGTACAACAGCCGGAGCAGTAGTACTGCGGGAGTTCCCCTACAACCCGAAGGTTACCTTGAAACTGCAAGAAACAGATCAGAAAACTGTAGAGAGAAAGTGAAATTGTTGTTGTGTAGCTGGTGTGTTCGTGGTGTATGCTGCAGCTGGGTATGGAGCTGTATTTATACAGCTCCTAAGTCGAAACAGTCAAAAGAGAATTAAAGAGAGGTTTAAATTGCATTAAACGTCTTCAATGCAATTTAATACGTCATTTAATTCTCAGTCAAAGACCGTTAAATCGTCAGTTTCGAAGCTGAACTGTAACTGCCCAGTCATTCAATGCTGGAAGCTTCTATGCGCGCGCGTGCGCGCAAGTCACACTGGTGCGCGCGCGCCCAGGTCTGCACGCTCATGCGCGGTGCGTCCTCTTAGCTCACTGCAATGCGCGCGTGCGCCACACTGACTCAAGTCCATGCGCGCGTGCGCCACGTCACCTGTTAGCCTCTACGGGCACGCCACACAGTCGCGCCGTTTTGGCTTACATTGGTGCCCCGCGCACGTCACATCAGGACCCGTGCACCATGCGCAACCGCGCGCCTTCGTGCCACTTGTACTCGCGCGCGGACTGCCACGTCACGCGCCTTGAACCTGCAAGCCACTTCACCACTTGTTCCTTGCTGCCTCTGTGATCCACCACGCGCACGTGGTCAAAAATACAAAGGCGGCTCTCAAGCGGCTCGCAGCGATGCGAGCGTGCGAGCGAGTGCGAGTTAGGGTGCTCCCCTTCGCGATGACACTTAGTGTGTGCTTCCTTGAAACAATAAGGAGTGAGAGTTCCACCTTAAATGCCCATTTAAGTTCCATCTCTCCTCCGATGTGGGACATTGTGCTACTTTCCCTTTTGTTTCAGCATTCAAAGTTTTAAACACCCAACTTTGAGCATCGATATCTCATTCATCTTAGCTCCGTTTTGGACGTGGTTTTGTTCGTTGCGAAGCTCTTCCAACATAGAACACAAACCCACAAATAAATATATAAAACCCGCTCATTTTATTATATTTATTTCTAATCCAAAATAGGAAAAAATCATTTTCCTATATTTGTGAAAAATGTTATTTTCACCTATTTTTCCAACATATATATCTTTGTGTTTTGCAAACTCAAGAGGTGAATCTAAGTGTGTGAAAGATACCTTTAAATAGAAGTGCGATAGAAATCTTAAGTTTGTCATAGTAGATCCCCACGATGCATTAACTTTAAAAGTGTGATAGAAATTTAAAGTGTAGTCATAGTAGATTTATATGATACACATTGCAATTTGCAATGATTCAAAACCTAACTTAAAAACCTTATTCTACGCGTGAATCTCCAAGGAAAAACAACACAAACTTGGGTCCTTTTGAATTAGCAAGTAGCAACTATGAAATGTGTCTAATTTCAAGATGCTAGATATTTTTTTTTTCATACAACATGGAAAGAGTTCTCAATAAAACAAATCAAGGAAAAATCATATTTCTCTTAAATAGTTGTTGCAACCGACAACTTAATTCAAACATGTGGTCCTTAATTGCTCCAATTTGGGACAAGAGCACATGGCTACATGCAACTTGCATGCTGTAATTTATCACAGTAATTGTTATTTGGCTCACATTTATTAACAATCTCACTTCAAAGGGACCATCTGCGCGCGTTGTTTTTTCGTGCTCCGCAAGTGTAGGTAGTAACCCAATGACGGACTAGGTAGGCGTTCTACGTGCCCATGGAATTATAGCCTAGTGGCATCATTAGGGATGAGATATGAGGTCTTGGGTTCGATTCTCACACTACAAACAAATTGTCATTTAGTGGCACACGCTTTTAGTGACATTTAGCTTATGCCATACTTTCTAAGCACCCACTTTAAGTGGCATTTACCTTTTATGTCACTAAATTAAGTGTTTAATGGCACTCGTATATGCTACTAAATAGGGGTGTAAATTTCTTATACGACTCGAAAACATGAAACAAACCTTACAGGAAATTCACAGGTTTGGTTTAAACGGGTTCGAGTCAATTTCAGATTGAACTCGTCAACCCATTTAGCTAAATAGGTCGGGTTTGTGTTAAGCCGACTAAGTGGCAGGTTGATATGTTTAACCCATATATACTTTATTTTATTTTTTAACAATGTGTTTTATGTTATAAAATATATCGATTGGATATTTTATGTCAGAATTATAGCATAAAAATTAACACAATATTTAATAATTAAAAAATAATGGTTTTATATACATTTGTATTTTTTTATTAAATATCAATTTAAAATATTGGCATGCGAAAGAAAAAATAAAAAAAATAGGGTGTTTGTATATTTTATAAGGACCCATAAATACAATTAGGTGGACACCATAGAAAGAAAAGGAAAGCTGGTGTAGTGGTAAACCCTCCTCTTTACCAACAAGAGGTCATTGGTTGAATCCTTGTATATGTTGTTTTTTCTGTTTTTGTTTTTAATCTAATTCAAACCTCACTCTGACCCGACCCAAACGAGGGCCGACCCCAAAATTTTAACATTTATTGTGAAAATTTTGAACACTGAAAAAGATGGACCCTACTGAAAAAATCCTGGACTTGCCATCGATAATGGGTGTTTGTAAGATCTGTATTGCATTCATTAATTGTATCGCATATGCTCTTAAATGTCATATCTGTTGATACATATTATGTGGATACGGCTCGGCTCGGTTCGACTCGGCTACGAAGTGAAGGTCGTAGTCAAGATATCCTCCTATCTTGACTCGGTATGCGTTTTACTTTGTATCGAACGATGAAAATGCAACTGCGTGTGTGCAGTTTGCATTTTCAGTTTAAGTGTTATGTTTGTTTGTTGTTTGTTTATTCTATAGTCCAAGTCAAGTCCCTGAAGCCCAAGCCCAACATGAAGAACTCAAGCCCAGTGGACTAAAATACATATGGGACGAAATCAAAGGGATTTCGTCCAATTCCTTTTGTGGTGAAATCACTTTTGGTGAAAACCAAATGTGATGAAAACACTTTTAGGATGAAAACCAAATAGGACGAAATCACCTGATTTCGTCCATATCTTGGATTTCGGCTATGTGTTTTAGTGGGCCTCTGGATTTCGTCATGTCCTTTACTATATAAACACTCACAACAGACCGAACACAGTGAGGTAAATCTGAACAGATTTGAGAGCGAACACTGTAAACACAAACACAACTGAGAGTTTATAGGTTTATCTTGTAAACATTGATTTGTAACGGTTTCATACGAGTTAATACAATGGAGTGTTAATTGTTGAATCTTTGTGTTTGTGTTTGTCACTTGGTTTAACTTACCCGTTTGGATTCCGCACTCTCGGGTTTGTCGGAAAACAGGGAATAGAGGTTACTCGATCCTCCGGGTGGACCTACAATTGGTATCAGAGCCTTGGCTCGATTCCTTGTTAAAACCGAGTTGTTTTCTGGTGTTTTTCAAGTTTTTGAAGTTTAGGATTTTCTTGAAAAATTCTGTTTAAAACTTCGAAAATCCTCGTATTTTGCTGTTAGTTCTTATAAAAACCATTTTATTCTTCATATTCACATGTTAAACTTTGGTTTTTATTGAAAGTTTTAGCAAAAATCGTGTTTCGGGAATTTTTCGGTTTACCGGAAAACTCATATATTCATCGGAGTTCATCAGACATTCAAAGTGTTCTTGAGTTGTTCTTGTTATAAGTCTGAGTTTGATCTTGGTTTGTTAAATTATTGAGTTGTTTGTAATTATAAAATAGTTGTTTGACAAATGTGTACAAGTATCATGATGAATTGTTGAACATTGCAAGCTTCGAAAACTGATAAGTAAGGTGGAGTTTGAAAAGGAGGTCTTTGTGTCAGGATAAGGTTCAAAAATATCTTGTTGTCTGCTATAATAGTCAACGAAATCCCTTCCTTTTATCAACCTGGGCCGAAATCACTTCTGGTAAACCTTTTGGGCCGAAAACACTCCCTGGGCCCAAATCACTTCTTTGCCGAAAACACTTGTTTGCTGAAATGAAATCATGTTTTGTGTTGTTGCCGAAAACACTTGTTTGCTGAAATCACTTTTTGTGTTGTTGCCGAAAACACTCTGGTCAATAACATCAGGCTGGCCGAAAACACCCTTGACCGAAATCAGCTTGCACCTGCCGAAATCCCTCTTCACTTGTGTTTGTTTTATTTTGGGCCGAAAACACTCCCTAGCCCAAATCAGTTCTTGGCTGAAAACCTTTCTTGCCGAAATCCCTTATCAGTTAACATCATCAGCCGAAATCCCTCTTCAGTTAACATCAGCCGAAATCCCTCTTCACTACCAACCGAAAACACCATACATCACAGTGATATTTTTTATCAAACATCAACCAACGAAATCACCTTATTACGAAATCACATGTGTTGTTAACAGAAGCTTTTTATTTCATTGTTAACTGTCTGTTTGAAGTGTGTAAACAGGTTTTTCATCAATAGACATCCAAAATGAATCCGGATTGGTGGGGTACTCCGTCTAATACGGAAAATAAGTATAGGAGCACGGGATTATCTCCTTCATGGGCCGAACCTCCTGCACAATCGTCGTCACCTCAAATTTCGTCAACTCAATGGGCGTTTGTTTCAAATCAAAATCAAAGTATTCAAAGTATACTTTTGAGCGAAAATGAAACCGGAAGCAATAATCGTCCACCGAAGCTTATGCACATGAATGAATATCCGGGATGGGAAGAAAGATTTCATACGTATATTCTTGGTCAAAACACGGAGTTGTGGTTACGATTCATTACAGACTTCGATCAAGCACTTGATGTTGCCGCTTCAACAGCCGCGTCATATGCAGATATTTCGCAAGATAATAAGAAGATTTATGACTTAGAAAAGAAGGCTTTTTCTATTCTAACTCAAGCGTTAAACAAAGAAATCTATCATCAGTTTGTAAGCTTCAAGACAACAAAGAAGTTATGGGACGCATTGAAGACGAGAGGTGAAGGAAACGAGGCATCACGCAAATTACGACATGATTTACTCAAGAAGGAGTTTGATGGTTTCACATGTATGGAAAGAGAATCGTTGAAAGATTTGACAAGTCGATTTTATCACTTGTTGACTGAGTTGAATCATTATGGGGTAGTAACAACTCCTGTAGAGGTTGTCACAAAGTTGGCCGATGCATTGCCACTTCAATGGAAGGGTTTCTTGGAAATTTTAAAGTACAATGGTACATTGGCTACAACCTCAATCCATGATTTCGTTCAGATGTTGGAGAATAAAGATCAGGAAGAAACTCTAAAGGAAAAAACGGTTCCAGTACAACAAAATCCTGATATGTATTATGGAACTTCTAGCACTTCAGGAAGACCTGTTTCACATGCTCCACTTCAAACGGCGTTTGTCACAAGCACAGATTTGTATGGCAATCCGATACAAGTTCCTGTTAAGCCAGCTCCAACCACAGACTTATATGGAAATCCACTACAACCAGCTCCACCACAGCCAAGCCAACGATCTCTAGTAGCAACTGATATGTTCGGAAATCCATTACCTGTTCTATCTACAGGACCAACAGATCTGTATGGAAATCCACTTCCAGCTTCCTCAAGACCAACGGTTGTTCAACCAACCACAGATTTGTACGGGAATCCACTACCTGTGCAACAGCAAGCCTGTGATGGTAGCACATCATCAGCTGGTCAGCCATCAAATACAGTACGGCTAGACACTTCAAACTTTTCAAAAGTGAGTGTTGAAGTAGCTAAGGATCATATGGAGATTCTAAACACTCTGGTTAGCGTGTATTGTGGGTTGATAGCAGGTCAGATCGGGAACATCAATCTGACTCAAGAAGATTACCAGCAAATAGATAAAGAGGAGATGGAAATGATGGACATCAAGTGGGCTTTCGCCAGTGCTGTAAGGCGAGCAAAGGACTTCATGGAACGGACTGGTCGAACCAGCTTGGAAAGAAAGAAAGATACCAAGTATGGATTCGATAAGCAGTCTGTTAAATGCTTTAACTGTGGTGAACGTGGTCACTTCAAGAGGGAATGCACAAAGCCAGCTCAGCATGGGAACCAGAATCTTTTCAGAGGTCAAGGCAATCAAGCGAATCAGAATAAAACCAGGAACAATGTGCGCACCTTGGTACCTGTGAACAATCCAAATCAAGCAGAAGCATCAAATGCCAACCAGGCTCTTGTGGTGCAAATCGATGAAGGTTGCGACTGGTCAATGCAATTAGGCATTGGTGATTAGGGAGGAGCAGCTTGTTTTGCTGAAGCTGCTAAGGATTTGAATCACGCCAGTGGTGGAGAATCTTCCGCCAGTGGTGGTGAATCTTCAGATGAAGAGAGTTCTGGTTATTCAAGAAGTTTAGATGAGGAAACCTCAACCTCAGGCGAAGATTTTTCTGATGATGTATCTAGTGGGAGAATCGATGCAGATATCGATGAATTGTTAGGAGAAGCTGCAGTAAGGAATGATAGAAGATCTATTCTGGTGGATCAAGCTGCTTATTCTTCTTCTTCTCTCCATTCAGCCTTTATGGCTAATGTCGACAGTTCATCAAGCCAGGTATGTGTCGATGAACCAACTGTCGTTAACTGTGATAATTGTGCTAGCTTAAGTGATAAATGTGCTGATTTAGATGCTAATATGTCTGAGTTGCAAAGCAAACATGATGCTTTAAATGCTAAATTGTCTGACTTGCAAAGCAAACATGATGCTGTAGATGATAAGTGGTGTGATTTGCAAAGCAAACATGAAGCTTTGCAAAGCAAATATGATGTAACATTCATCCACAATCAAAAGCTGATAGTGGATCTCTCAAAATGAACAGAAGCCAACATGTTTTATGAAAATCATGAAAATGAATATAAAACAATGATTGAAACATTAAGGGAAAACAAATCCGAGCTGACGAAAATGGTTTCAAGAAAACAAACAACCATAAACTGCTACATCAATAGGCTCGAGATAATGCAAAAAGAAATGGCTTGTGTTAAAACTGAAAGTGAGGCGATCCGGCTCAAGTTAGACAGCTATTTAAGCTCTAGCTATGTGCTGGATCACATCATTAATGTTCAGAAAGAGAAAAAGGATGTCGCTTGCATTGGCTATAAGAAATGTCCACCACCGGTTAAACACAATTATGACGCATTGCCTGATGAAGAATATAGAACTCATTTTTCGCCATCGGTTCCTTTAAACTTTGATGAGTTTGCGACTGGACTTGGATACAAACAAGAAGTACCATCAGATTCGGATGTGTCAGCAGATACAAGTGTGTCTTCTGCTGAAAAGAATCAGGATCCTCCAGTTATTGTTGAGGATGCTGATTCTTCAGATGATGAATCCGATGATACTGACTCAGCACAGCCTAATGTAGAGATCAAAGAGGACATACCTCTTGAGAATCATATTCTATGTGATCCTCCTGCAAAACCCGCAAAACCTGTGCAACTCAAGTCCACGTCTGCAAAAGAGTCTGAGAGTGTGAATTTGCTGTACACTCTTGTTGGTGATGATAAAATCTACTCTGACAAAGATTTTCCTATTAAGAATGTTAATCAATCTTTAATAAGTAAAATTTTTGAGGATTCAACAAGTAAGTTTTTAGGAAAGACAGGATCACACGTTGTGGTAACACAGTGTCCTCCTATCCCAAAGGCTGAAGTTAGAAAACAAGGTGGCAATAAAAAATTACCAACTGAGAAAGTTCAGCAAAATCGCACCAAACCTAAAAGTAACTCACCGATTCAATGGCAAAAGAAACACACCAAGAAAAAGGACAAGAAGGTAAACTTTGTGAAATCAAAGGAAACGGATAAAATTGACACATTTGAAAACAAATCTAATCTAGATTTTGTTAAACAAGCGAAAATTTTGAAAGGAAATGAACAAAACAGTTCAAAACCAAGTACCTCAGGATCACAAAGTTCATCATCGACGAGACAATCACATGATACTTCGGGGTTTGTAGAACGAAGATCATGTTTTTCATGTGGCACATTTGGACATATTATCCGAAATTGTCCATTTCTTCATAAGCAAAAAGCCAAAGTTAATGATCCCCGTGACCAAATTGACCGCAAGCGATCTGTTTCATCAACACTCGATCCCCATCTTGTAAAAGAAAGGGAAAAGAAACAGAAACGCCAACAGGTCAAGAAAATTGAAAAAGCGATTAAAACCGACATGGTTAACAAAACATATGTTTCTGTCAAACCAGAAAATTCAAAAACTTCAGACAATCATGAAGTTAAAATTTTAAAGAATAAAACTGGTACAACAAAACAGACCTGGAAACCAAAAACGGTTACTGAATCAGGGGGAACATCACAATTTCCACAACATCGAGAAGTTCAAGTAACTTACGTTGATGAAAATGGAAGACCCAAGACCACAAAGGCTTGGGTCCCCATCTCCAACTAATCATGTGAGTACATGTGCAGGGTGTTCCAGGAGGAACTTTCAGCAGTCATTGGATTGTTGATAGTGGGGCATCCAGGCACATGACAGGTGACATGAAGCTTCTCTACGACGTTAAATCTATTAGAGGAGGATATGTTGCTTTTGCTGGAGATAAGGGTGGATATATTACGGGAGAAGGAATGGTATCCAACGGGGTTGTAAGTTTTGACATGATCAACTTTGTACAACAACTTGATCACAATCTTCTCAGCGTTTCACAAATCTTTGATAAGCAGTTTTCAGTACACTTTGACGCAAATGGATGTTATGTGCTGAAACCCGGCTTCAAGATTCCAAAAGAATGGATTCTCTTATCTGCTCCAAGGATAAACGATTTGTATGTCCTTGATATGAGCCAAGCAATAACAACGACTGCACAAGCAACTTGTTTCATTTCCAAAGCCACAGAAAAAGACTCAATCTCTTGGCACAGACGTATGGGTCACATTCACTTACGGAAAATGAATCATTTGGTGTCGAATGAATTAGTGATTGGTGTTCTTCTTAAAAATTTCCATCTTCAAGACGTCTGTGTTTCATGCCAAAAAGGAAAGCAAACGAAGAAACGACATCCGACAAAGAAGATCAACACGGTGGCAATTCCTCTTGAACGTTTGCACATGGATTTGTTTGGTCCTGTCAAGCACAAAAGCATCAGAAATGATCAATACTGCCTCGTGATAACTGATGATTATTCAAGATTTTCTTGGGTGGCGTTTATGGCTCACAAGAGTGCAACTTTCGGTATTATCAAAAACTTGATCATTCAGATTGAGAATTTGTATAAGTTGAAGGTTAGACGGATACGCAGCGACAATGGTACAGAATTTAAAAATCATGCTATGGCGGAGTTTTGCACTTCAAAAGGTATTCTTCACGAATTTAGTGCTGCTTATACTCCTCAACAGAACGGCGTCGCTGAACGTAAGAACCGTACATTGATCGAGACTGCTAGGACTATGTTGGTAGAATCGCAGTTGCCCATTCCATTCTGGACTGAAGCTGTGTCCTCTGCATGTTACACGATGAATCGAGTCCTTACAGTCAAAAGACACAACAAGACCTGCTTCGAGCTTCTTCACAAACGGAAACCAGATTTGTCATATCTTGAACCGTTTGGAGCTCCTTGCACAATGATCGATCCTAATGGAAAGTTTGGGGCAAGAGCTATTGAAGGTCACTTTCTTGGTTATGCCACCCCGAACTTAAGAGTCTGGAATCTAGAGACTAAAAGGGTTGAAGAATGGTCTGAGGTCAGAGTACAAAGGCACACATTGCTAGTCAGATGTCCTGGTCAACCATGGATGTTTGAGTACGATGACTTTTTCAATTCGATCAATGTTGAAGCAGTTGAAGAAACTGCTGCGGAAAGGATGTTTTTCGAGAGTGACAACGCAACAGATTCACCGTTGGTTCGTCCAATTATTGTCAATCAAGAACCATCTTCAGTGAACAATAATGCTCTCGACAATGAGGATTTTCATGATGCAACCGAACTGAACGAATCTTCAGAGGATGAAGAATTTCTAGATGCAGATCAAGAAGCTCCTACATCAGCTGTTCATGGTACTTCAGAGGCTACACCTCCAGTGGACGCCCCTAAAACACCTGAAGCTACTGCATCATCCTCTTCGGCAGTTCCGGGTATTGAATTGGTTGTTGATCTCAATCTCAACAATCTGGGTATTAATGTTCCTGTCCCAGATAACCCAGAAACTAGAATACATAATACCCATCCTCAACAAAACATCATAGGCAATGTACAAAGTGGCATACAAACAAGAAACATGTTGCGAAACAACAACAACGCAGGCTTGTATGCAGCAATTCGAGAATCTGGTCAACAAAACGATTGGTCTTTCGCGTGTTATGTCTCACAGGAAGAGCCAAGAACTTGGAAAGGCGCTTTGAAAGATAACTCTTGGGTTGAAGCAATGCAGGAAGAACTGCAACAATTCCAGAAACTTGGTGTCTGGAAACTCGTAGAGAAACCTGATGGTTATAAGAAGATTGGTACCCGTTGGGTGTATAAATGCAAAAAGGACGACCGTGGAATAGTTATTCGAAACAAAGCAAGATTGGTCGTTCAAGGTTTTCGTCAGATTGAAGGTATAGACTACAACGAAGTGTATGCACCTGTTGCACTTCTGGAAGCAATTCGGATCTTTCTGGCTTATGCCTCATTCAAAGGATTCAAGGTTTACCAGATGGACGTCAAAAGTGCATTCTTACATGGTCTAGTGGAAGAAGAGGTGTATGTTGAACAGCCTCCAGGTTTTGAAGATCATATCCATCCCGATCGGGTTTGGTTGCTGAACAAAGCTCTCTATGGTCTACATCAAGCACCACGAGCTTGGTATGCAACCTTATCTAATTATCTGCTGGAGAACGGTTTTCGCAGAGGTCTTATCGATTGCACTCTCTTCATAAAAGAACAAGATGGAGATCTTCTACTGGTTCAGGTATATGTGGATGATATTATATTTGGTTCTACTAACAATGTTATGTGTAGGGATTTCGAGCGTGTAATGCAGGATAAATTCGAGATGAGCGCTATGGGGGAGATGACTTTCTTTTTGGGCTTGCAAGTGCAACAAACGAAGTCTGGGATTTTCATCCATCAGACTAAGTATGTTCAAGACATTCTGAACTGATTCTAGATGTCCGACACATCGCCCATTGGTACCCCACTGCAGCAAAATCACGAAATCAATCCAGACTTGAAGGGTGAACTCGTTAGCTCTTCATACTACCACGCGATGATTGGATCCCTTATGTACCTCACTGCATCAAGACCAGATATAATGTATCCAACATGTCTGCTTGCCAGATATCAAGTGAACCCGAAGGCCTCACATCTTGCAGCTGTAAAGAGGATTTTTCGTTATTTGAAGGGCTGACCAGACACCGGTCTATGGTACCCTAAGGATGATAACTTTGATTTAGTCGCTTTCAGTGATTCTGATTTTGGCGGATGCAAAATCGACGGCAAATCCACAACGGGTGGATGCCAGTTTTTAGGAACTCGCCTCGTAACATGGCAGTGCAAGAAGCAGACTTGCGTCGCTACATCAACTTGTGAAGCTGAATACATTGCTGCCTCAAGTTGTTGCTCCCAAGTCCTGTGGATACAACAGCAAATGCGTGATTACGGTTTTGAATTCCTAAATACTCCTATTTATGTCGATAATTCTGCTGCCTTATCTATCACTAAAAATCCTGTGCAGCATTCAAAGACTAAGCACATCGAAATTAAGTATCACTTCATACGTGATTGCTTTGATAAAAGGCTAATCGATGTTGCTTACGTCCACACTGATGACCAACGTGCCGACCTTTTTACAAAAGCATTTGATAAATCCAGATTTGACTTTTTATTATTGGTAAACGGCATTAAGGTCAAGCAAGAGTAATCCGCATCGGAAAATCGTTTTTGTAAATATCTTTGTGTTTTTAAAATTATTGTAAGTTTGTTGATTTTAGGGGGAGTAAATCCAAATTTAAAGAATTCAAAAACATCGAAAAATTTCAAAACCCAAAAACAATAGAAAAACAAAAATGAGTTTCCTGGCGAGCAAAAGAGAAAATGATAGTACATCAGTGGTCTGTTGAAACCTTTTTTAAACTGAAATGCAAAATGAAAAATGTTAAGCAGCTCTATATAAGATGTATCGGTAGGCTCACAATCATCTTAAAGTGTGCAGGGTGATATAAACTTAAATCGACTGAAGACCAGGTGGGAACCACTCATTGGCATATGGTCTTAGTACCGAAATTTCGTTTGAGAGATTGCCGAGGTTCTGAGATATGTGGTCTTTATGCTGTTTATCATCTGGGTATCATGGTTGTTTCTTTTACCGAAACAAAACGGAGACGAAGTCTAGAGCTTCCATGATATCATACATACGTGTACATATTGCATTCGACCTCAATAAGTGATCAACAATCACATGTCCACAAAACAAGTGATAATATATCACATTTATCCGGGAGTCAAGTTCGTCTCTCTGCTGTACGGAAGTACTGACCTGTTCACGGACTTGCTCTTGTGCCCTCATGCATCTGAAAATCAAGTTCCTCATCAATAAGTGATTCTATCACATAGGGCTTGTTTTCAATCAAAATAAGTGAGTTTCTCACATTTTCATATACGTCAAAACAGATGATAAATGGTATACTCACCAGTAAGATGAATCCTCGTGCATACCTTGATACGGGAATGTGTCGTGATGTGGATGAACACCGGTCGGTAAGTATAAATCATACCTTAACGTATCCCCTCGCCATGATTACATATGATAAGTTGAGCTTATGTGGATAACAATACCGATAATCGTTATAGGATGTTTATCTAAATGTTAACAAAAAGAACAACAAGAGCGTTTTGGCATGACCGTACACTGATATGATTCTCTTACCCACGAAACTCGCAAAAAGAATGTTTGTATATATTTACTTTTCTTAGTTTCTGCAACTCTGTATATATTTATTTACTGCTTTCAGTCTTTAAGTTTGAAATATTCAAATACCAAAAAGATTTTAGGTGTGTTTTTAATTTAAACTTTATAAAAGCCAAAAAGATTTTATTTCTGCTTTAGTTTTGATTAACCGATGTTGGAACTCGAATCTTCGTTACCTGAAATCTGATAGAAAACTAAAACGACTGAATCTTCATAAACGGTCAGAGTTTGCAAGTTTTGAAAGTTAATAATCTAAATTAAAAAAATCTGTTAACTTTTCAAACTAAACTGTCGGACGGTAGTTGAAAATATGGTCACATGTGTGTCACTTGTTTAATGTTAACTATATTCCAAGCAGTTGTTCTCATTACGCGTTTAGCTTTCTTGCATGTGCAGATGCTAAAGGCAAGGAGAACATGTTCGATGATAAGCTTTGGAATGAAGACACGATGTGAAGGCACTCAAATGATAAAGATGATCGAGTTGCCGCTGGTCAATCACCAACACCACAAGGATCTCAAGCATTGAAGTCAAAAGATTCCCAAGCATAATCAAAGGGGGAGTTTGTTAACACACTACCTAAATCAAAAGGGAGTTTGTTGATACACTTTCAACTTACGACGAGTGAAGACTTTGAAGATCCTACGACAAGAATGAATGAACCATCAAGAGATGGAGAACGAGATTACGAACCTCACGAGCAGCATCCAAGGGGGAGTTTGTTGATACATATTATGTGGATACGGCTCGGCTCGGTTCGACTCGGCTACGAAGTGAAGGCCGTAGTCAAGGTATCCTCCTATCTTGACTCGGTATGCGTTTTACTTTGTATCGAACGATGAAAATGCAACTGCGTGTGTGCAGTTTGCATTTTCAGTTTAAGTGTTATGTTTGTTTGTTGTTTGTTTATTCTATAGTCCAAGTCAAGTCCCTGAAGCCCAAGCCCAACATGAAGAACTCAAGCCCAGTGGACTAAAATACATATGGGACGAAATCAAAGGGATTTCGTCCAATTCCTTTTGTGGTGAAATCACTTTTGGTGAAAACCAAATGTGATGAAAACACTTTTAGGATGAAAACCAAATAGGACGAAATCACCTGATTTCGTCCATATCTTGGATTTCGGCTATGTGTTTTCGTGGGCCTCTGGATTTCGTCATGTCCTTTACTATATAAAGACTCACAACAGACCGAACACAGTGAGGCAAATCTGAACAGATTTGAGAGCGAACACTGTAAACACACACACACACAACTGAGAGTTTATAGGTTTATCTTGTAAACATTGCTTTGTAACGGTTTCATACGAGTTAATACAATGGAGTGTTAATCGTTGAATCTTTGTGTTTGTGTTTGTCACTTGGTTTAACTTACCCGTTTGGATTCCGCACTCTCGGGTTTGTCGGAAAACAGGGAATAGAGGTTACTCGATCCTCCGGGTGGACCTACAATATCTTTTTTTTTTGAACAACAACAATGGAACCTTTATTCATCAAATCAAGAGCAAAACGACACATAGCAAGGCGCTATGATGTCGCATATCCGATCAAGTACATAGCCCAGAATAACAACTATTACATCAAGAAAACAAATCAAGAACAAAACATGTGACTTCAAGATCTTTACTCCATAAATGAGAAATTCTTCCACTCGTTCCATGTTATCCCTGTGCGTCTTGATCTGATCCTTATCCAGCCAAAAGATTCCTCTTTTATTTCTTCAACAATCCTGCTTGGTTCCAAATGCGTGTCGTTGAAAATTCTGTTGTTCCTGTTCTTCCATAAGTGCCATGCGGCAGAGGTGAATTGCATATATTGTTTTCACTTTATTTTTAGGCCATTCCGTCTTCTCACCTAGAGGGGTTTTTAGATCTTCACCGTGGTCCCGGAACGGGATTTTCATCAAGGACCAAAGTTGCAGCCATACTATCCTAGACGGGTTTTGAGATCTTAAATGTCATATCTAGTTTGTCAATGTGTACCAAACAAATATTTCCCCATACCTAACGGATAAGGCATAATAAGGAGAGAGGGGAGTTCAACTTGTTCTTTTATTATTATTTTTCTTAATCACGGTTCTGGATTCCTTTGAGAGCATTAACCATTTTTATCTTATTCAATTACATTATGACAAACTTTTTTCTCGTGTTAATCTTATATATTCAATACGTGGTATCAAATTCTTGATCATTAGCAACTGGATAACGAAGAAATGTAAAACTGATTTCGTTTTATGGAGAGTGAAGATGAGAGCATTACTAATGCATTAGGGCCTCATTGGGGCTCTTGGAAATCATGGCATATTGAGGCTATTGTGGTTCTGAGATTAACCCACTCATGCATGAGAAATTTATTTGAAAATCATGATAATTTAAACAAAAAAGCATGTGGATTCTTACTAGTAGTGAAACCCGAACTTCTGTATTGCGGGATCATCATAAGGCTACAACCAGAGGGTCCAAAACATGTTTTTTCTATAAAAATCTCGGACTTCACATATAAAAAACTAACAAATGTCCATGACGTCAGGGGTCAACGGACCCTCTTGACCAAGGGCGAAGGATTTAAGGGGTGGGGAGGGGCGCCCGACCCCCCGAACTTTTCGGTCTGTAGTATTATATATGTACGTTTCGTATAGGATTTCGTAGGTATATACGTTTTTGACCCCCCGGTTTTATAAAAAAAAATTAGATATATACGTTTTCGACCCCCCCCCCCCCCCGTTTTAATTTTTTTATTTATATAGCCCAAATAAAATATTTAAATAGTCCAAATATTATAGCCCAAATCATTATATTTGGTAGAATACTAGAATGTATATTATATAACCCAAATCAAATCATTATATAGCCCAACTTAAAAGCCCATCCTATCCAAAAAAAAAACCCCAAATTCGTTTACTTTGGGACATCGACAAGAAGACAGAAGCCACAAGCCAGAAATGCAGAAGGGGGGGACGCAGGTTCCAGAATTGTTCGACTTCAGCTTCTTGTTTGAGAACAGAAGCCAAAACACTGCTCGTCGTTGTGGTCTTGTACTCTTGTTCGACTTCTTCAATCTTCATAAGGTTAAAGGTATGTGTTTTTTATCTTTAGGTTTAATTTAGGGCTGCAATTTATGTGATTTAGATTGAAATTATGGATGAAATTGGTCTGAATTTTTGCCCTAAACTTGTTGAATCTTTCTGTAACTATGTCTAATTTTATTTGTTTAATTTTATTGTGATTTGATTTAGATAGAAATTAGAGTTTAAAATTTAGGGTGATTTGTTAACGTGTTTTGTTATTAGATTATGTTAGGTGGAGAATAAAATGATAACTTCTTTTTTAATGTTTGAGAACGTTTTTTATTTGATATTAATGTTTGACCCGACCCGAATCGAATCACCGACGTCCGACCCGAACATACACCTCGAAACTACTCGATAGAAAAAAAAATTTAGGTCCGTTACCTTCCGACCCTCGAACTTTTTTTTCAAGCTTCGCCACTGCTCTTGACCCTTCTGCCCTTGATTCTTAGATTAAGAAAATTAATGGCGAAAAATATGCGGATTTATTTTCAACACACTTAAATAGAAATATGACTTTTATTTCGAGATGGTAGGTGTCTAATTAAATTCAAAATTTATGGTATCAAGATTACACTGTTTTCATGATTTGTACGTAGTGAGTGTGACTACCTATTCCACCCAAAAGGCCTGGTATATTCGCACACGTCCTTAGTCTATTTAAACACTTTAAAGCGCCGCGCTATGGCCAAAGCTGGGCGCTTTGGTGTAAAGTCAACCGACAAGGACTGACGCGGTCAGACCTTGTCTGTTGCTTTACATCAAAGCGCCCCGCTATGGCCAAAGCTGGGCGCTTTGAAGTTTTTTTTTTTTTTTTTTTTTTTACATTTTTAAATTTTCGGGCAAAGCGCCCCTCTTAGGTCAAAGCGCAGCGCTTAGGGCCTTTTTTAAATTTTTTAATATTGTTTTTAATTCACAAACGCGTCGATAATAGTATAAATTTTACGCTTTTTCCATTATACATCATTTTTTAATATATATGGACTATACTGCAAGTTCCGGATCAAATCGGTTACGTGTGATGTCGTATTCCATTATATCGTATCATTTTGGTTTGAAAGCACAAGTACTCCTATGAGTAGTGTTATGTGTATCAGCCGCCTACCGTACATGTACATGACGCATTTTTTTATTAATTGTAGTATTATGGTGTATATTGTTTGGGAACCACACCAAGCAAGTTAAAACCATCATTTTGCAAGTCCTATCACTTGTCCTCTTTTTTGTCGAAGGGGCATGGTTCCAACAAAAGAAATGACAACACTTTTGACTTGGTGAACCACCTCCACACTCCATAGAACCACCTCCACACTCCATATGCAAAGACCTACTCTACATGTTTAGACTCCTAAGACTAGAAATAGTATTTTTGCATACCTTTTTACTCTTTTTTACTGTCAAAAGTAAGATGATCAAAATAGTTCAAATATAAAAAATAAAAAAATAAAAAAAAAATTACAAAAGTATTAATTTCAAACTCAATAAAAAAATGATTTTGAAACTTGTTACTTTATTCTGTTGTAATACGATTTTGAAACTTTATTATGTAAAAATAAGTTCATAAATCTCTTTAAATCCATATTTGATTATTTTCAAAGATCAAATGGCGTGCAACGGCAAAAAATCGATTCCAACGGTAACATAATCAAGACTTTAAATCCATATTTCGGGTTGGAACCGATGTTTTTAATTCACAAACGCGTCGATAATAATCTAAATTTTACGCTTTTTCCATTATACATCATTTTTAATATATATGGACTATACTGCAAGTTCTGGATCAAATCGGTTACGTGTGATGTCGTATTCCATTATATCGTATCATTTTGTTTTGAAAGCACAAGTACGATATAATGGAATACGACATCACACGTAACCGATTTGATCCAGAACTTGCAGTATAGTCCATATATATTAAAAAATGATGTATAATGGAAAAATCGTAAAATTTATACTATTATCGACGTAAAGCAACAGACAAAAAAAAAACCTTCAAAGCGCCCAGCTTTGGCCATAGCGGGGCGCTTTGATGTAAAGCAACAGACAAGGTCTGACCGCGTCAGTCCTTGTCGGTTGACTTTACACCAAAGCGCCCATCTTTGGCCATAGCGCGGCGCTTTGGGGTGTGAAAATAATTTTCTCCGTGTGTAAATAGCATGACCCATTCCAAAAATGTGATTCTTAATTGCTTGCGTTTGGGACTTGGCTTCAAGCAACTTGTGTGTTCTAATTGTGAAAACTCTGATAAATCGGGAGAGTTGACTATTCTTGTCGGTTCAAAGAGAGTTGACTATTGTGAAAACTCTTACGTATTAAAAGTTATATAATTTAGTTGGTATTTTTTTATAAAATAAGAGTTTACTAAAGAATATTTTTAAAATATAAGTTGATAACGCTTTTTACCTAAGGGGTGCGGACGAAAAATTCCAATGGGAGCGGATGGAAAATTCCATGGGGTGCGGACGAAAAATTCCAAGGGGTGCGGACGGGATTTTCGACGGAAATTAGCACTAAAATTTTTTTTTCCCGGGGGTGCGCCTGCCCACCTTGGGCTGGGCTTAGGTCCGCCCCTGGTTTTTACCAGAGTAAACTAGAATTTTACCCCTTGGGGTTATATGTGATTGGCACTCTGCCCCCTCCCCCCCTCCAAATAAATTTTGTTGTCTGACCCTCCAACTAATGAGAAACCATGCAATATTACCCCCTGCTGTTAAAAACTGTTTAAAGTCAAGCCAACTTATTAACGGTCAAAGGGTATTATTGTCTTTTCATATGTTTTTTATAGCTTACTCAATAAAACACCCGATATAATAACTTAAGTAAACATCTTACCCCCTAAGCATTCCCCCCATTCCCAAAACCTTTCACCGGCGATCTCAGCTCAGCTCGGGCAACCTTCCAACCGGCGGCGACAGCTTGTTCGATCATACTACAGCTTAAACAAAATGCTGATCTCCTCGACGATCAGAGAAGTGTTGTCCCACATGTCAGGTAAAATCGAACAACTGAACAAGGGTTATTGAAACAGGGGACAGGGGAATCACTGTGTATATAACACAGAGGTTTAATCGAACAACTGAACAAGGGTTATTGAAACAGGGGTTTAATCGAACAAGGGTTTAATGTAACACAGGGGTTTAATGGATTAGAGGGTTTTATTACAGTTGATTTTTTGTAATCTGTGTTTGCAGTGGACATGAGGAAGCATGCAACACCAAGAACGACTGTGTTATCGATGGTGGTCAAAATGCGAGGCCGCCCTTTCTTACACTTCCAGTTTCCCCCTCAGCAGGAAATGGTTGCCTAGTTATGATAACTTTATGAACTCTAATATATAATGTATTTAAGTAGGCTGACTGTAGGATGTTTTGGTATCATTTGTATGATAACTGTATATATGGTTGTTGTAGGATGTTTTGTTATCACGTGTATGATGTTTTGATAGCAGGAAATGGTTGCTAAGCATGCTTTTTTGATATCATGTGTATGATGTTTTGATATCATTTGTATGATGTTTTGATGTGCATTATAACTGGCATGCATGTTTGATTGTGTTTAGATGATCACAGGCAGGTTAGTTTATATCAATTTGCAGCAGGTTAGTTTATATCAATTTGCAGCAGGTTAAGGTCAAAATTATTATGTGTAGGTTTGTTTATATCAATTTGCAGCCTATATAAATTTGCAGCATGTTTGGATAATTGGATCATTTGCAACATGTACCATTTGCAACATGTAGCATTTTGCAGCATGTTTGGATAATTGGATTATTGGATCAATTTGCAGCATGTTAGTTTGTGTCACACCCCAACCGATGGCGGAATCATCGGGGCGCGGCACTGAGCGAAACAGATTGTCCAGAAGTTTCCACAACAATTATCATAACTATTCAATTTAAATAATACGTCCCATACCGTATCTCAAACAGTCAAATAATTATTACAGACAAGCATCAAGACAAATATTCTGTTCCGACAACTCAGATTTAAAATAACGTAGTCGTTCAACTGCTTCTAGACACCCTTGATTTGCTATCTACAGACAACTATTTGTTGGGCTCTAAAGCTTTATTCTAGCTTCACTTTCCTACCACATGTACGTCCTAAGCACCTGTCACATACGTTAAAATAAAGCCAATACATAAAATGTAAAGGTGAGCATACAAGTTTGATAATAGCATATAGAGTTCGAATTCGTTTACGCATAACCAGCACGTACACATAGTGAAATGAAGCACGTTAGTTATCGACATAGATCCATCGATACCAATGACTGCGGGTTGACTGCCTGAGGCAGTTCGCAATACATGATTACCACCGTAATCCATGCAAGTAAAGGTCCTTAACAACCCCCGCGAACGGGTGCTGAGTCCAAACTATAGTACTATCGTTGCTAAGGCAGGTAGACAGCATTCCATGTGTAAACATAACAAGCAAGCATTCATAAGCCACATATAACATGCATTAGCGGTTAGCGTTAAAAATAGCTTGAGTAGTGTGATAATTGTAGTTTGAATATTCGTAACGTATGTAACACCCAAAAGTGCTGAAAGCAAAAAGGGTTCGAGTATACTCACAGCGATTGGATGGATTGAAGGGAGCGCTTTTCAGCGAGTATGCTTAGCCTGAATAGATTCGATAGTACGACGATAAGTAATGCGTAAAATGAGGCAAGGAGTGAATGGGTCGAATGGTAGTTCGATCGGATGGTAATCCGGTCGGACAGCAATCCGTTCGGATGGTCATCCGGTCGGATAGTGATCCGGTCGGATAACGATTCGAGTGGATTGTTTCCTCCTATAAGAGGGATGTGTTTGTGTATGATGGCTTGTCCTCTGAAGTTTTCGTTGTAGCATTTGAAAGCACTAAAGTATCTCTATCTTTCAAGTCAATCGATCGGATGGCTATTCGTACGGATGGTAATCCGTGCGGATGGTCATCCGGTCGGATAGCAACATAGAAGAGATTCCTTAGTGGAATGTCATTCGATCGAATAGTAATTCGATCGGATGAAATGTCATTCGATCGGATAGTGATTCGATCGGATGGCAGCTTTCTCATGAATCATGTTGAAAATTGTTTAAGTCTTCCAAGCCTTAGTATCTCATGATTCGGAGAGTAATTTAACCAAAGGGTCGTTCGATCGGATTACTTCTCGTTCAATACTCAGACCTGGGATATGGTTGCTTTGAAGGTGGGACCCAAATGTCATCCGTTCGGATGGCAATCCGTGCGGATGACCTATCCGATCGGATAGCAATCCGTTCGGATGGTATTCCGTTCTGATTGCCCCGTCTGTCCTACACTTGGTTATTTTGATGGTTTGTCGTTATGTCGAGTCACTTTGATAACGTGTTAGCCAATAGGACTTCCGCCTTGACCCAGACAACTAAACTGACCAGGAATCACCCTGGTTCAGTCTGTTTATTGGCTCAAACGGCTGTCTTTGTCTAACCCGAGATCGTCGGTCTCGTTAGTAGAATCTAGATCCATACTAGTACGATACTAAGAACGAGTAGAAGACTAGATTGGAGCCTGATCCTACCGGTTTTGAGTGTTTTAAGTGTAAAAGTATGAGAGAAACTTGTGTCTATTTCTTTCAACTCTTTTATCCTTTGAAAATGTTCAGATTCTTGTGAAATCGTTGTAGAATCGTTGTGAAATCGTTCAGATCTGAGTATTCTTCATGGGATGATGTCAGGCTTGAAGTTCATCCAAACTTCATGATGACATCACCCTAGAACACTCCGAATCTTGTGATTTCACGGTCGAAAGTTAAGATTTGAAAGATGAAAAGATATGGAAGTGTGTTTAGATTACGAAAGTACAAGGTTTAGGATGATAACTTACCGGAATCGAGTGAAATCGGAGGAAAAAGGTAGGAAAACGTGCTGCTCGGATGAAGGCTTCCAAAAGTGGAAAGAATGACAATGACAGGGGTATTTATAGGATGCCAGAAGAGGAAAGTGTTATCCGGTCGGATGACACCTCGCTCGGATGGCGATGATCCGGTCGGATGGCTATGGTGTTATCCGGTCGGATGGCATTGGCTGAGCAGCATGGTGCTATCCGGTCGGATGGCACCTGCTTAGGATGTTTGACACGACGATTTTTGCTGATTCGATTTCGATTACAAGCGGTTCGATGCGATAGGGTTTCCTAGTCAAATTACTTTCAGTCCCAACTACTTCGTAATATCGTAGTTTGGTTCGGAGTTCGTGTTCGGATTCGTTTACATTCGAGTTAGACTTCGAGTTCGATTGAGTTCGCTTGATTACCACAATATAACATAAATAAACATGCACAGGTAACACGTAGGGCACACACACACATATAAACAGTAAGTAAAATACATAGCTCGAGTTGCGATTTGGTGTCGATTCGATTAGTATAGCTTGATTGTCGATTAGTTAACTTTATCGCATTGTTACTGCCTATCATTTACAGTCGTAGGTCGATTTGAATACGATTAACACGATTCGATTATCATTATGTACGACACTTACTCCACAAAATATAATTAAAATAAAAACATTTCTACGAGTTGAGTCGCGCGAAAATCGGTCGTTGACTTTGACTTTCACTCGTGAAAACACGGGGTGTTACAGCCTCCCCTTGTTTAGGGAATTTCGTCCCGAAATTAACCTGAAAGCTGTAACAGGGTCGTGAATCACGTGTGAGAGTTCTTCGTTTGGATCAATAAGTCGACCCTTTTTCGAATAAGAATTGTTGATTTTCGGATATGTTATGCGAAATTTTCTGATCTAAAAGCCTATAAACTTTCAGATCTCAATTCGAAGCCATTTGGGAGAAATTGAATTATTGTAGGTCCGGATTTATTGCTAAATCGGCCCTACAAGTGGTATCTGAGCAGGTGATCGATTGCGAGGATCAAAGGCACTCAGACTTGATCAAGTTCTTCAACTTTCGTCTCTGTCACATTTTTCTCTGAAAATTGCTAAATTAAACGTATACAATAACCGTGATTCTATTGATTATGATGACGAATACAAAGCCGAGAATCACGTAGAGTACAAGAACACACGAAAGTAATATAATCTGTGATTCTTTGATAGATTTGAAAGAGTACAAGAACCTGAATCACCTTGGACAAGCTTCCTTTCTCTAGTACTCTAGCTCTCCAAGTGTTAAAAAGGCAAAAGTTCCTAAATGAAACCCTAAGGCTTCTATTTATAGGCCAAGGCTTATAAGGAGAGTTCCCCTTATTTACAAGTATGCCACCTTGCCTTTCTTAACCGAACATTACTCATTCGTTGAACAACTGTGGATACTTTGCCTTCATGTCGCTTTCGAGTTCCCAAGTGAACTCCGCGCCTCGTTTACCTTCCCATCTGACCTTCACGATAGGAATGTTTGAGCGCCTGAGTTCTTTGGTTTGGCGATCCATGATTTCGACAGGCTTCTCCACGAAGTGTAATGTTTCGTTCACTTGTAGGTCATCTAGAGGAACATGTAAGTCGTGGTCGGCGATGCACTTCCGGAGGTTTGACACGTGGAAAGTCGGGTGGACGTTGCTGAGTTCCTCCGGTAATTCGAGTCTGTAGGCGACTTTTCCGATCCTTTCCAGAATCTTAAAAGGTCCAACATATCGAGGCGCGAGTTTCCCTTTCTTGCCGAATCGGACTACACCCTTCCAAGGTGATACCTTTACGAGTACGTAGTCACCAACGCCAAATTCTCGGGGCTTGCGCTTTTTATCGGCGTAAACTTTCTGTCTATCCCGAGCTTTCGCTAGATTGTCTCGAATTTGGAAAATTTTGTCTGTCGTTTCTTGTAGCAGCTCCGGACCGGTTAGTTGCGAGTGACCGATCTCGTGCCACACAATAGGCGATCGACATCTTCTTCCATATAATGCTTCGAAAGGGGCCATCTGGATGCTGGCTTGGTAGCTGTTATTATACGAGAACTCAACTAACGGCAGGTGTTTATCCCAATTACCACCGAAGTCTAGAACACACGAACGGAGCATGTCTTCAAGAGTACGGATCGTTTTTTCAGTCTGACCGTCGGTTTGTGGGTGGAACGCAGTACTTAGATTAAGCGTTGTACCAAGTGCCGCTTGGAATGTTTCCCACAATCGTGAAGTAAATCGAGCATCACGATCAGAGATGATGTCACGAGGCGTCCCATGTCGACAAATGATCTCGTTGGTGTAGATTCGGGCTAATCGTTCTACCTTGTAGTCTTCTCGTATTGGTAGAAAATAAGTTGATTTAGTCAAACGGTCAACAACAACCCAAATGCTGTCGTGGCCTGATGACGTGGTCGGAAGTTTGGTTACGAAATCCATAGCTATGCTCTCCCACTTCCACACGGGAATTGGTGGTTGCTCGAGCAAGCCAGAGGGTCTTTGATGTTCAGCTTTGATTCTAGCGCAGGTTAGGCATTTTCCGACGTAGAGAGCAATATCCCGTTTCATCCCCGGCCACCAGTATCTATAGCGAAGATCCTGGTACATTTTGTCAGCACCAGGATGAATAGAATAGCGGGACTTATGGGCTTCGTCCATGATAATCTGCCGTAGATCGGTTCGTTTGGGAATCCAGATTCGGTCTAAAAAGTGGAATATCCCGTTTGATTTGCTCACAAGTTGGGCTCCATCGTGGTAGATTCGTTCTTGCTTCAAGGTGCGTTCTTTGAAACATGCATGCTGGGCGTCACGGATGAGGGCTTCGAGGTTGTGCTGGGCTTGAACATTACGAGTGCTAAGCAGATAACTCCGTCTGCTAAGTGCGTCGGCAACAACATTTGCTTTTCCTGGGTGATAACGAATCTCACAGTCGTAATCGTTGAGAAGTTCTACCCATCGGCGTTGACGCATATTTAGTTCCCTCTGATTAAAGATATGTTGAAGGCTCCTATGATCGGTGAAGATCGTACACTTGGTACCATACAGGTAGTGTCGCCAAATCTTTAATGCAAAAACAACCGCGCCTAGCTCGATATCATGGGTTGTATAGTTCTTCTCGTGGATTTTGAGCTGACGAGATGCGTAAGCTATGGCCTTGTCTCGTTGCATGAGGACACAACCGAGACCAAGGTTGGAAGCATCACAGTAGACAATGAAGTCGTTGTTTCCGTCGGGTAAAGTGAGAACAGGAGCGTTGCAAAGCATGTGTTTGAGGGTTCGAAAGGCAGACTCTTGTTTGGTTCCCCAGACAAAAGGCTGGTCCTTATGTGTAAGAGAGGTAAGCGGTACAGCAATTTTCGAGAATCCTTCGATAAATCGTCGATAATAGCCCGCAAGTCCGAGAAAGGAACGGACCTCAGACGGGTTCTTAGGCGTAACCCATCTCTTGACAGCTTCAATCTTTGCAGGATCAACGTGGATGCCCTGACTATTAACAATGTGACCCAGAAACTGAACCTTCTCCAACCAAAATTCACACTTGGAGAACTTGGCGTAGAGTTGGTTCCCCTGGAGTAACTCGAGAACCAAACGTAGATGTTGCGCGTGTTCGGCTTTCGATCTGGAATAGATCAAGACGTCGTCGATGAATACAATGACGAAACGGTCGAGATATGGTTTACATACGCGATTCATTAGATCCATGAAAACTGCTGGTGCGTTTGTTAGGCTAAAAGGCATGACAACGAATTCATAATGGCCATAACGGGTTCGAAACGGGGTTTTGGGTATATCCTCCTCTTGAATGCGTAGCTGATGGTAACCTGAACGTAGATCGATCTTCGAAAAACACGTAGCGCCTTGTAATTGATTAAACAAATCGTCGATTCGAGGCAGAGGGTATCGGTTCTTGATAGTCAACTTATTCAATTCCCGGTAGTCGATGCACATCCGGAACGACCCATCCTTCTTTTTAACGAAAAGGACTGGTGCGCCCCAAGGAGAGGTGCTCGGGCGAATGAAGCCTTTTTCAAGTAATTCCTGGAGTTGGGTTGAGAGTTCACGCATTTCTGACGGCGCGAGTCGATAAGGAGCTTTGGCGATAGGGTTAGCTGCAGGAATGAGGTCGATGCGAAAGTCGATATCACGACTTGGCGGTAGCCCGGGAAGGTCCTCTGGGAAAACATGAGGAAATTCATGAACCACTGGAACGTCTTTGACTTCCTTCTTCTCTTTCTTTTCCTCCTTCGCTGCCACGACGTTAGCCAAGAAAGCTCTGTATTCCTTGCGGAGATACTTGCTGGCTTGGAGGCATGACATGAGCTTGAGACCTTTCGAAGTAGTATCACCGTAAACACATAAAGAATCACCATTTGCAAGCGAGAAACGAATCATTTTATCGAAGCACACAACTTCAGCATGGTTCTCTCGAAGAAAATCCATGCCTACTATGACGTCGAAGCTTCCAAGTTGCATCGGAATGAGATCAATTGGAAAGATGTGATTGTTGAGCTCGAGGGTACAATCACGGATAACCGAATTAACAGCGACGGTTCTTCCAGTAGCGACTTCAACACCGAATGCAGAGGAGAGTCGGGAACGTTTACGATTAAGGAGTTTCTCGAATTCGAGCGACACAAAGCAATTATCGGCGCCAGTATCAAACAAACATGAAGCATAAATACCATTCACAAGGAACGTACCATTCACCACGTTGTTGTCGGCCTGGGCTTGACGCACGTTGAGGTTGAAAGTTCTGGCGTGTGCGGCTTGTTGTTGTTGTTGTTGTTGCTGCTACTGTTGGGGCTCTTGTTTCACGACCCGGTTCGGGCACATGTTGGCGAAATGGTTCGGGTCGCCACATGAGAAGCAGGCTCTGGCTTTGACTGCGGGTGCCGGAGGAGCTTGTTGACCCTGTGGGGCAGTGAGTAGAGCTTGGTTGGCTGGAGCTTGACGAATACGGCAGTTGGCGGTAAAGTGGCCGTAGACATTGCAGTGAGCACAGTAGCGGCATTGGATAGCAGTCGGGTGATGGTAGGTGCAAGTAGGGCAGAGTGGGTGCGGCCCAGTATATGCACGCTTGGCAGGTGGTGCATTGGCCACAGGCGCCACTACTTGACGCTGTTGAGCAGGTACAGCTTGAATCTGTGCAGCAGTGATCGCACAGTTTTTGTTGGTGGAGCTGTTCTTTCTCTTGTTCTTTTTCTTGTTGCTTGATGAGGTGGGTTCAACAGTTGGTGCAGTAGAGGTGGCTTGATGCAGATGCTTGGAGGTCTTATCCCAGACACCATCTTTTACCCTCTTGTCATTGATTTCAGCGGCCAGCAGATAGGTTTCCTCGATCGTGGTAGTCTTAGCCACTTGTACGAAATCAGCAACGCAGTCGGGCAAAGCTCGGATGTATTTCTTGATGGTCATATCGGGAGTCTTGACCTGATCAGGACAGATAATGCTGAGCTGCTTGAAGCGAGCAGTGAGACCAGCATTGTCTCCATCCTTCTGACGTATGTGCCAAAATTCATCTTCAAGCTTTTGACGCTCGTGAGGATGGCAGAATTCTTCCAGCATGACTTCCTTGAGCTCATCCCATGACAAACCGTAGGCTGCATCATTCCCTCGCTTGTTCCTCTCGGCCGTCCACCAGTCTAGAGCACGGGACTGGAAGACGCCGGTAGCGTTCAGAGTTCGAAGGTCATCAGGGCAACCGCTTTGTCTCAGAGTAACCTCAATAGAGTCAAACCAGTGGAATAGTGCAGTAGGACCTCCTTCGCCTGTGAATTCTTTTGGCCCACATGACTTAAATTGCTTGAAACTGAAAGGTCTGGCGGTAGCTTTAGGACCTTCCGTCCTTGATTCCTCAGATGACTTGCTGGCGTTTTCGTAAACATCACTCACCGCCTTAGCTACACTTTTCGCGATGATGGAGGCAAGACGTCTGTCCCTCTTTTCCTGACGAGAGAGTGCATGACGGGATCCAAACGACATTGTCTGCAATAGACATCGCCATGGAACTCAACACATGTATTCGAATCTCACCTCACACGTCTATTACTACTAAAGCTCAGTAACACGTTCCATATAAACACATATAGTCACAAAATCACAGAACCACACAATACCACATAAACACATAGTCACATTATTCCTAAACACGTAAGAACAACAGCAAGAACACATACGTCTTAGTTACTAGGAGAATATACGGCATACTAAGCGTCCAGAATACCTCTATTGTCGATTTGTTAACGTTGTGTCGTGTGAGTTTTGTGTTTTTTAGCAGAAGCAATAGTGTTGGGTCGAAACCAATAGTACCTCAAAACGTTAACAAATAACAGAAAATGCATAAAATTTTCATAAAGATCGATAAATCGAAGGTAGGTTGTCTGTGGCTAATAGACTTCGACTAAACAAGGTGGTTCGACTATTCGCAATGATCCTGTGTGCACAATTACCTTCAGGACTATGCCTTTGCCTCGATTCTTGGGCATTGGCGCAATTCCCATTGGTTAGATTGTGGCTTTAGATCGTTGGAGTCCATCGAAACTTTGGTGGGAGTTTTGTATAAAAGCAGGACAAGTCGTCAAGGTTAGGGTTTCACCCCTATCTTACAACTTCGTCCTTGTTTTGATAAAATTGAGGAGATTATTCATCAAAATGTGGATTCCACTCCTAGTTTGGCATATTCTCCTCGTTCGAAACCAAATTGCAAGTTGATTAAGCAATTTCGATCGAGAGTTCACGGTTTTCACACCTTTTTTGATATCATGTGTGTCACACCCCAACCAATGGCGGAAACATCGGGATGAGACGAAGTGTGAAGATTGCTCGAGACATCATAACGCTAATTGTGACAATATTTAATAAACCGATTTCATTGCATAAAGTAGTTGTCAACATTACAAGAAATTCAAATAGCAGTAAGTTCAAAAGAAATACATAACAACATAAGCAAAGTTGATACGACATATTAAACCTAAACGTCTATATGTGTATCTAGGCATCAACGCTACTTCTTTTCATAGCATCATCGTCATCCACCTGTAACATGTTTAAAAATACAATTCAATGCAAAAGCAATGGCGAGTATACAAGTTTGATACATACATAGCAAAAATAAGTTTCGAACAATTCCTCATAGCAAGCATGTGATTCCAAGATAGACAATAAACAAGACATGTGTATAACCTATCAACCCAGGCAAGACGCACATGCTCATGACATAACCCCAAGTTTAACGGGCGGGGCGTCAGTCCTATAGCGCTACATATGTCACGGTTAGGCTCGTACGAAGTTAATGATAAGTTCCACCACATAATGTTTTCACCCATGTTTAAAGTATCAAGCAATCACGTATACAAGTATGTTGTAGGAATGTTCATGTGTTTGAGCAAAAAGTTCATGTGTAAGTTGTTGATAAGTAAACATGTTACACCCCAAAAAGTGGTAAACATAAAAAGGGGTTGCGAGTATACTCACAATATCACATAAGCTTTCCGATTATCCAAAGTGACGAAGTGGATGAGGTTTAGATGGTTGAAGGTGTACGGGTTAAAGTTCGAGTATGCATAGAGTCGAGGTTCGGTGTTTAAAACAACATAAAAATAATATATGAAAGTAACATGTGAAAATAATCATTCAGTACATATGATACTTGTTCTTGACACTAGGAAACTCTAAGGAGTTTAAATGTTTTCATGGAACAAGGTTCCATTAGAATCGTAACAAGTTATCATAGTCTAGAATGATGTAATCTAGTACTTTGACATATGAACACTAGTTCATCATCAAAGATTCGATTATTCGAATAATAAGGTTATGTATTGTATAGGTTATATAGGTATATTAATAAGTCCAAATGTTCAAGTATTTCAAGCATGAGGTAGAAGACTATGTCTTCATTTAGGTACCTCAATATGTGTCATAGAAGTCATGTAGGAGGTGGGAGGTGAAATCCTCCACTTTGGTACCTCGAATAATATGTTAACATATAGATCATGTAGGAGGTAGGAAGGCGAACCTTCCATTTAGGGACCTCATGGATATGTACAAGAAATAGCACAACTAATCTAAGCAAAACATCAAGTGATGTGTGGACTTGTTCATGTTAGTTAGCCTAGGCTAGCCAAGTAGTCACACTATCTTCAAGTTCAAGGCTTGGCACCACTTGCAAGCTATGAGCTTGGTTAAAACAGAAAGTTTAGAGTGTTTAGACACTCCTAATAAGTGTAAATCAATCTTGGTTTAACTTCATTAGTCATGTTATGGACTAGAAGCATGAGAACACAAGCTTGCTTTGTAGTATTCAAAGTTTAAGAAAGTTGAAGCAAAACAGAAAGTTCTTGGACCATTTCAGGCAATTCCAGGTCTGATTTCTCCAAGGAGAAGTCAAGGAATCAAACCCCATGGTTATACAAGCAAGTAGGAAGAAAAATCAAGTGATTTGGTTGAGAAATGAGCAAGTTATGCCCACTTTTGTGCAAGGTTATGATTCTGCCCGAAAATGGAGTTTTGCAAGAGTTTAGAGAGTGTTTAGGAGAGTTTTTGAGAGTGAGGGATGTGGTCAAGAGCTTGGGGAACATGTGGTATATATAGGGAAGTGTATTAGGGTTGTTAAGGGTAATAATTGGTGTTAACTTGGTCAAAACAAAGGAAATCCCGCTCAAAATCGCGAAGAAAAATGAGCTGCTGACATTTCTGCCCGCCAGACACCCATACGATGCGCAGGGCTTTCTTTGCTGCGGTGCGCAGGGCTTGGTCAGAAGCAATAATTCTTTTATTTTAATGATTTACAACTTGTAACTTGTCCCAATGATGTAGTTTACGTGTTTTAAGACCTTTTTAGGGTATTTTATCATATAAGACATGTAAAAGAATATTCATTAGGTATAGGACTCGTATGTAATCGCGGTATTAAGTATGAATGTTGCGTATTCGGGAATTCAACGTATGTTTGTAAGTATCACGAGTAGGTATCAAGTTGATCCACCATTAAGTGTGTAGCTATGTATGGAGCAAGTGTAATACGTATTTAAAGAAATGTGAGTTTTCATTCATGATTCAAGTCTCGGATTTTACATTGCTTTTAATGAAAGAATGATTACAAGACCGCAAAGTTTCCAAAAATAGTTTTACTAACGATGGTTTCTAAATATAGAAAGTATGAAAATGCGGGGCGTTACAGTCTCCCCTCCTTTAGGAAATTTCGTCCCGAAATTTATTCAAGAGGTAGGCTTGAAGGGTTTTAGTGAAAATTTGAGACTTGAAAATTTTGAAACATTTTGAAAGGCACAAAACTTTGGAGAGTGACAAGGTAATTTGGGAGTGAGTTCATTGTTTAAAATAATTCGAGGTATCTGACCTAGTTGAAAACATGTAGGTGCGTATACAGGTGAAGTGAGTCTAAACAAGTTTGAGTAACTTAAATTGGCGACGTTTAAAAGGTGACGTATAATAAAAAGTGACGCATTAAGAAAGAAGATGTTGACAAATGGTTTGGCACATTAAATTAAGCGTTAAAGGTATTCTTGGTATAGTTACGCGAGGATCCAGAATAGGCAGACTACTTTATAGGTAAGCTAGGACTCGAATGTTTACACAAGCTTGATTGCGGACGAGGTTTGTATGAACTAAAAGGATAAGGAGAATAATGCGAGTAGAGAATGAATGAATGTCTTTCAAAGTGTATGAGTATGAGAATAGTATAAGTGTTGGATAGAGGAACGGAGTATGTTAAGGATGAAGTATCGTCGTGGATAATCGGATATAATGCGTTTGTGAGTTGTGTGAGGTTGTAGTAAGTCCAAAAAGGTCTGCAAAACACTGAATTTCTCATGGCACGTTTTACGAAATTTGGTAATATGGTGAAAACACTTATATACAGGAAGTACCAGCGGCGTATCCACCATGTTTTAACCACATTATGTCCGTTCCGTATTCGGTGCCATGTTACGTTCCGTGTCTTACCATACACAGTAGTACACTCTATGGTTCTCATACGCCTATCACTATAATCCCGTGTGCACCCGTGATTATATTGATTGTCGCATGATCCGCATAGCTTGTACTAGTTGAGTATGAATCAGGGTATACATAATTTAAAAAATACAAAATCAAAGTGTAAGAATGTAGTAGGTAAGCAAGTCCATGCTTAAGTATGCATAGGACCCACGTACGCGAATCCCTCGGATTACGCATGCGTATGGGTATGATTGTATAAGTATGAATACGCATGTATGTATGTGTATTAACACGAAATATGTAAATAGTATGTGTGTACACATAAAGAAAATGTATAATTAGTGTGTGTATAAGTATAAGCATAAAACGTATGAATGTAAGCGTGGGTATGAATATTAAAATTTACGTATATAGTGTATGTTGGGACATCACGGATTAAGTGTATAAGATCGTTCAAGAGGTTAAGTATGTAAATACGGACGATTATAACTGAAATTGTCGCATTAAAACGACTAAAATGTGTATGATGATACGTGGGTATAGTTGTTTAAACAAGATGTTGAGTTTATCGTATCAAAATTAGTTTGAGTTTGGCTTGAAAGGTAGAATGTAGTTGCATATGTAAAAGGGGTATAAAGTACTTATGGGTTAAGCATAATGCATTTTGTAATGAATGGAAATGCTACTTTTGTTTTAAAAGAGTTTATGTAAACTGAAGATGGTCGGTCTCCAAGAAGTCTTCTTGCCCACGTGTTTGTAAGTTGGTGTAGGGGAATGTTTTTCAATCAAAAGCAAGTTTATTTCATCAAATAAGAAATTATGAATTGGGGGGGTTCTTGTGAAAAATGAGGATCCTTAGAAACGAATTTTAGCAAAAAGGACTTAGTGATTGTTAAAAGTTCTAACAAATGATTTGTTGATGTTAAAAGGAGTCTTTGGTAAAACGAGCATATAGCATCTATAAGATCTTATAGGTGAAAAAGGAAGGTTGGCTGATCCTTCGATTTAGAATGAAAGTCCTTTGTTTGGTGATCTATATCCTAAGTGCATTTTAGTGATTAAGCCGAACATGGAGTTCATGGGCAAGAGATTCCTTGGACCGATTAAATTGATAGGTAGCGTTGCGTAAGGTTGAAAATTTGTGTAGTGAAACGTTTAGGATATGTTTAAGAATCTCGCGTATATGAGTTAAGTAAAAAAAAATATATTGTAGGATAGAAAATATACTTAATGAAACAATGTATTTTGAAATCGTATACGTATGTATTTCGAATAATGATAAATAATGGTAAATAGTTTAGGTATAAAACATGATCAAGTTTGCAAAATGAGCTATCTTAAAGAGGCGTCTTGGTAACGGCCACCTAGGTAAGGGAATCACCCCGAACTCGTTGGTGAGGTCGTTTTTTTTTTTTTTTTTTTTTTTTTTTTAAGGAAAAAAAAAAGGGAAGTGGAGTTAATCGTCAAGGTAAGGAAGTCACTCCGATCTCAACGATATGTTCCCACTTATCGCTATGAGGAATATAGATTTATGTCACATGGAAACATGCATATGTATAAACATGTGGGAAAAAAAAATTTAATATGTTGGGTGTGTGTGAGGAGAAAATACCGAAAGTAAATTCGTATTTAAAAGATTGCATCGTATAAAAGGAATAATAGAAACACATGTTTGATCAAAATGTGGATAGTCCCATAACGGAACGTTGACTAACCAAAGTGGTCGAAAAGTCTTTCGAGTTTGAGGAGTATGCTTTGGCCTAATAGGTGAAATACTCTTGCCGACAAGTCGGTTAACGGTATTTACCCTTCCAGTTACTACATGTCCCCAATTCAATTGAAATTTCGAGACTTGGCGGGATTAATGAAAATCAAAGAGTGGAACTAGTCGACAAGGTGCGGGTTTCACCCCTAACTTGGCGATTTAGTATCCTAAATGTGGTTGGTACTCGTCGGGTCAAAAGTTAATTTTGACACTTTGACGAGGGTCCACTAGAATTTGAAATTCGAATTTCTCCATCAAGGTGAGGATTTCACTCCTAACTGGGTGGTGAATTTCGTGTAAAAAGAAGAGTAGAAGGATTGAGGGTCATTCACCAAATTGTGGGTTTCACGCCTATTTTGGTGAAGTCGTCTCGTTTGTGCATTACGAGTGGTTTGTGAATTTTAGAATAGTCGAGTAAAAGGACGTATTCTCAAAATAAGAATAAGTGTAGGCACATGAAGCATCTCAAAAAAATAACACGTAAAACACATTTCATAATGGCACCTAAATAATGACATGTTAAAACAAATATGAACACATATTTAAACACGTATAATAACATAAGAATAGCATGCCAAGTATGATTCATAAGAAAAAAAATGACATATACGTTCATAAAGGCCCAAAAAGAATGTATAAGAAACATATGAAGTGGCGTGCATGTAGTCTCAAATATAACATATGAATAAGGTTCTAGAACTATAGACTAGGTAAGTAGCATGGCAATCCTACCTAATTCCCTATAGTTATGGCTCTGATACCAATCTGTCACACCCCAACCAATGGCGGAAACATCGGGATGAGACGAAGTGTGAAGATTGCTCGAGACATCATAACGCTAATTGTGACAATATTTAATAAACCGATTTCATTGCATAAAGTAGTTGTCAACATTACAAGAAATTCAAATAGCAGTAAGTTCAAAAGAAATACATAACAACATAAGCAAAGTTGATACGACATATTAAACCTAAACGTCTATATGTGTATCTAGGCATCAACGCTACTTCTTTTCATAGCATCATCGTCATCCACCTGTAACATGTTTAAAAATACAATTCAATGCAAAAGCAATGGCGAGTATACAAGTTTGATACATACATAGCAAAAATAAGTTTCGAACAATTCCTCATAGCAAGCATGTGATTCCAAGATAGACAATAAACAAGACATGTGTATAACCTATCAACCCAGGCAAGACGCACATGCTCATGACATAACCCCAAGTTTAACGGGCGGGGCGTCAGTCCTATAGCGCTACATATGTCACGGTTAGGCTCGTACGAAGTTAATGATAAGTTCCACCACATAATGTTTTCACCCATGTTTAAAGTATCAAGCAATCACGTATACAAGTATGTTGTAGGAATGTTCATGTGTTTGAGCAAAAAGTTCATGTGTAAGTTGTTGATAAGTAAACATGTTACACCCCAAAAAGTGGTAAACATAAAAAGGGGTTGCGAGTATACTCACAATATCACATAAGCTTTCCGATTATCCAAAGTGACGAAGTGGATGAGGTTTAGATGGTTGAAGGTGTACGGGTTAAAGTTCGAGTATGCATAGAGTCGAGGTTCGGTGTTTAAAACAACATAAAAATAATATATGAAAGTAACATGTGAAAATAATCATTCAGTACATATGATACTTGTTCTTGACACTAGGAAACTCTAAGGAGTTTAAATGTTTTCATGGAACAAGGTTCCATTAGAATCGTAACAAGTTATCATAGTCTAGAATGATGTAATCTAGTACTTTGACATATGAACACTAGTTCATCATCAAAGATTCGATTATTCGAATAATAAGGTTATGTATTGTATAGGTTATATAGGTATATTAATAAGTCCAAATGTTCAAGTATTTCAAGCATGAGGTAGAAGACTATGTCTTCATTTAGGTACCTCAATATGTGTCATAGAAGTCATGTAGGAGGTGGGAGGTGAAATCCTCCACTTTGGTACCTCGAATAATATGTTAACATATAGATCATGTAGGAGGTAGGAAGGCGAACCTTCCATTTAGGGACCTCATGGATATGTACAAGAAATAGCACAACTAATCTAAGCAAAACATCAAGTGATGTGTGGACTTGTTCATGTTAGTTAGCCTAGGCTAGCCAAGTAGTCACACTATCTTCAAGTTCAAGGCTTGGCACCACTTGCAAGCTATGAGCTTGGTTAAAACAGAGAGTTTAGAGTGTTTAGACACTCCTAATAAGTGTAAATCAATCTTGGTTTAACTTCATTAGTCATGTTATGGACTAGAAGCATGAGAACACAAGCTTGCTTTGTAGTATTCAAAGTTTAAGAAAGTTGAAGCAAAACAGAAAGTTCTTGGACCATTTCAGGCAATTCCAGGTCTGATTTCTCCAAGGAGAAGTCAAGGAATCAAACCCCATGGTTATACAAGCAAGTAGGAAGAAAAATCAAGTGATTTGGTTGAGAAATGAGCAAGTTATGCCCACTTTTGTGCAAGGTTATGATTCTGCCCGAAAATGGAGTTTTGCAAGAGTTTAGAGAGTGTTTAGGAGAGTTTTTGAGAGTGAGGGATGTGGTCAAGAGCTTGGGGAACATGTGGTATATATAGGGAAGTGTATTAGGGTTGTTAAGGGTAATAATTGGTGTTAACTTGGTCAAAACAAAGGAAATCCCGCTCAAAATCGCGAAGAAAAATGAGCTGCTGACATTTCTGCCCGCCAGACACCCATACGATGCGCAGGGCTTTCTTTGCTGCGGTGCGCAGGGCTTGGTCAGAAGCAATAATTCTTTTATTTTAATGATTTACAACTTGTAACTTGTCCCAATGATGTAGTTTACGTGTTTTAAGACCTTTTTAGGGTATTTTATCATATAAGACATGTAAAAGAATATTCATTAGGTATAGGACTCGTATGTAATCGCGGTATTAAGTATGAATGTTGCGTATTCGGGAATTCAACGTATGTTTGTAAGTATCACGAGTAGGTATCAAGTTGATCCACCATTAAGTGTGTAGCTATGTATGGAGCAAGTGTAATACGTATTTAAAGAAATGTGAGTTTTCATTCATGATTCAAGTCTCGGATTTTACATTGCTTTTAATGAAAGAATGATTACAAGACCGCAAAGTTTCCAAAAATAGTTTTACTAACGATGGTTTCTAAATATAGAAAGTATGAAAATGCGGGGCGTTACAGTCTCCCCTCCTTTAGGAAATTTCGTCCTGAAATTTATTCAAGAGGTAGGCTTGAAGGGTTTTAGTGAAAATTTGAGACTTGAAAATTTTGAAACATTTTGAAAGGCACAAAACTTTGGAGAGTGACAAGGTAATTTGGGAGTGAGTTCATTGTTTAAAATAATTCGAGGTATCTGACCTAGTTGAAAACATGTAGGTGCGTATACAGGTGAAGTGAGTCTAAACAAGTTTGAGTAACTTAAATTGGCGACGTTTAAAAGGTGACGTATAATAAAAAGTGACGCATTAAGAAAGAAGATGTTGACAAATGGTTTGGCACATTAAATTAAGCGTTAAAGGTATTCTTGGTATAGTTACGCGAGGATCCAGAATAGGCAGACTACTTTATAGGTAAGCTAGGACTCGAATGTTTACACAAGCTTGATTGCGGACGAGGTTTGTATGAACTAAAAGGATAAGGAGAATAATGCGAGTAGAGAATGAATGAATGTCTTTCAAAGTGTATGAGTATGAGAATAGTATAAGTGTTGGATAGAGGAACAGAGTATGTTAAGGATGAAGTATCGTCGTGGATAATCGGATATAATGCGTTTGTGAGTTGTGTGAGGTTGTAGTAAGTCCAAAAAGGTCTGCAAAACACTGAATTTCTCATGGCACGTTTTACGAAATTTGGTAATATGGTGAAAACACTTATATACAGGAAGTACCAGCGGCGTATCCACCATGTTTTAACCACATTATGTCCGTTCCGTATTCGGTGCCATGTTACGTTCCGTGTCTTACCATACACAGTAGTACACTCTATGGTTCTCATACGCCTATCACTATAATCCCGTGTGCACCCGTGATTATATTGATTGTCGCATGATCCGCATAGCTTGTACTAGTTGAGTATGAATCAGGGTATACATAATTTAAAAAATACAAAATCAAAGTGTAAGAATGTAGTAGGTAAGCAAGTCCATGCTTAAGTATGCATAGGACCCACGTACGCGAATCCCTCGGATTACGCATGCGTATGGGTATGATTGTATAAGTATGAATACGCATGTATGTATGTGTATTAACACGAAATATGTAAATAGTATGTGTGTACACATAAAGAAAATGTATAATTAGTGTGTGTATAAGTATAAGCATAAAACGTATGAATGTAAGCGTGGGTATGAATATTAAAATTTACGTATATAGTGTATGTTGGGACATCACGGATTAAGTGTATAAGATCGTTCAAGAGGTTAAGTATGTAAATACGGACGATTATAACTGAAATTGTCGCATTAAAACGACTAAAATGTGTATGATGATACGTGGGTATAGTTGTTTAAACAAGATGTTGAGTTTATCGTATCAAAATTAGTTTGAGTTTGGCTTGAAAGGTAGAATGTAGTTGCATATGTAAAAGGGGTATAAAGTACTTATGGGTTAAGCATAATGCATTTTGTAATGAATGGAAATGCTACTTTTGTTTTAAAAGAGTTTATGTAAACTGAAGATGGTCGGTCTCCAAGAAGTCTTCTTGCCCACGTGTTTGTAAGTTGGTGTAGGGGAATGTTTTTCAATCAAAAGCAAGTTTATTTCATCAAATAAGAAATTATGAATTGGGGGGGTTCTTGTGAAAAATGAGGATCCTTAGAAACGAATTTTAGCAAAAAGGACTTAGTGATTGTTAAAAGTTCTAACAAATGATTTGTTGATGTTAAAAGGAGTCTTTGGTAAAACGAGCATCTATAAGATCTTATAGGTGAAAAAGGAAGGTTGGCTGATCCTTCGATTTAGAATGAAAGTCCTTTGTTTGGTGATCTATATCCTAAGTGCATTTTAGTGATTAAGCCGAACATGGAGTTCATGGGCAAGAGATTCCTTGGACCGATTAAATTGATAGGTAGCGTTGCGTAAGGTTGAAAATTTGTGTAGTGAAACGTTTAGGATATGTTTAAGAATCTCGCGTATATGAGTTAAGTAAAAAAAAATATATTGTAGGATAGAAAATATACTTAATGAAACAATGTATTTTGAAATCGTATACGTATGTATTTCGAATAATGATAAATAATGGTAAATAGTTTAGGTATAAAACATGATCAAGTTTGCAAAATGAGCTATCTTAAAGAGGCGTCTTGGTAACGACCACCTAGGTAAGGGAATCACCCCGAACTCGTTGGTGAGGTCGTTTTTTTTTTTTTTTTTTTTTTTTTAAGGAAAAAAAAAAGGGAAGTGGAGTTAATCGTCAAGGTAAGGAAGTCACTCCGATCTCAACGATATGTTCCCACTTATCGCTATGAGGAATATAGATTTATGTCACATGGAAACATGCATATGTATAAACATGTGGGAAAAAAAAATTAATATGTTGGGTGTGTGTGAGGAGAAAATACCGAAAGTAAATTCGTATTTAAAAGATTGCATCGTATAAAAGGAATAATAGAAACACATGTTTGATCAAAATGTGGATAGTCCCATAACGGAACGTTGACTAACCAAAGTGGTCGAAAAGTCTTTCGAGTTTGAGGAGTATGCTTTGGCCTAATAGGTGAAATACTCTTGCCGACAAGTCGGTTAACGGTATTTACCCTTCCAGTTACTACATGTCCCCAATTCAATTGAAATTTCGAGACTTGGCGGGATTAATGAAAATCAAAGAGTGGAACTAGTCGACAAGGTGCGGGTTTCACCCCTAACTTGGCGATTTAGTATCCTAAATGTGGTTGGTACTCGTCGGGTCAAAAGTTAATTTTGACACTTTGACGAGGGTCCACTAGAATTTGAAATTCGAATTTCTCCATCAAGGTGAGGATTTCACTCCTAACTGGGTGGTGAATTTCGTGTAAAAAGAAGAGTAGAAGGATTGAGGGTCATTCACCAAATTGTGGGTTTCACGCCTATTTTGGTGAAGTCGTCTCGTTTGTGCATTACGAGTGGTTTGTGAATTTTAGAATAGTCGAGTAAAAGGACGTATTCTCAAAATAAGAATAAGTGTAGGCACATGAAGCATCTCAAAAAAATAACACGTAAAACACATTTCATAATGGCACCTAAATAATGACATGTTAAAACAAATATGAACACATATTTAAACACGTATAATAACATAAGAATAGCATGCCAAGTATGATTCATAAGAAAAAAAATGACATATACGTTCATAAAGGCCCAAAAAGAATGTATAAGAAACATATGAAGTGGCGTGCATGTAGTCTCAAATATAACATATGAATAAGGTTCTAGAACTATAGACTAGGTAAGTAGCATGGCAATCCTACCTAATTCCCTATAGTTATGGCTCTGATACCAATCTGTCACACCCCAACCAATGGCGGAAACATCGGGATGAGACGAAGTGTGAAGATTGCTCGAGACATCATAACGCTAATTGTGACAATATTTAATAAACCGATTTCATTGCATAAAGTAGTTGTCAACATTACAAGAAATTCAAATAGCAGTAAGTTCAAAAGAAATACATAACAACATAAGCAAAGTTGATACGACATATTAAACCTAAACGTCTATATGTGTATCTAGGCATCAACGCTACTTCTTTTCATAGCATCATCGTCATCCACCTGTAACATGTTTAAAAATACAATTCAATGCAAAAGCAATGGCGAGTATACAAGTTTGATACATACATAGCAAAAATAAGTTTCGAACAATTCCTCATAGCAAGCATGTGATTCCAAGATAGACAATAAACAAGACATGTGTATAACCTATCAACCCAGGCAAGACGCACATGCTCATGACATAACCCCAAGTTTAACGGGCGGGGCGTCAGTCCTATAGCGCTACATATGTCACGGTTAGGCTCGTACGAAGTTAATGATAAGTTCCACCACATAATGTTTTCACCCATGTTTAAAGTATCAAGCAATCACGTATACAAGTATGTTGTAGGAATGTTCATGTGTTTGAGCAAAAAGTTCATGTGTAAGTTGTTGATAAGTAAACATGTTACACCCCAAAAAGTGGTAAACATAAAAAGGGGTTGCGAGTATACTCACAATATCACATAAGCTTTCCGATTATCCAAAGTGACGAAGTGGATGAGGTTTAGATGGTTGAAGGTGTACGGGTTAAAGTTCGAGTATGCATAGAGTCGAGGTTCGGTGTTTAAAACAACATAAAAATAATATATGAAAGTAACATGTGAAAATAATCATTCAGTACATATGATACTTGTTCTTGACACTAGGAAACTCTAAGGAGTTTAAATGTTTTCATGGAACAAGGTTCCATTAGAATCGTAACAAGTTATCATAGTCTAGAATGATGTAATCTAGTACTTTGACATATGAACACTAGTTCATCATCAAAGATTCGATTATTCGAATAATAAGGTTATGTATTGTATAGGTTATATAGGTATATTAATAAGTCCAAATGTTCAAGTATTTCAAGCATGAGGTAGAAGACTATGTCTTCATTTAGGTACCTCAATATGTGTCATAGAAGTCATGTAGGAGGTGGGAGGTGAAATCCTCCACTTTGGTACCTCGAATAATATGTTAACATATAGATCATGTAGGAGGTAGGAAGGCGAACCTTCTATTTAGGGACCTCATGGATATGTACAAGAAATAGCACAACTAATCTAAGCAAAACATCAAGTGATGTGTGGACTTGTTCATGTTAGTTAGCCTAGGCTAGCCAAGTAGTCACACTATCTTCAAGTTCAAGGCTTGGCACCACTTGCAAGCTATGAGCTTGGTTAAAACAGAGAGTTTAGAGTGTTTAGACACTCCTAATAAGTGTAAATCAATCTTGGTTTAACTTCATTAGTCATGTTATGGACTAGAAGCATGAGAACACAAGCTTGCTTTGTAGTATTCAAAGTTTAAGAAAGTTGAAGCAAAACAGAAAGTTCTTGGACCATTTCAGGCAATTCCAGGTCTGATTTCTCCAAGGAGAAGTCAAGGAATCAAACCCCATGGTTATACAAGCAAGTAGGAAGAAAAATCAAGTGATTTGGTTGAGAAATGAGCAAGTTATGCCCACTTTTGTGCAAGGTTATGATTCTGCCCGAAAATGGAGTTTTGCAAGAGTTTAGAGAGTGTTTAGGAGAGTTTTTGAGAGTGAGGGATGTGGTCAAGAGCTTGGGGAACATGTGGTATATATAGGGAAGTGTATTAGGGTTGTTAAGGGTAATAATTGGTGTTAACTTGGTCAAAACAAAGGAAATCCCGCTCAAAATCGCGAAGAAAAATGAGCTGCTGACATTTCTGCCCGCCAGACACCCATACGATGCGCAGGGCTTTCTTTGCTGCGGTGCGCAGGGCTTGGTCAGAAGCAATAATTCTTTTATTTTAATGATTTACAACTTGTAACTTGTCCCAATGATGTAGTTTACGTGTTTTAAGACCTTTTTAGGGTATTTTATCATATAAGACATGTAAAAGAATATTCATTAGGTATAGGACTCGTATGTAATCGCGGTATTAAGTATGAATGTTGCGTATTCGGGAATTCAACGTATGTTTGTAAGTATCACGAGTAGGTATCAAGTTGATCCACCATTAAGTGTGTAGCTATGTATGGAGCAAGTGTAATACGTATTTAAAGAAATGTGAGTTTTCATTCATGATTCAAGTCTCGGATTTTACATTGCTTTTAATGAAAGAATGATTACAAGACCGCAAAGTTTCCAAAAATAGTTTTACTAACGATGGTTTCTAAATATAGAAAGTATGAAAATGCGGGGCGTTACAATGTGTATGATGTTTTGATATCATTTGTATGATGTTTTGATGTGCATTATAACTGGCATGCATGTTTGATTGTGTTTAGATGATCACAGGCAGGTTAGTTTATATCAATTTGCAGCAGGTTAGTTTATATCAATTTGCAGCAGGTTAAGGTCAAAATTATTATGTGTAGGTTTGTTTATATCAATTTGCAGCCTATATAATGTTACAGCATGTTTGGATAATTGGATCATTTGCAACATGTACCATTTGCAACATGTAGCATTTTGCAGCATGTTTGGATAATTGGATAATTGGATTATTGGATCAATTTGCAGCATGTTAGTTTGTGTCACACCCCAACCGATGGCGGAATCATCGGGGCGCGGCACTGAGCGAAACAGATTGTCCAGAAGTTTCCACAACAATTATCAAAACTATTCAATTTAAATAATACGTCCCATACCGTATCTCAAACAGTCAAATAATTATTACAGACAAGCATCAAGTCAAATATTCTGTTCCGACAACTCAGATTTAAAATAACGTAGTCGTTCAACTGCTTCTAGACACCCTTGATTTGCTATCTACAGACAACTATTTGTTGGGCTCTAAAGCTTTATTCTAGCTTCACTTTCCTACCACATGTACGTCCTAAGCACCTGTCACATACGTTAAAATAAAGTCAATACATAAAATGTAAAGGTGAGCATACAAGTTTGATAATAGCATATAGAGTTCGAATTCGTTTACGCATAACCAGCACGTACACATAGTGAAATGAAGCACGTTAGTTATCGACATAGATCCATCGATACCAATGACTGCGGGTTGACTGCCTGAGGCAGTTCGCAATACATGATTACCACCGTAATCCATGCAAGTAAAGGTCCTTAACAACCCCCGCGAACGGGTGCTGAGTCCAAACTATAGTACTATCGTTGCTAAGGCAGGTAGACAGCATTCCATGTGTAAACATAACAAGCAAGCATTCATAAGCCACGTATAACATGCATTAGCGGTTAGCGTTAAAAATAGCTTGAGTAGTGTGATAATTGTAGTTTGAATATTCGTAACGTATGTAACACCCAAAAGTGCTGAAAGCAAAAAGGGTTCGAGTATACTCACGGCGATTGGATGGATTGAAGGGAGCGCTTTTCAGCGAGTATGGTTAGCCTGAATAGATTCGATAGTACGACGATAAGTAATGCGTAAAATGAGGCAAGGAGTGAATGGGTCGAATGGTAGTTCGATCGGATGGTAATCCGGTCGGACAGCAATCCGTTCGGATGGTCATCCGGTCGGATAGTGATCCGGTCGGATAACGATTCGAGTGGATTGTTTCCTCCTATAAGAGGGATGTGTTTGTGTATGATGGCTTGTCCTCTGAAGTTTTCGTTGTAGCATTTGAAAGCACTAAAGTATCTCTATCTTTCAAGTCGATCGATCGGATGGCTATTCGTACGGATGGTAATCCGTGCGGATGGTCATCCGGTCGGATAGCAACATAGAAGAGATTCCTTAGTGGAATGTCATTCGATCGAATAGTAATTCGATCGGATGGAATGTCATTCGATCGGATAGTGATTCGATCGGATGGCAGCTTTGTCATGAATCATGTTGAAAATTGTTTAAGTCTTCCAAGCCTTAGTATCTCATGATTCGGAGAGTAATTTAACCAAAGGGTCGTTCGATCGGATTACTTCTCGTTCAATACTCAGACCTGGGATATGGTTGCTTTGAAGGTGGGACCCAAGTGTCATCCGTTCGGATGGCAATCCGTGCGGATGACCTATCCGATCGGATAGCAATCCGTTCGGATGGTATTCCGTTCTGATTGCCCCGTCTGTCCTACACTTGGTTATTTTGATGGTTTGTCGTTATGTCGAGTCACTTTGATAACGTGTTAGCCAATAGGACTTCCGCCTTGACCCAGACAACTAAACTGACCAGGAATCACCCTGGTTCAGTCTGTTTATTGGCTCAAACGGCTGTCTTTGTCTAACCCGAGATCGTCGGTCTCGTTAGTAGAATCTAGATCCATACTAGTACGATACTAAGAACGAGTAGAAGACTAGATTGGAGCCTGATCCTACCGGTTTTGAGTGTTTTAAGTGTAAAAGTATGAGAGAAACTTGTGTCTATTTCTTTCAACTCTTTTATCCTTTGAAAATGTTCAGATTCTTGTGAAATCGTTGTAGAATCGTTGTGAAATCGTTCAGATCTGAGTATTCTTCATGGGATGATGTCAGGCTTGAAGTTCATCCAAACTTCATGATGACATCACCCTAGAACACTCCGAATCTTGTGATTTCACGGTCGAAAGTTAAGATTTGAAAGATGAAAAGATATGGAAGTGTGTTTAGATTACGAAAGTACAAGGTTTAGGATGATAACTTACCGGAATCGAGTGAAATCGGAGGAAAAAGGTAGGAAAACGTGCTGCTCGGATGAAGGCTTCCAAAAGTGGAAAGAATGACAATGACAGGGGTATTTATAGGATGCCAGAAGAGGAAAGTGTTATCCGGTCGGATGACACCTCGCTCGGATGGCGATGATCCGGTCGGATGGCTATGGTGTTATCCGGTCGGATGGCATTGGCTGAGCAGCATGGTGCTATCCGGTCGGATGGCTATCCGGTCGGATGGCACCTGCTTAGGATGTTTGACACAACGATTTTTGCTGATTCGATTTCGATTACAAGCGGTTCGATGCGATAGGGTTTCCTAGTCAAATTACTTTCAGTCCCAACTACTTCGTAATATCGTAGTTTGGTTCGGAGTTCGTGTTCGGATTCGTTTACATTCGAGTTAGACTTCGAGTTCGATTGAGTTCGCTTGATTACCACAATATAACATAAATAAACATGCACAGGTAACACGTAGGGCACACACACACACATATAAACAGTAAGTAAAATACATAGCTCGGGTTGCGATTTGGTGTCGATTCGATTAGTATAGCTTGATTGTCGATTAGTTAACTTTATCGCATTGTTACTGCCTATCATTTACAGTCGTAGGTCGATTTGAATACGATTAACACGATTCGATTATCATTATGTACGACACTTACTCCACAAAATATAATTAAAATAAAAACATTTCTACGAGTTGAGTCGCGCGAAAATCGGTCGTTGACTTTGACTTTCACTCGTGAAAACACGGGGTGTTACAGTTTGTATCATTTGCAACAGGTTTCATTGGCAGCATGTACCATGTTGGTCATTTTGCAGCAGGTTTGACTTGTTTATAGGTTGTTTTTAGATGATCACACTTGTTCCTTGTGTATTGTAACTGTAAGGTTGTTTTTAGATGATTACACTTGTTCCTTGTTCCTTGTGTTTTGATTTATGTGTATTATAACTGCCTGGTCAAACATTTATAGGCGGGAAAGGTTTTTTTTCTGCAGGGGTAAGGTTTGCAAGAAATATTTAACACCGGGGGGTAATATTGCAGAGTACAACAAACCATAGGGGGTAATAAGAAAGGGTAATATACTCATTTTACAGTGGGGGTAATATTGCAGAGTAGAACAAAGCATAGGGGGTAATAAGAAAGGGTAATATAGTCATTTAACATACCATTTAACATAACTATTAAGTTCTTTGACGGCAGGGGGTAATATTGCATGGTTTCTCATTAGTTGGGGGGGTCGTCAGCAAAATTTCCCTAGGAGGGGGCCAGAGTGACAATCACGTATAACCCCAGGGGGGTAAAACTGCAGTTTACTCTTTTTACTATAAAGACAACGCTTTTGGGATGAGAAAGCGTCAACAATCCCCATGCTTTCTCAAAAATAAATATTCCCCCTTTTTTTAAGTGAGCGGGTTTACCCGTGTGTTACGGCAGAGCTATCTTCCGCATAATGTGACGAGAATTACGTACATGCGTAAAATAAAAAATGTTGTTAGCAATAATATAAGACCTTAATGCATAAGAGTTGTGTAAACACAAGTCGATTTTAAATAAAAGTTATATCGACATGTAAGCATTATGTAACTATATATTTGAAATTGTATAAAACATTATATATAAAAAGCTATAAAAGGAGAACCAAAATGAACGCAAACATTATATACATAAAGCTATAAAAGGAGAACAAAAATGAACGCAAAAATTAAAAAGAAGTAAAATAATATTATAGTTTACCCGCCAAAAACAAAAATACGCAGTCGAATGAACACTGAACAAGAACTATGCTTGTGTGTGGAGAATAAAACAATAGAGAACCCCAAAAGTAATAGTTGATAGGCTATTAGGCAGAAAGCCCTGGGATCGAACCCAAATCAAATGCAAAGGTGTGAACGCTTTAAACGCTACACCACACTAAGCTTTAGACTATCCAGTGTGGGGTATGGAGAGGGGGAGCCCCTCTACGCCCCTACACCGCCCCGTGGATGGCGTTTAAGGGTGTGGCCCCTTTAGGGCTTGAGGATTTCGACCGGCATGTGGGGTGGGGGTGGCTTTGGAGGTGGAAGGTGATGATTGGTTGGTTGTTTTGTTTTTATAAAGGCTTAGACTATGGGGTGTGGAGGGGCTTGGGTTGGGGGTATTGCTCGACATGTGGCGAGGGTGGGATCCATAAGGTAATACTCAAAAACTAGGGGTGTGGTGTGGCATGACTTGGCTTGGCGTGGCCAGGCATGTGGATTTTTTTTGTTTTTTTTTTGTTTTAATTATTCAAAATTTCACCCGGCCAACCATGTCACGCAGCCCCCCGCCCCACGCCAGGCTCAATTCCCACGCCAAAGGGGCAACGCCATGCCCAACGCCAACCCAAGGTGGAGCAGTCGGCGTTAAAGGGCCAAAACCCCAAGAAACCAACGCCCACACCCACTAGTCTTAACTTTGCAAGCTTTTGAGTCTAAGGTGAAAGTCGAATAACTTCGTGACAAGGGCTTTGCTCAGTTTGTTAACAACTGTATTCATATGTTAAATTTAATTCTTGCGGTAATCTTGATAACTTAGGTTGCCATGTGGATTCGTTTTAAACATTTTTATACCTACGTTATATACTTAAAGTTGTGTACTCGCCAATGCTTTTTGTGTTGAACTATACTTTTAACATGTTGCAGGTTGATGATGATGATTATGATGAAATCTAGTAGGGACGACACTTAGAAACGCATATTGAAATTACTAGATTTAGTTACTTTATTTTGTTAAACTTTGTTGTATTGTTTTTCAATGTTGTATTTTGAATTCATGTTGTATTTGACAATTATTAATATGATATGAAATTGGTTTTGAATTAAATCATTGTCACATAGTGTTATGAAGTCTTTGAACAATCTCGTTTTCGTCTCACTCCGATGTATCCGCCATCGTTTGGGGTGTGACACTTATGCAAACACTCAATCCTTAAACATGCTATTTGTTATGCTACTTGTTTATACATACTAGGACAACCTTATGCATGTTATTTATCATTAACTTTGCAAGTATCTCTTAACATGTATAGCGCTATAGGAGTATCACACCGCTCGTTTGTTAGGTCATTGTTAAGTTTTCAATCAATACGCTCGTATTCACCTCGGTGATAATATTACGCTAGTGGACACTTTCGTTTGATATATAGTTCATTGCATGCTAGTATGATTATTTGACATAGTGTACAATTAACATGTGGATTTGAGACTTTATTTATACTATGTTATGTAGACAAACTTGTATGCTTACCGACATTATTTGTTGAGGATATTTTATATACATGTTGCAAGGAGTAATTGATGATGAATTCGCAAGAAAAGGCTTAGGGTGGATTAGATACTCACCTAGTTTATTTTGTTTTATCATTTTAGTATGAAATATTAATTGTTGTACTTTCCATTTCCATGAAGAATGTAACGCTTTATTTAGTGAAATGAAATTTTGATTTATAAATTATTGTAACAAATTTAGCGTTATGTTGTCTTTGAACAATCTATTTCATTCTGTCTCGATGATTTCGTCATCAGTTGCGGTGTGACACAAACGACAGTGAATCGGTGGAAGGTGTTGACGCGTCGGTTTGGTTCTTTTCGAAAGGTTCATGAGTTAAGTTAAAGTGACGACGTTTGAAAGGCGTGTGTGTTTGAATATTTCAATTGTAAAGTGACAACGTTCGAAAGACGCGTTGGTTTAAATATTTTGTTAGTTCCATTGTGAGTTTGATGGTCAAATGTAAAGTGACCACGTCCAAAAGGCACGAAGGTTGGAATAATTTGTCAATTCAACCGTTTGGTAGTTTAATACGGTATGTGGTGTTGATGAAACGACGTGATGGATGGCTAGTACCTTAAGTTGCAAATTGTATTATATAGTAATTTTATTTTCTTAACGAATTAAAACCAAATGATGGGCTTTTCTAATGGGTTTTGGAGAATTTTAATGGACTTTTAATTAAAACAAGCCTACTAGAACCCTTTTCTACCAAGATTAATACCCAAGTTTATAAAAAAAAAAAAAAAAAAAACCCCACTAGCTAGTTAATAAAAACCATTTTTATAAAAGCCAGAACACATAAAAACGCACATTCTTTCGCAATTACAAGAAACAATTAACAATTAATTCATGTAGTCAAATAACACATAATTTCACATAATTATATTAATATTTTTATGTTCGGGATATTATTTTCATGTTTCACCAACATTCAGGCCAGACTCGTATACGGTTTGGTAATTCGGTTAATTCGCCTATGTGAGTGTCCGTGTACTACTAACTGACACACTTAGGGGGTGTTTGTTTTTCTTGAAAAGCTCTTCTTCTCCTCTTATGTCTACGCCACGCAGACCACGCGCAGACGTTTGATTCTGCAGATTGTTTGTTTTCTAGATGACATTTCATTTTAAAAGGTCTGCCTGACCTCTTGTTGATGCAGATTTGGGAAAGGGTTTTCTCACATCTTCTAACCTCTTCTTCCCTTTCTTTCTACCTAAATCACAGATACACAACACAAACCATAGCACACATCCTCCTTCTCCTCCACCACTCCAGTTGCCGCCGCTGTTCACCTTAGCGCCGCCGCCGCTGTCACACCCAAACCGATGGCGGAATCATCGGGGCGCGGCTGTAACACCTCGAAAATTCACGTCCTATAATGTATTGACACGTGTCATAAGCTTGAACGTGTGAAAGAATACTCTAGAGGGACTAAAGTTGACAACCATGGAAAGTATGTGAATATAAATGTCAACGATGGATAAATATACTTCACAATAACCTTACATGATGTTTATAACCTTAAACGAATAAATCATGGATCATACGGAGCTAAATATGAAAGAAAGTGAGAGATTACAAACTACAGGGGTTAAATGTGTCAACATGTTTAAGATATACCTCTGAGTGACCTTTTAGCAAACCCGAAGCTTTGTAACGGTTAATTATGCTCACTTGAATACATGATATAAATTTCATAAAGTTTCGTTATCGTATGAGAAAGTTATGATCAAATTCGTATACAGGGGGTTAAAGCGTCAACGTTGAAAATTATGACTTTTCGGGTAAACACGAAGTGACCAAGGACTTAACAAAGTGGGTATAAGTCTTAAAGCCCTTATAGGTAAATATGGAGGGCTTAAAATGCAAGAAATAAGTTTGGTTGACCCTTCGAAAGGCCAAGAGACAAGTATGCAATAATGGAAAAGATTTGAATCTGACAACATGACTCAAGCGGGCCGCGTAAGCCCTAACAACATCTTACGCGGGCCGCGTCAGACGCCCAGATGCAGAAAAAGAAGACAGCAACCTGTTCAGCCCCATAACCGACTCAAATCTGATTTTTTTCACAATATGGGCGACCCCTACATGCTTTTAAACCCTAGGAGCACTTGTCATTGATCTGGATCACTCCTTAGACTTAGTTGTCATCATCATAATGGATCAAGAACACTATAAAAAGCCACAATGTTGCAACATTGTGATCACTCATTCCTTCTGCATTTCTGGAGCTTTTGGGAGTTCAAGAGCAGACCCTAAGCATCCCTAATCGTGCACAGGACTTCTGTAAGTATGCTTAACCTTTCTTAGTTGAGTTTTTACTTAGTTTTAGCTTAAAAGTCAAACCGTCGTAATTACCGTTTGACTTAGCGATTAATCATTAATGGTTCAGTGTTTAGAAGAATCAAAGGTAGTTATAAGTTGGTAATTATGTGGGCATTAAACCCTTAAAAGGGCACCCTCTGATTCCCGCTCTAACTAGATCAAATGTCGGGTCAAAGATGTTTATAAAAAGTCAACAGAAGCTTAAATTGCGATTTAACATGTAATTAGCATTGTAGAAGGCGTGTAACCTATTTTATCACTCATATAACTTAGTAATAAGTGTAAGAACATGTCTAAGCATGTTCGACCCGACAATCTTCTATTTAAACCCGGTTCGGAACCGAAAGTCGCAAAACTTTGACTTTTGCTTTGACTTCAGTTCTGACCCGATTTAGTATGATTTGAAAATGCCTTAGAGATTCCTTAGGACCAGGCTACATGATAGCATAACCCTCTGGGGCTGGTTCATTGATAGTACGATTCGTTTACGCGTTTCCGTTAATTGCCTAATGTTGACCATAATGCCCTTTTGTCCATAAAACGAGAATTTTGGATATGTAAGAGAACAATAACCTTTGTTACTGATTTATAAACATGTCCTTAAAGTTTCATATCAGTTCGAGGTCCAGAATAGGAGTTATGCTAAATAGCGCACTTAAGAAGCTTTTTGTTAATTAAACGGCGCAATTAGCGTAAAGCCTATCTAAACCCACTTTCGACACCAAATCTTTTACCCACTGATGTAATATAATATTTTGGTATTTTTAAAGATTTTTAATTATTTTTAACCTGCTCATAACCCAAGGTTATGGCGTTGATTCGGTAAATACCGAATATACCCTTTTTGGTCATAAAATGAGTTCTACACAATATTTTGACACGAATCCAATTGATACTGATTTTAATTAATAAATGAAGTATTTTGAACTTTATAACCTAATCAGAAAACTCAGATTTCCTGTATAACCCGGAAATCGCTTAAAATGGCTTTTTAAGCGTATTAAGCACCTAGTTTATGTTTAAAACCATTTTGTCATATAAGACTTATCACCAACTGATATAACCTTATAAATTAAGTTATTTTACTGATGTATGCAGACCCGAATCTCAGAAACTTAAATAATCTCTTTTATAATCTTTAAAATGACCAAAATACCCCTACGAGGCTTATATTTAGATTAAACTCGTTTTGGGCATAATGGAAGGTATCCCACTAGTATCACAACATATTTAGGGCATAATAACTTAGGAAACCTGTAAATGACTCTCATAGTTACCCGTAACGCCTCTTGCGCGTTCGGTTCGGTTTATGTAACTAGTTTGCATAGATTAGCCGAAACGGGTCAAACCTTATCGGTTTTATCTCAAAATCCGGAATGTGGTTAGATTTCCCATATTACACAAGTCTTCAAACTTGTCGGGTCTAAATCACATTCTGTTTCGGTCTTCGCTTAATCACGCGTTCGAACCGTATCTTTCATTAAAAACTAACCGGTCTAAGTTTAGGCTTAATTAAAGACCCGTTAGGATTCTAATACATTATTATAAACCTTAATTCCAGAATAGGAGACCCGGTAAAAGCTACACGCACTTGCTTATTGTGATTATTACTTTGCAAAGGTAAATACTTTTAACTTATTTCCCTATACGGGCTTGGGGTATGGTATATAAAATACCGCTTGGTCGGACATTGAATCTTTAATCGAATAGTGATTAAATCATTGATGTGCTCCGTTTTGAAATGTTTTGTTTGCTTAAAGCCTTTGGGGGGTTAATGACCATGTACGGATCGGGCTACTGAACGCATAAGGAACATGTAATTCTTTTACAAGATTATATATAAATAATTATCCCAAGTTATAAAAACTTTGTGCCACGTGCATTCAAATCAATTTTTATTAAACATTTTAAAATGAGTCAGTTGATTGTATTTACCAGTGTAAACTGACGTATTTTCCCAAAAAGGTTAAGTGCAGGTACTACGCGAACTAGGCTGGCTTTCTCCTAGCGTCCACAATAAGTCTCGCAAGCTTGGATGTCAAAACTGTTGAACAATGTTTCCTATTTATTTTTGATCCACCTGTGGATTACTTTCAACTATTTGTGATACTTGATATTACAATTATTAAAGTTGAATTATATCTATCTTTCGCTTCCGCTGTGCCTATTAAATATTGTGTTGTTTGACTGTAATGTTACCAACTACGTCATGATAATCCCCACCGGGCCCACCGGTCAAACGTGGAAATATCGGGGTGTGACAGGTTGGTATCGGAGCCAACGCTGAGTGAATTAAACACTAGTCTTTTGTGTTTAATCTCAGTTACACAATTGCACATTCCTAAATTTTCGAGTCTAGACAAAGAACATAGGAACAATCCAAATTTGTTTTAATTTCAACCTTGTCTCTTATTTTATATATTCTTGTTGTTATCTTTATTTATATTGACAGGTTTAACAATGCCGCCAAGATTCCTAAAAAGAGGAAGAGGTAAAGGGCCAATCACCGCCCCTAACGATCACGAGGCCGGGCCTTCGCACCAGCAAACTCCTTCCACTACAATGAGTGTCGATCCTCAGAGAAACAGGAGGAACCTTTTTGAGCCCGCTAGACGGTCTGTCTCGCACAGTTCAACACCTTCTTACCGTCACTCTTTTGGGCCGTAATCGGAAAACGAGCCCGATAACCCACAACCTTCATACATACCATTACAGTGATCCGTTTCGCACCGTTCTTTTGGCGACCCTACTCCTGTCTTTCAGGGCCGGTTCAACCCGGCAGACTATATCCAAGAACCAGTGGGTTTTAACCCATTGGGACCAGAGGACCACTTCTCAGAAGACAATGCAATGGACATGGACGAGGACACAGATCCCGTCGAACCTGCAAGCGGTACCCCCAACCATCCCATCGAGATCTCTGACGGATCTTCCTTCCACGGATCACCCTACGGTGGTCCGGACAGTTACCAAGCGAGGTTTAACCAATATGAGTGGTATTTCACACCCTCTCATAACCCGCAACAGTAGCAGCAGTAGGATCCCTCCGAGGATTCACGTTTCGTGGCAGTCACGCCACCACCTCCGCCACCGCCAGTTCATCAAGCACCTCCAGAACCACCAAGGCGTAGGAGAACAGGCGCACGTATATCTGCGCGAGCAGTCACTACCCGCCACTGCATGAAGACCCACAAATGGGCGGGCCTTCAAACCCAGCTGCGGAAGTGAATTCTGCACCAGTTGCACCACCACCGCCACCAATGGGTTTTGATAACCCAATTCCTACATACGCCGGTTCAACGGCGTACCATCCGATTGAGCAACCGGCTCACACTCATTATAACTACGCTGGAGCCGACCCGTACCTGGTCGCGGCAAACTACAATGCCCTACATCCGGAAGGACCGTATGGAGCTCCTTGGGGAGTGGGATATCCATCACATGGATATAAATACCTGCTCGACCACTGATTCGACAGCAGTCGCAGCCACCACGATTTTCCCCACCGGAACAGGAGGAGATCCTCCAAAGACTAAGCCGGGTGGAACATGACTTTCAAGAAGAGCGCAGGAACAATCGGGGATTCATGAAGGGCTTAGTAAGCTTATTGAAAGGGAAGAAGAACAGGGATCATTAAATCCCTATATGTATTATTGTATTTCCTATTTCAATCAAGTCCCTGCGTGGACACTTATCTGTGTATTTAGTCCCTACGTGGACTTGTCTTTTAGTCCCTGTGAGGACATCTATTCTAGTATTTGGTCCCTGCGTGGACTTGTATTTTAGTTAACCCTCTGTGTGGGTAATTTGTCTGTTAAAAGTCCCGTTTAGGGCAATGTGTAATACTTTAATAATAAATGGAATGTTAAGATTATAAATTTCATTTTTGTCATTTTATGCATAAGTATATGAAATAAATAATTCAAAAATCATTCCTTCTAAAAATAATTTGCCTATTGTGTATTAACTAAGAATCTTAAAGGTATAACCTAGCCTGAGTGTCATTGTAAAGACCTGGCCAAGATGGTAAGACCTGTTTAAAAGATTCGGATCCCTGTTAACATCTGAAAACATGTTAACGCTCCTGGCAGACGTGATTAGTTAAAATCACACACGTCATTCTCATATAAGGATTCTTCAAAAAGATTCCTAACCTAACTTAATGATTTATAAATCATGAGGTTTAAATCATCGATTAAGATGATCATATGTTGACCATACATTGGTAGTATAGTGCCTACGGGCCACACTCATTGTCATACAAGACAAAAGACAGTAGTAGTCTATGACTCCCTGTCAGAAAAAGGCAAAAGAACTATGTTCAAACCTTTATGCCTTGATTCTCTGAAATCATGGCTGATAATTTAAAAATGTCCCTGTGACTAGGCCTTTTGTGCTAATAAAACTATTATTGTTTTATAATTAGGATAAATTATAATAAAAATCCTAAATAAATGTGAATAACAAATTAACCAAATGTGGTCTATGTTTACCATGGTTAATGAATTGCCATAAAAGACAATTCCGTAATAAACTCCCAAATAAATTATTGTCATATCTTATGCAACAGATCAAAATACAATGGTTGACACAGATGAAATCAACAGTCACCCATGGGAGAATCAGAACGATGCCCGAATTAATATAGCGGGTGCTGAACTGCAAGCGTTAATAGACAACGCTGTTACAAAGGCAATAGAGCGGCAGTATAATGAATATAGGGGGTCTCGAAGTAGGACCCTATCTGCACCGCATTCAAAGCCTAGGACTCATTCTAAAGCTCACAGCAAGCCACCCTCCAAGAAGGAAGAACCCAAGAAAGGTGATGATGATCGTCAATCTTCAAATCAGCAAAGTGTTCCATCTCAGAAGATCGTGCTGAATCAGGGACCCTGTGATAAGGGTTGCTCCTACAAATACTTTGTTTCATGCAAACCCAGGGATTTCACAGGGGAAAAAGGGGCTATAGACTGCATGACATGGTTGGATGAGATGGACACGGTAGTTGATATCAGCGGGTGCGCTGAGAAGGATGTGGTAAAGTTTGTGTCTCAATCGTTCAAAGGTGAGGCCTTAGCCTGGTGGAGATCGTTGATTCAAGCTACCGGGAAAGTTCCATTATACAATATGACATGGGAACAATTTGTTGCCCTCATCAAGGATAACTACTGCCCTCAGCATGAGGTAGAAAAGATTGAGTCAGATTTTCTGTCATTGGTAATGAGAAATCTGGATTGCCAAGCTTACCTCACGAGCTTTAATACAATGTTAAGGTTGGTTCCTTAACTAGTAACCCCAGAACCCAAAAGAATAGCTCGTTTCATTGGGGGTTTAACCCCAGAGATAAAGGCAAGTGTAAAAGCCTCTCGGCCCACTACCTTCAGGTCTGTAGCTGATATATCCTTGTCCCTCACACTGGACACGGTCAGACAGAGATCGCTGAGGAACACGGATGCCGAGAAAAGGAAGCGTGAAGATGACAATTCACGACGGTCAGATAAGAAGCACAAGGGAAAAAATGACCACAAGAAGGGGTTTGGTTCTAAGAAGGATGGGCATCAATCTGGAGATAAGCCCAAGTGTAAGATTTGTCAGAAGCACCACTTTGGAAAGTGCAGACTTTAGTCGAAATCCCAGTCTCAGCTGAGGCCATGTGGGATTGGCAAATCTACGGAACATAAGACCCTAGAGTGCAAGAAACTGAAGGACGCAACGTGCTACAGTTGCAACGAAAAGGGGCACATTAAAACAAATTGCCCAAAATATGCAAAGAAAGCTGATGAAGGAAAGAAGACCAATGTTAGGGTCTTCAGGATGGATGCAAAGGAAGCTGTGCAGGACGATAATGTGATCACAGGTACCTTCCTTATAAATGATGTTTATGCAAGAGGGCTTTTTGATTCAAGAGCTGATAAATCATTTGTAGATAATAAGTTTTACAAATTACTGAATTTACCTGTTAAAACCTTAAGTGTGAAATACGAGGTGGAATTAGCAGATGGTACCTTAGAAACCGCCTCAACCATATTAGATGGATGTTTCATATCCATTAAGGACCACTCTTTTCCTTTGTCCCTACTTCCTTTGAAGTTAGCAGGTTTCGACATAGTTTTGGGTATGGACTGGTTATCTCATAACCAGGCCCAGATTGTCTGCAATAAGAAGCAAGTGGTGATCAAGACTCCATCTGGTGAGTCACTTACCATTCAAGGAGATACCCGGTATGGACTGCCTGAGCAAGTGACTATGCTCAAGGCCTCTAGGTGTTTAAAGAAAGGTTGTGTCATCTACATGGCACAAGTGACTATTGATGAGCCGAAGCCTAAGATTGAGGACATCCCTGTCATTTCTGAATATCCGGACGTTTTTTCCTGAAGAACTACCTGGTTTACCCCCAGATAGACAAGTGGAATTCAGAATTGACATCATCCCTGGAGCAGCACCAGTAGCAAGGGCGCCTTATAGATTGGCCCCTACAGAGATGAAGGAATTGAGAACACAACTGGATGAATTGCTAGCCAAAGGTTTCATTAGACCTAGTTCATCTCCTTGGGGAGCACCAATCTTATTTGTCAAGAAGAAGGATGGATCGATACGTCTGTGCATCGATTACCATGAACTTAATAAGGTCACTATCAAGAATAGGTATCCATTGCCCAGGATCGACGATTTGTTCGATCAGCTTCAAGGAGCAAGTTACTTCTCCAAGATCGATCTGAGGTCAGGTTATCACCAATTGAAGGTTAAAGATGAAGATGTGCACAAAACTTCATTTAGGACTCGTTATGGTCACTACGAGTTCCTAGTGATGCCTTTTGGGCTCACAAATGCACCAGCCTCATTCATGGATCTCATGAATCGTGTCTGCAAACCTTACTTAGATAAATTCGTCATCGTTTTCATCGATGACATCCTCATCTACTCAAAGAACCAAGCTGATCATGAGAAGCATCTTCGATGTATTCTTTCACTACTACAACAGGAGAAGCTTTACGCCAAATTTTCAAAGTGTGAATTCTGGCTTCGAGAAGTCCAATTCCTTGGACATATGGTTAGTGAGCATGGTATCCAAGTGGATCCCGCTAAGGTTGAAGCTGTCATGAATTGGCAAGAGCCGAAGACGCCTACAGAAATTCGCAGTTTCTTAGGATTGGCAGGATATTATAGGCGATTCATTGAAAATTTCTCGAGGATTGCTGCACCCCTAACTTCTTTGACTAGGAAGAAAGTAAAGTTCGATTGGGGTCCTAAACAGCAAGAATCCTTCGATATTCTCAAGCAAAAGTTGAGAAATGCTCCTGTGTTGAGATTGCCTGATGGAATAGAAGAGTTTGTGGTATATTGTGATGCATCCCACACCGGGATGGGATGGGATGTGTGCTTATGCAGAAAGGCAAGGTTATTGCCTATGCTTCACGACAGTTAAAGGTGCATGAAAAGAATTACACCACCCATGACTTGGAGTTGGGTGCCGTTGTATTTGCACTAAAACTGTGGAGACACTACTTGTATGGAATCAAATGTGTGATCTATTCTGATCACAAGAGCCTTCAGCACCTGTTTAACCAAAAGGATTTAAACATGAGGCAACGGCATTGGATGGAAACCTTAAATGATTATGATTGTGAGATCAGGTACCATCCGGGCAAGGCGAATGTAGTCGCCGATGCCTTGAGTCGAAAGGAAAGGGTGAAACCCATCCGAATCAATGCCAATAGCATTGAGATAAAGAATGGTTTGAACGAAAGGTTGTTAGCTGCACAAAAGGAAGCTGTGTTGGAAGCTAACTATCCTAATGAAAGGCTAGGAGTAACCGAAGAACAGCTATCTCAGGGCAAGGACGGAATTCTGAGATTAAATGGACGAATATGGGTTCCAGTTTATGGGGGACTTCGAGATGTTATCCTCCAGGAAGCCCACAGTTCTAAATACTCCGTTCATCCTGGAGCTGATAAGATGTACCAGGATCTGAAGACAAACTATTGGTGGATAGGCTTGAAGAAGTATGTAGCTGCCTATGTAGCTAAATGCTTGACGTGTGCCCAAGTCAAGGCAGAACATCAAAAACCGTCAGGATTGCTACAACAGCCTGAACTTCCCACGTGGAAGTGGGAAATGGTGACGATGGATTTCATCACCAAGTTACCTAAGACAAGGAAAGGAAATGATACGATATGGGTGATAGTAGATAGACTGACTAAGTCAGCACATTTTCTACCCATTAAGGAGACCTATAGCTCCGACATGTTAGCCCAATTGTACGTGGATAAGATTGTATCCCTACATGGCGTACCAGTGTCTATTATCTCCGACAGGGATACTAGATACACGTCACATTTTTTGAAAAGTTTCCAACAATCTTTGGGCACGCGCTTAAATTTCAGTACGGCTTACCATCCTCAGACAGACGGACAGAGTGAGCGTACAATCCAAACATTGGAAGACATGTTTCGTGCATGTGTGATCGACTTAGTTGGTAGTTGGGATAACCACCTACCATTAATCGAGTTCTCGTATAACAATAGCTACCATACCAGCATCAAGGCTGCGCCTTTCGAGGCCTTATACGTTAGAAAGTGCAGAACGCCCGTTTGTTGGGCAGAAGTTGGAGATGTCCAGCTGACAGGACCGGAGATAGTCTTTGAAACGACTGACAAGATTGTCCAGATCCGTGATCGCCTGAAAGCTGCCCGAGATAGGCAGAAAAGCTACGCAGATCTAAACCGTAAACCTTTTAACTTCGAGGTAGGTGACAAAGTACTGCTTAAAGTATCACCCTGGAAGGGAGTGATGCGATTTGGTAAGAAAGGCAAGTTGAGCCCGAGATACATAGGACCATTCGAGGTCATCGAACGTGTCGGATCAGTTGCCTATAAGTTAAACTTACCTGAAGAGCTCAGTGGTATTCATAATGTATTCCACATCTGCAATCTGAAAAAGTGTTTCGCTGATGAATCACTAGTCATACCACATACAGATGTGCACATAGAAGAGAGCTTGAAGTTTGTTGAAAAACCTATGTCGATCGAGGATCGACAGGGTAAGAAGCTTCGAAGGAAGCATGTACAGATTGTAAAGGTCAAATGGGATGCCCGTAGAGGACCCGAATACACTTGGGAGGTTGAATCCACAATGAAAGAAAAGTACCCTCATTTGTTTCAGTAAATCTCGAGGTCGAGATTTCTTTTAAGGGGGTGAGGATGTAACACCTCGAAAATTCACGTCCTATAATGTATTGACACGTGTCATAAGCTTGAACGTGTGAAAGAATACTCTAAAGGGACTAAAGTTGACAACCATGGAAAGTATGTGAATATAAATGTCAACGATGGATAAATATACTTCACAATAACCTTACATGATGTTTATAACCATAAACGAATAAATCATGGATCATACGAAGCTAAATATGAAAGAAAGTGAGAGATTACAAACTACATGGGTTAAATGTGTCAACATGTTTAAGATATACCTCTGAGTGACCTTTTAGCAAACCCGAAGCTTTGTAACGGTTAATTATGCTCACTAGAATACATGATATAAATTTCATAAAGTTTTGTTATCGTATGAGAAAGTTATGATCAAATTCGTATACAAGGGGTTAAAGCGTCAACGTTGAAAATTATGACTTTTCGGGTAAACACGAAGTGACCAAGGACTTAACAAAGTGGGTATAAGTCTTAAAGCCCTTAAAGGTAAATATGAAGGGCTTAAAATGCAAGAAATAAGTTTGGTTGACCCTTCGAAAGGCCAAGAGACAAGTATGCAATAATGGAAAAGATTTGAATCTGACAACATGACTCAAGCGGGCCGCATAAGCCCTAACAACATCTTACGCGGGCCGCGTCAGACGCCCAGATGCAGAAAAAGAAAACAGCAGCCTGTTCAGCCCCATAACCGACTCAAATCTGATTTTTTCACAATATGGGCGACCCCTACATGCTTTTAGACCCTAGGAGCACTTGTCATTGATCTGGATCACTCCTTAGACTTAGTTGTCATCATCATAATGGATCAAGAACACTATAAAAAACCACAATGTTGCAACATTGTGATCACTCATTCCTTCTGCATTTCTGGAGCTTTTGGGAGTTTAAGAGCAGACCCTAAACATCCCTAATCGTGCATAGGACTTCTGCAAGTATGCTTAACCTTTCTTAGTTGAGTTTTTACTTAGTTTTAGCTTAAAAGTCAAACCGTCGTTCGGTTTGGTTTATGTAACTACTTTGCATAGATTAGCCGAAACGGGTCAAACCTTATCGGTTTTATCTCAAAATCCAGAATGTGGTTAGATTTCCCATATTACACAAGTCTTCAAACTTTTCGGGTCTAAATCACATTCTGTTCCGGTCTTCGCTTAATCACGCGTTCGAACCGTATCTTTCATTAAAAACTAACCGGTCTAAGTTTAGGCTTAATTAAAGACCCGTTAGGATTCTAATAGGTTATTATAAACCTTCGTTCCAGAATAGGAGACCCGGTAAAAGCTACACGCACTTGCTTATTGTGATTATTACTTTGCAAAGGTAAATACTTTTAACTTATTTCCCTATACGGGCTTGGGGTATTGTATATAAAATACCGCTTGGTCGGACATTGAATCTTTAATCGAATAGTGGTTAAATCATTGATATGCTCCGTTTTGAAATGTTTTGTTTGCTTAAAGCCTTTGGGGGGTTAATGACCATGTCCCGGATATCCCTGGCATCATCTTACGAGATGGCCACGACCTAAGCACGGGGTGTAGGCGTACACCCGTCAGTGCCAAAAATAATAAAGTGGTGTGTCTATTGATCTTTAACCCGGTCTATGGATCGGGCTACTGAAAGCATAAGGAACATGTAATTCTTTTACAAGATTATATATAAATAATTATCCCAAGTTATAAAAAGTTTGTGCCACGTGCATTCAAATCAATTTTTATTAAACATTTTAAAACGAGTCAGTTGATTGTATTTACCAGTGTAAACTGACGTATTTTCCCAAAAAGGTTAAGTGCAGGTACTACGCGAACTAGGCTGGCTTTCTCCTAGCGTCCATAATAAGTCTCGCAAGCTTGGATGTCAAAACTGTTGAACAATGTTTCCTATTTATTTTTGATCCACCTGTGGATTACTTTCAACTATTTGTGATACTTGATATTACAATTATTAAAGTTGAATTATATCTATCTTTTGCTTCCGCTGTGCATATTAAATATTGTGTTGTACGACTGTAATGTTACCAACTACGTCATGATAATCCTCACCGGGCCCACCGGTCAAACGTGGAAATATCGGGGTGTGACATCGGCACTGAACGAAACAGATTGTCCATGTGTATCCCTAACGACTATTAATTACCAGATATTTAAAACGTCATGTCCCATACCATAACATATCCAAATAAAACAGTTATTACAGATAATTGTCTCATAAACAAGTACTGATCCGACAACTCAGATTTCCAAAATAGACAATTCGTTTATTTGTTTCTAGGACCCTTTCCTAGCCTCAATTTCATCACACAGCAAACAAGGCATCCTAGCATCTTAAGCACCTGCCACATACGTTAAAGTAAAATTCAATACACACAGTGTAAAGGTGAGCATACAAGTTTAATAATAGCATAATAGAGTTCGAAATCGATTACGCATAACCAGCATGTACAACGTGTGATGTGAAGCACGTTAGTTATCGACATGATCCTATCGATACCAATGACTGCGGGTTGACTGCCCAAGGCAGTTCGTAACACATATTCACCACTGTGAACCACGTGATTAATTGTCCTTAACAACCCCTGAGTGAACAGGTGCTGAGTCCAAACTATAGTACTATCGTTGCTAAGGCAGGTAGACAGCAATCTATGTGTAAACATAACAAACAAGCATTCATCGAGTCACGTATACATGCAGTAGCGGTTAGCGTTAAAGTATTGCGTAGTGTGTTTGATGTGATTTAGAATAAGTAACGTATGTAACACCCAAAAGTGCATAAAGCAAAAAGGGTGCGAGTATACTCACAGCGATGATGGATTGAAGGGAGCGCTAGAGCGAGATTAGCCAAATCAGAACGATAGCATAAACGATAAGCGGCGCGTAAAACGGTTCATGGAACCAAGTGTCGAACAGCAACCCAATCGGATGGTCATTCGATCGGATGTTAATCCGTTAGGATGGTCATCCGATCGGATGACCATTCGGCCGAATTGACACCATGCTTGGGCAGAATGTGTTTGTGTATGATGGTTTGTCTTTTGAAGTTTTCGTTATAGTATTTTGAAAATAGAGGAGTATCTCTTCCCTTCAGGTCGGTCGATCGAACGACAGTTCGATCGGACGGCGATCCGTTCGATGAGACACCTCTGAGAGAACAAGTTCACAGCAGTTTTATCACCCAATCAGATAGTCTACCGATCGGGTGGCATTCCGCTAGAACTGCTAATGCATTGAACATGTTTGAAAAGAAGTTAGGAGTTTAAACCCCAAGTGTCACCCGATCGGATGGTGGGTCGCTCGGATGGCAGTCCGATTAGATCGTAATCCGATCGGACGGTAATCCATCCCGCGATCTGATCGTGTTGTTAACTTGGTGTTTTTGCTAAGTTTTGCGGTTTGATCGAGACGTCATGAAAACGCCTTAGTCAACAGAACCCTCATCAGATCCAAGTCTCCCGATCGCACAGGAATCACCCTGACCTGATCAGTTAACTGCTCGTGACGGTTGGTCATGTCTAACTCGTAATCATTATTTCTTAGATAGAATTCAGATCTAGAACTAATACATCACTAAGAATGAGTAGAAGATCAGAACAAGCTCCGATTCCATCGGGTTTGAGTGCATTGATTGTAAAAGAGTTGAAAGAAAGTTAGAAAACCATCTTTCAATCCTTTTAACCTTGAATGTGTTCAGATCCATGCTAGATCTTTGTTTATTCATGTGGAAATCCTTCAGATCCAAGTTGTTCTTGGTGGATTGAAGTCAAAACATGAAGTTCATAAGAACTCCATGGTGACATCATCCTAGAACACCTCAAATCCACTGATTTCATGGTTAAAAGTTGAGATTTGAAAGAGAGAATGATGAAGATGCGTGTGTAGATCATAGAAGTACAAGATTTTGATTGAAAACTTACAAGAATTGAGAGAAATTGGGAGAAATGAGCTTGAGTGCGGCTGAGTCGAGCAAGGGAGTTATCACCATCAAATGAGGTGACAAATGGGGTATTTATATGGTTACCCAAAAAGGAAAGTAGGAAAGAAGCTGGTCAATTGGGTGGCGGTCCGATCGGGTGGCGGTCCGATCGGGTGGCAGCCCGATCGGGTGACAAGTCGATCGGATGGCAGTCCGATCGGTTGGCCACTCGATCCTAGTGTTTGGCGCGACGAGTTTTGTTGTTTCAATTCGCATGCCGTGTGTTGCGATGCGATTTGAGTGAGCGATGCAATAGTATTGCCCATTAATCCCAACTACTATATCTAACATACAATCTCTATAATTAACTTGCGTTTAGCGTTTGCGATTCGATTGATTTGCGATATCGATTGCGATTGATCACCACAAACATAATTAAACATGCACAAGTAACACATAAGTAACACACACACGTAAAACAATATCCAGAACCTGTAATTCACTGCGATTCGTATTGAGATTTGATGTCGATTCGATTAGCATTAGGTTGATTAGCGTTTAGTTAACTTTATCGCATTGTTACTTCCTATTGTTCACAGTCGCAAAGCGATTACCGGCGATTAATATAGATCGATTAAACTGCGATTATTGACAAGTACTCCACATAATACAACTAAATTAAACACATAAAAGAAGTAGATTACAAGTCAAGTCGCGCGATCGGTCGTTGACCTTGACCTTGACTTTGACTTTGACTTTTGCGAACACGGGGTCTTACAGCCTACCCTTCTTAAGGGAATTTCGTCCCGAAATTAGGCTGAAGCCGTAACAAACAACTGTGGGTACTTTGCCTTCATGTCACTTTCGAGTTCCCAAGTGAACTCTGCGCCTCGTTTGCCTTCCCATCGGACCTTCAGAATGGGAATGCGTGAGCGCCTGAGCTGCTTGGTTTGTCGGTCCATGATCTCGACAGGCTTTTCCACGAAGTGTAATGTTTTGTTCACTTGAAGATCCTCAAGGGGTACGTGTAAATCATGCTCAGCCAGACACTTTTTGAGATTCGAAACGTGGAAAGTCGGGTGGACGTTGCTAAGTTCCTCCAGTAGTTCGAGTCTGTAAGCTACTTTGCCGATCCTTTCCAGAATCTTAAAGGGTCCCACATATCGAGGCACAAGCTTTCCTTTCTTACCGAATCTGACCACACCCTTCCAAGGTGATACCTTTAGGAGTACATGGTCGCCAACGTCAAATTCAAGGGGCTTGCATCGTATATCGGCGTAACCTTTCTGACGACTCCGTGCTTTCAGCTGATTGTCCCGAATCTAGAGAATATTGTCTGTCGTTTCTTGCAATAGCTCAGGACCGGTTAATTACGAGTGTCCGATCTCGTTCCATACAATAGGCGATCGACATCTTCTTCCATACAATGCCTCAAATGGTGCCATTTAAATGCTGGAATGATAACTGTTATTGTACGAGAATTCGACTAAAGGTAAGTATGTGTCCCAATTACCACCGAAATCTATGACACACGAACGGAGCATGTCTTCAAGGGTACGAATCGTCCTTTCAGTCTGACCATCGGTTTGGGGATGGAAAGCGGTACTTAGATTAAGCGTAGTATCGAGAGCAGATTGAAACGTTTCCCAAAGACGCGAGGTAAACCGACCATCACAGTCAGAGATGATGTCACGAGGTGTCCCATGTCGACAGATAATTTCGTCGGTGTAGATTCGGGCTAATCGTTCCACCTTATAGTCTTCTCGTATTAGCATAAAATGAGCAGATTTCGTTAAACGGTCAACGACAACCCAAATGCTGTCATGACCTGATGGCGTGCGCAGAAGTTTCGTTACGAAGTCCATAGCTATACTCTCCCACTTCCACATAGGGATCTCGGGTTGAACGAGTAAGCCAGAGGGTCTTTGGTGCTCGGCCTTGACTTTCGAGCAAGTCAGGCACTTCGAAACATAGAGAGCGATATCTCTCTTCATACCCGGCCACCAGTACCTATAGAGAAGGTCCTGGTACATTTTATCGGCACCGGGATGAATAGAATACCGAGACTTGTGGGCTTCGTCCATCAAAATCTGTCGTAAATCGGTCCGTTTAGGGACCCAAATTCGGTCCAGATAATGGAATATCCCGTTTGATTTATTCACTAGCTGGGCTCCATCTTTGAGAATCCTTTCCTTCTTCAAAGTGCGTTCGGTAAAACAAGCATGTTGTGCTTCGCAGATAAGGGTTTCGAGATCATATTCGGCTTGGATATTACGGGCGCTGTGCAAGTAGCTCCGTCTGCTTAGGGCGTCGGCAACGACATTAGCTTTGCCAGGATGATAACGAATCTCACAGTCGTAATCGTTGAGAAGTTCTACCCACCGGCGTTGACGCATATTTAGTTCCTTCTGGTCAAAGATATGTTGTAGGCTCCAATGATTGGTGAAGATCGTACACTTAGTACCATAAAGGTAGTGTCGTCAAATCTTCAACGTGAAAACAACTGCACCTAGCTCGAGGTCGTGGGTTGTATAGTTCTTCTCGTGGATCTTGAGCTGACGAGACGCGTAAGCGATAACCTTGTCTCGTTGCATTAGGACACAACCGAGACCAAGGTTCGAGGCATCGCAATAGACTATAAAGTCATCGTTTCCGTCAAGTAGAGTGAGGACGGGAGCATTGCAAAGCATATACTTGAGGGTTTAAAGGCAGTCTCTTGTCCAGTTCCCCAAACAAAAGGCTTGTCTTTATGTGTGAGAGAAGTAAGCGGCACGGCGATTTTAGAGAATCCTTCGATGAATAGGCGATAATAGCCCGCTAATCCGAGAAAAGAATGGACTTCAGACGGGTTCTTAGGTGTAACCCAACTCTTGACAGCTTCGATCTTCGCGGGGTCGACGTGAATACCTTGACTATTGACAATGTGATCGAGGAATTGAACCTCCTCTAGCCAGAATTCACACTTGGAGAACTTGGCATAGAGTCGATTCCCTTGGAGTAGCTCGAGAACCAAACGTAGATGTTGCGCGTGTTCGGTTTTCAATGTGGAATAGATCAGGATAGCATCGATGAATACGATGAGGAAGCGGTCGAGAAAAGGTTTACACACGCGATTCATCAGATCCATGAAAACCGCAGGTGCGTTAGTTAGACCAAAAGGCATAACAACGAACTTATAGTGGCCGTAACGAGTGCGAAAAGCGGTTTTGGGTATATCCTCCTCTTGAATGCGTAACTGGTGGTAGCCTGAGCGTAGGTCGATCTTGGAAAAACACGTAGCACCTTGTAACTGGTCAAACAAATCATCAATGCGGGGCAGGGTATAGTGATTCTTGATTGTCACCTTATTCAACTCCCTATAGTCGATGCACATCCGGAATGATCCATCCTTCTTTTTGACGAAGAGGACTGGTGCGCCCCAAGGCAAGGTGCTAGGGAGAATAAAGCCTTTGTCAAGCAATTCCTAGAGTTGACTCGAGAGTTCGCGCATTTCGGACGAAGCGAGTCGATAAGGAGCTCTAGCAATAGGATTTGCTCCAGGAATGAGGTCGATGCGAAAGTCAATATCACGACTTGGAGGTAAGCCTGGAAGATCTTCAGGAAAAACGTTAGGGAATTCACGAACAACAGGAACGTCTTTCACTTCTGTCTTTCCTTTCTTTTCCTTCTCCGCTACTATAATGTTGGCCAAGAAAACTTTATATTCCTTGCAGAGATACTTGCTAGCTTGGATACATGACATGAGTTGCAATCTTTTTGAAGCGACTTCTCCATAAACACATAATTGATCTCCAATAGCGAGCGAGAATCGAATCATCTTGTCGAAGCAAACAACTTCAGCATGGTTTTCGCGAAGAAAGTCCATGCCTACTATGACATCAAAACTACCGAGCTGCATCGGAATAAGGTCGATAGGAAAGATATGACTGTTGAGTTCGAGAGTACAATCACGAAGAACGGAGTTGACAGCGACGGTTCTTCTGGTGACAATTTCAACATCGAACGTCGTGGGGATATGGGCGCGCTTACGATTAAGGAGCTTTTCAAACTCAAACGATACAAAACAGTTATCGGCTCCAGTATCAAACAAACACGAAGCATAAATACCATTCACAAAGAACGTACCATTGACCACGTTGTTGTCAGCCTGAGCCTGGCGCACATTAATGTTGAAAGTTCGAGCGCGTTCTGCTTGTTGCTGTTGTTGCTGAGGCTGTTTCTGTTGCTGCTGAGGCTCTTGCTTCACAACCCGATTGGGGCACATGTTTGCGAAGTGGTTGGGGTCACCACACGCAAAGCAGACTCTAGCATTGATCGCGGGTGCCTGAGCCGCTTGCTGGCCTTGAGGAGCAGGAAGTAGAGCTTGATGAGCAGTAGCTGGAGCTTGACGAAGACCTGTACGGCAGTTGGCGGTGAAATGGTCGTACATGTTGCAATGCACACAAAATCTGCAGGCGATTCTCACTGGGTGGTGATAGGTACAAGTCGGGCAGGCCGGATGAGGACCAGTATAAGCACGTTTTGCTGGCGGTGCTTGGTTCACCGGTACCCCGTAAAATCACGCCCAATGAAGTATTGACACGTATAGTAAACCCTAATGAAGTCAAACATTGAATTCAAGAGACTAATTTTTCGAAAAATCGAAAACTTTGATTATGAAAGAACTGGAAGTATTATCATACCAAAAATAAGTTTCTAATTAACCTTTTATGGTTTTATATACACAAATGAGCCACTTGTTAATCAAGTGTAGCCGTTTATGTAAATAATTGAAAGTTTGCGCAGAAAAGGGTTAAAAGCGTCAACATGTAAATTCTTACCTCTGACTGACCTTTTAACAAACCGAGAGCCTCATGATATTTGATTATACTCTCGGGAATGCCAATCATTGGCAATCCAAGGCTTTTATTCCTAAAAGAGAATATACGCGCAACTTTGCAAGTATAAGGGACTAAAAGTGTCAATATGTTTAATTATACCTATGAATGACCTTTTATCGAGCCCGAAGCATTATGATGTTTAATAATACTTTCAAGAATGCATAATATAGATTATATGAGGCTTCATTGATATTAAATGATGAGTTACGCAAGTTTGCGCGTTAGAGGGACCTAAAGCGTCAAACTGCTAAAGTATGCCGATTCGTATGTTATCGGACCTTCCGGATTAAGACCAGGAGATAAACATACCCTAATTATCCTTCTCATAGTTTATATATAGGCTTAGAGGTGTTTGGTGCGCAAGAATAAACTTTTATGTCATGCAGGGACTAAAAGTGTTAAAAAGCGCACAAGTTTGCGTTTACGCGCATATTTTACATTCTGGATTTTCCCGGACACCCAAAAATTTATGTAAGCACTAAAATATTTTATTTTAGTGTTTGGCTTGATAAAATTCCATTCGTCGCGTCGTTTGGATTGTTTTTCGCATCCGTCCGTGTTTCGTCGTAATTAACCGAACAACGTGACCGTACGACCAAACGAACCGACATCCGGCATATTTTTGAGCATGTTTCATGTTCCCCTTACTTAGGCATCATTGTAGAGCCTTAAAAAATGGTTTAACGGGCCTTGGATATGTCGGAAATGACATTTAGAGGTGCAGGGGTCAAAGCTGTCTACATTTGAAAGTTTCTGATTGCTGGCCAATGCCTTGCGCACCTCAACACTGTGGTTGTTGCGGTGCGCAAGCAACCTCCCAGATGCAGAAACTCGTTTTCTTGCCTGTTCAGCCCATTCAAACATCAAGGCTTGCCCTTTAACACTTCCTTGAGTTGCCTAAACTGATTTTTAGCCCTTAGGGACATGTGTTGATCAGTTGTGGTCAGTTGTAGATCCATGTGTCAACATTTTGTGGTGAATTATCACTATATAAAGCCCCTAAGTTGCAACATTGTTCTTCACACCTTCACTTGCATTTCTGATCATTTCTAGAGCACAAGGCCCCTCTCAAGTGATCACAAATCGTTCATAGGACTCTTGTAAGTTTGCCTAACCTTTCTTAATTAAGTTTTTGCTTAGTTTTAGCTTAAAAGTCAAACCGTCGTAATTAATGGTTGACTTTAAGATTAATCACTAATGGTCCAGTGATTAGTCGAATTGAAAGTAGTTATAAGTTGGTAATTATGTGGGCATTAAACCCTTAAAAGGGTTCCCCTGATTCCCACTCTAACTAGATCGTTTGTCGGGTCAAACTTAATCCGAAAAAGTCAACAGAAGCATAAAACGCATAATTAGAAATCTAGAAGGCGTGCAACCTGTTTGATCATTATTATAACTTGGTAATTAGTGTAAGAACATGTCTAAACATGTTCGACCCGACAATTTCCTGTTTAGACCCGGTTCGGAACCAAACGTCGCAAAGCTGTGACTTTTGCTTTGACTTCAGTTCTGACCCGCTTTGGTATGTTTTAGAAATGTCTTAGGGCTTCCTCAGGACCAGGTTACATGTTGGTATAACCCTCTGTTCTTGGTTCGTTGATTGCCCCATTCGTTTACGCGTTTCCGTTAACTTGCCTAATGTTGACCAATATGCCCTTTTGACCAAAAAACGAGAATTTTGGAAATGTGAAAGGACAATAATCCTTATTACTAATTTATAAAGTTGTCCCTAAAATTTTACATCAGTTGGAGGTCTAGATTAAGAGTTATGCTCATTAGCGTAATTATAACGCCTTTTAGTAATTAAAAGGCGCAATTAGCATAAAGCCTATCTAAATCCAATTTTTGACATCAAACCTTTTCCCCACTGACGTAATATAATATTTTAGGATTTTTGAAGATTTTTAATTATTTTTTAAACTGATCATAACCAAAGGTTATCGCCTTGATTCGGTTAATACCGATTATACCCTTTTCATCTTAAAACAAGTTTTACATAACGTTTAGGCATAGAACCTTTGGCTACTGATCATATATGTTAAATGAAGTATTTTGAACTTTAAAACCTGATTAGAAAACTCAGATTTCCGGTATAACCCGGAAATCGCTTAAAATGACTTTCTAAGCGCATTAAACGCATAGTTTGGGTTTGAAACCATTTTGTCACATAAGACTTAGTACCAAATAATATGACCTGATAAATTAAGTTATTTTACTGATGTATTCAGACCCGAATCTCAGAAACTTAAATAATCTCTTTTATAATCTTTAAAATGACCAAAATACCCCTACGGGGCTTAATTGGTGATTAAACTCGTTTTGGGCATAATGGAAGGTATCCTACTGATATCACAACATATTTAAGGCATATTAACTTAGGAAACCTGTTTAGGACTCTTATGGTTACCCGTTACGCTTATTGCGCGTTCGGTTCGGTTTATGTAACTAGTTTGCATAAATTAGCCGAAACAGGTCAAACGTTATCATTTTTATCTCAAAATTCAGAAGGTGTTTAGATTACCCATATTATACAAGTCTTCAAACTTGTTGGGTCTAAAACACATTCTATTCCGGTCTTCGCTTAATCATGCGTTTGAACCGTATATTTCCTTAAGACTAACCGGTCTAAGCTTAGGCTTAATTAAAGACCCGTTAGCATTCTAATTGGTTATTTATACCATTATTCCAGACTAGAGCCTTCCGGTAAATTGTACCTACGCTTACTTAAGTGAATACGGCTGAGTTATTTTAAATCTTGCTATTTAAGACAGGAGCTAGCTCAGGTAAATACTCTTAACTTATTTTCCCTATTACGGGCTTGGGATACGGTAATATAAATACCGCATGGTCAGGTATGGGATTCAAAGACCAATGAGTCGGGAAATCCAAATAACCTATTTTAATTCGTATTGCTTGACTGAAACATTGGGGATTAATGCGACCGTGTCCTGGATATCCTTGACTCATTAATTGCAATGGCCACGACCTAAGCACGGGGTGTAGGCATACACCTGACATATGCATATGTAAAAACTGGTATCCCACTTAAAGGAATCAGCCTTGTGGGCATTATACCTATGCTTATTAATTAATTAATTATACCCAATAAGGGATTCCCAATAAGGGAATAGTGGTGTGTCGGTTAATCATGAACCGGCATAGATTCGGGCCCCGTATGTAGAGCAAGTTATGTAAAACTGATAACATGAAATATAGTTTGTCCCAAGTATAAAAGATTAATTTTGCCTTGTGCATTTTAATCGAAGTGTCAAAATATTTTGTGCCTGGTGCATCTAAATCAATTTTCTTAAACTCTTTTCAAATGAGTCGGTTGAGTGTATTTACCAGGGAAAACTGACGTATTTTCAAAAGTCTAAGTGACAGGTACAAGTATGTAATAGGCCGGAAGCTGCTCAGGACGTTAATATGGAATCTTGCAAGTTCTAGGCGTCTAAAGTCTGCTGAACAATATTTATGTTTTAAGAACCGCCTGTGGATCCTTTACTTTCCGTTGTAATACATTGATATTACGATATATTCGGATTGTAATATATCTATCTTTTGCTTCCGCTGTGCATTTATATATTGTGTGGTTTGACTATGATGATATCAACTACGTCACGATACTCCCCACCGGGCCCACCGGTGACACGTGGAATTCGGGGTGTGACAGGTTGGTATCAGAGCCAACATTGAGTGAATTAAACACTAGCTTTTTGTGTTTAATCTCAATGACACATTAGCACATTCCTTGACCTTCTGAGTCTAGACTTAACATAGGATTATTCTCAAATCCTAATCTGGAAATTTTTGCTTCCAAATTTTTATATATACGTCGCCAAGCGAAGAAGCTGTAATAAGAATTCTCCACATTTGGAGCCTTGAAATGCTGAGCTTCGTACCGCGACCAGGATGAAACGTGCAACCACGGAGAAAGCATTCAGGAATTGAATGAAGAAGAAACTCCTTTTGCTGAAGATCGTTTCCTTAATAGTCCTTCTAAGGGCATATTTATTTTTCAGTCCCTTCAAGGACAACATTATTCCTTTCAAAGTCCCTTTTTGGGCAAACCTGAATTTTAATTTTTAGTAGAATGACTAAATATTCATCCTAATCAGGAAATATTAAATAAATGGAAAATAACATTCCTTTTATAAGATCTACCATTATAATAAAATGGCAAAATCTAAAAAGGACAAGACCTAGCCTCGTGTCATATTAAGACCCGGCCAAGATGGCAGTTCCTCAATTTAGGTTCAGATCCTTATTAACATCTCGAGTTAGGATTGTTCTGCGTTAATTATTAAAAAGGAATCTTAAAGGTAAACCTAGCCTATATGACGAGGCCAAGATGGTAGGACCTATTCAAAAGATTCAAATCCTTGTTAACACCTAAGAACGTGTTAGCACTCTTGAAAAATGTGATTCGAGAAAATCACAATAGTCATCCCTATAACTGGAATTTTTTTTTTCCTAATTTGCCTTATGATTTAGAAATCATGGCTTATATCATCCTATAATATGATCATATTATAACCATCCCTTATAAGGGAAGTGCCTACGGGCTATAACGTATTGTCCATCTGAGACACTGACATTGTGATCTTTATGATTCCTTGTCTAAGGTGGTGAGCTATGCTCAAGCCTAATAGTCTATATGATCAATGTGATCATGACTAATATCATATAACATCCTGGTGATGTTTTGCCTACGGGCTATAATGTATTGTCCATTTGAGACATTGACATTTGATCTTTATGATCTCCTTGTTTATGGTGGTGAGCTATGCTCAAGCCTATTAGTCTATATGATCAATGTGATCATGACTAATATCATCAATATGATGATCATATTATCAACATCCTTAGTGACGAAGTGCCTACGGGCTATACTTTATAATATTGTCAATACGACAATGACAGTTATAACCATTATGGTCCCTGTCTAAGGTGGTGGGCTATGCCCAAGCCTCATAGTCAATATGATCAATACTATCATGACTACTATCATCAGTGTGATGATTATTATTTTCTTAAAACATCGTTTTGTAATGTCAATTGATTTGCCTACGGGCCATATTGTATCGTCAATTATGGCAACGATAGTGGTAGCGATGACTCCCTGTCCGAAAAAGGGTAATGAACTATGTTCAAACCTAAATGCTTTGATTCTCTGAAATCATAGCTTATAATTCATAAATGTCCTTGTGACTAGGCCAGTTGTGCTGATATACCTAAATGCTTTGATTCTCTGAAATCATAATTTATAATTTAAAAATGTCCTTGCGACTAGGCCTTTCGTGCCACTAATAAAACTGTTATTGTTTTTATAATTAGGATAAACTATAATAGAAATCCTAAATAAATTTGATTAATAAATTAACCAAATAAGGTCTCTGTTACCATGGTTAATGAATTGCCATAAAAGACAATTCCATAATAAACTCCCAAGTAAACTATTGTCCTTGTTTTCTGTAACAGTTCAATTAAAATGGCTAACTCTGACGAAATTAATAGCCATCCAATGGAGAATAATGATAACGCCCGTATTACTATGACGGGTGCTGAGTTGAAAGCGTTAGTAGATGACGCTATTACAATGGCATTAGAGCGGCAATATGAAGAAAACAGTGGGACTCGAAGTTGGACCCTGTCTGCGCCGCGTTCAAAGCCGAAATCACACTCTGAGGCTCACAGCAAGCCACCTCCCAAAAAGCAAATTCCCAAGAAAGATGATGATGATCGTCAGTCTACCAATCATCAAAGTGTTCCATCTCTGAAGGTCGTACCTAATCAAGAACCCAGTAATAAGGGTTGCTCCTATAAATATTTTGTCTCTTGTAAACCCCGGGAGTTCACTGGGGAGAAAGGAGCTGTAGATTGTATGACGTGGTTAGACGAGATGGATACGGTTGTGGATATCAGCGGATGCGCTGAGAGGGATATGGTCAAGTTTGTGTCGCAATCATTTAAGGGTGAGGCCTTAGCCTGGTGGAGATCGTTGATTCAAGCCACCGGGAAGATCCCTTTGTACAACATGACTTGGGATCAGTTCGTTGCTCTTATCAAAGAAAATTACTGTCCTCAACATGAAGTTGAGAAGATCGAGACCGAATTCTTGACATTAGTCATGGAGAACTTAGATTGTCAAGCATACCTTACAAGTTTCAATACCAAGTCTCGATTGGTTCCTTATTTGATCACACCGGAACCAAAGAGAATAGCTCGCTTTATTGGGGGTTTAGCCCCAGAAATAAAGGCAAGTGTGAAAGCATCGAGACCTACTACATTCATGTCAGCGGCAGATCTGTCGCTATCTCTCACACTCGATGTGGTTAGAAACAAGGCTGCCAAGTCTTCTGAAGATGGGAAGCGTAAAAGGGAGGAGGATAACTCCCAGAATCCTAAGAAGAGCAAATCTGAGCTCAACAATAATCAACAGGATTCCAACAAGAAGCCTACATGCAAAACCTGTAAAAGAAGACACTGGGGACAGTGTCGATCAAACCAAAAGATAAAGCAATGTGGCATCTGCAAAAGAACTGGCCACCAGTCCCACGAATGTAGGGACATAAAGAATGCAAACTGTTTCAGCTGTGGCGAAAAGGGCCACATCAGTACTAATTGCCCGGAGGCTGCCAAGGAAGGAGCAGCTAAGTCTAGGATGGATAAGAAAGGAAACGCCTAAACTACCGGTTGAATGCCAGAGACAGTGCATATCAATAACAGCATTAGGTACGTCCTTACCTTTTAGCATCAATTGTATCTGCTAAGTGTTTTACGTTAATGCAAGGGATAATAAACCTTTAGTAAACCATAAGATTAGCAAACATTCGGTTACATTCATAAGAACTTAAGATATAAAAACGAGGTATAATTTACCAATGGAATCTTTAATGACCCTCTCTCCCATCCTCGGAGATAATCCTTTCATAAGAATCTGGAGTACTCTTCCCCAGAAAGAGTACGACAATATATTTTATTTTTTTTTATTACTTTCTCATTATTTTATGTCGCCTGCGAATGCCAAACTATGTTTGATAAGAGTACCATATGAGGATTGGCGTATCCTAGTGTGTCCCATAGATTGCTTCCATGCCTGATCAGTATGGAGGTTTAATGCATGGAACCCCTGAGATATCCCAATGGTCATATTGTATTAAAGTCGACTAGTAGTATTCAAAGAAGATATCCAATATAAAAATGTCCTTATAAGTATCTCTACTTAGGACATCCTTACATTTGTAAAGAGAATGTGTCATTATCTGACATCGACATCGATAGATGAATTGAAGCCGAGAATAAAGACACCTCTGACATCTCTGTGTGTCATAAGTATCTTCTCCTAAGATTACCATGTTTACCTCCGGAGAGGCAAGAGGATGTTAGGACAAACATCCCGCTTAGGGCTGCAGTTATTGTAAGAGCCTTATATCTATTAATACCAACGGAATAGGAAGAACTAAGAGCCAAATCGATAAGTTTTTAGAGAAGGTTTCATAAAGCCAAAATCCAAAGTTCTAAGAACTCCGATTTATATAAATAAGAAAGACGGTTCACTTTGCTTATGCATTCATTACCGCAACCCTAATTAGGCAACAATTAAGAATTTGCCATCAGCTACCCAGAATCGTCGAATTGTTCGACTAACGATGAGGATTAGCTATTCCTTAAAAATTTGTTAAGTAGTGGTTGGAATAACCATCTCACCTTAAGATAAGCTTTTCTATAATAGTTGATATGTAAACATCAAGGCTGCTCCCTTGGAGACCTTGTAAAGATGAAATGTTAAACATCTATTGTTAGGACAATAGATTGGTAAGTCCACTTATCAGGATCTGAAAGTTGCACTAGAAACAACGAATAAGATCATCCAAACCCCTAATTATCTATAGGTTGCCATTATTCGGCAGAAAATCAAGAATTAATGGAAAGTAGTAACCTTCCTAAATTCTTGTTAAGAAATAAGGCTCAACAACAGATATCACCCAGGAAGGGTGTGCCAAATTTGTTAATTTATCAGGCTAGTCAGGCTCTGAATATATAGAATCATTCGAAGGAAATCGAATGTATCATGATTAAATAGATTACGAGCTAAGACCTAATTAAGGAGCTTGGTGGAACGCGCAATGTGACCCACACTAATGATTTAGCGACGTATCACCAATAAGTCGAAAAGCACTATCACATAATGATATGTAGATCAATGATAGTATGAGCAACCTATGTCGATTGAAAATCGACGGGTTAGGGAGCTCCAAAAGAAAGTATGCACCTATTGTATAGGTCAACTGGGATACCCTTGTAGGCCCAAATATACCATGGAAGTTAAATGCATGATACGACAGAAAGTACTTCCTTTACTTTGAGCAAATCTCGAGGTCAAGATTTATTTTAAGGGGGTGAGGATGTAACACCCCGTAAAATCACGTCCAATGAAGTATTGACACGTACAAGGTTGGAGAACTCGCTAGTCGCTAGCGGGTCGGTGAGGTAGGGACTAGCGACTACTCGGGATTAATCGGGATTAATCGGATCGGACTTTTTATGTATAATTTTAAGTTTTTATACATATATACATATATTTTTATACGTAATTTTTTTAAGTGGACAAGTTTTGACCGGAATCTGGGAGGTTTTGGCCGGAATATGTGTTTTTTCCGATTTTTTCCGATTTTTTCTGATTTTTTTCCGATTTTTTTTGTTTTTTCCCGATTTTTTCCGATTTTTCCCGACCGACTAGTCGCGATTAGGGCCGACTAGGCCGACTAGCGATTTTTTCACTGATTAGTGAAAAATTACTCAGTAGAGGTCCGACTAGTCACGATTTTTGCAACACTGGACACGTATAGTAAACCCTAATAAAGTCAAACATTGAATTCAAGAGACTAATTTTTTGAAAAATCGAAAACTTTGATTATGAAAGAACTGGGAGTATTATCATACCAAAAATAAGTTTCTAATTAACCTTTTATGGTTTTATATACACAAATGAGCCACTTGTTAATCAAGTGTAGCCGTTTATGTAAATAATTGAAAGTTTGCGCAGAAAAGGGTTAAAAGCGTCAACATGTAAATTCTTACCTCTGAGTGACCTTTTAACAAACCGAGAGCCTCATGATATTTGATTATACTCTCGGGAATGCCAACTATTGGCAATCCAAGGCTTTTATGCCTAAAAGAGAATTTACGCGCAACTTTGCAAGTATAAGGGACTAAAAGTGTCAATATGTTTAATTATACCTCTGAATGACCTTTTATAGAGCCCGAAGCATTATGATGTTTAATAATACTTTCAAGAATGCCTAATATAGATTATATGAGGCTTCATTGATATTAAATGATGAGTTACGCAAGTTTGCGCGTTAGAGGGACCTAAAGCGTCAAACTGCTAAAGTATGCCGATTCGTATGTTATCGGACCTTCCGGATTATGACCAGGAGATAAAAATAACCTAATTATCCTTCTCATAGCTTAGATATAGGCTTAGAGGTGTTCGGTGCGCAAGAATAAACTTTTATGTCATGCAGGGACTAAAAGTGTTAAAAAACGCACAAGTTTGCGTTTACGCGCATATCTTACATTCTGGATTTTCCCGGACACCCAAAAATTTATGTAAGCACTAAAATATTTTATTTTAGTGTTTGGCTTGATAAAATTTCATTCGTCGCGTCGTTTGGATTGTTTTTCGCATCCGTCTGTGTTTCGTCGTAATTAACCGAACAACGTGACCGTACGACCAAACGAACCGACATCCGGCATATTTTTTAGCATGTTTCATGTTCCCCTTACTTAGGAATCATTGTAGAGCCTTAAAAAAATGGTTTAACGGGCCTTGGATATGTCGGAAATGACATTTAGAGGTGCAGGGGTCAAAGCTGTCAACATTTGAAAGTTTCTGATTGCTGGCCAATGCCTTGCGCACCTCAACACTGTGGTTGTTGTGGTGCGCAAGCAACCTCCCAGATGCAGAAACTCGTTTTCTTGCCTGTTCAGCCCATTCAAACGTCAAGTCTTGCCCTTTAACACTTCCTTGAGTTGCCTAAACTGATTTTTAGCCCTTAGGGACATGTGTTGATCAGTTGTGGTCAGTTGTAGATCCATGTGTCAACATTTTGTGGTGAATTGATCACTATATAAAGCCCCTAAGTTGCAACATTGTTCTTCACACCTTCACTTGCAATTCTGATCATTTCTGGAGCACAAGGCCCCTCTCAAGTGATCACAAATCGTTCATAGGACTCTTGTAAGTTTGCCTAACCTTTCTTAATTAAGTTTTTGCTTAGTTTTAGCTTAAAAGTCAAACCGTCGTAATTAATGGTTGACTTTAAGATTAATCACTAATGGTCCAGTGATTAGTCGAATTGAAAGTAGTTATAAGTTGGTAATTATGTGGGCATTAAACCCTTAAAAGGGTTCCCCCTAATTCCCACTCTAACTAGATCGTTTGTCGGGTCAAACTTAATCCGAAAAAGTCAACAGAAGCATAAAACGCATAATTAGCAATCTAGTAGGCGTGCAACCTGTTTGATCATTATTATAACTTGGTAATTAGTGTAAGAACATGTCTAAACATGTTCGACTCGATAATTTCCTGTTTAGACCCGGTTCGGAACCAAAAGTCGCAAAGCTTTGACTTTTGCTTTGACTTCAGTTCTGACCCGCTTTGGTATGTTTTAGAAATGTCTTAGGGCTTCCTCAGGACCAGGTTACATGTTGGTATAACCCTCTGTTCTTGGTTCGTTGATTGCCCCATTCGTTTACGCGTTTCCGTTAACTTGCCTAATGTTGACCAATATGCCCTTTTGACCAAAAAACGAGAATTTTGGAAATGTGAAAGGACAATAATCCTTATTACTGATTTATAAAGTTGTCCCTAAAATTTTACATCAGTTGGAGGTCTAGATTAGGAGTTATGCTCATTAGCGTAATTATAACGCCTTTTAGTAATTAAAAGGCGCAATTAGCATAAAGCCTATCTAAATCCAATTTTTGACATCAAAACTTTTACCCACTGACGTAATATAATATTTTAGGATTTTTGAAGAGTTTTAATTATTTTTTAAACTGATCATAACCAAAGGCTATCGCCTTGATTCGGTTAATACCGATTATACCCTTTTCATCTTAAAACAAGTTTTACATAACGTTTAGGCATCGAACCTTTGGCTACTGATCATATATGTTAAATAAAGTATTTTGAACTTTAAAACCTGATTAGAAAACTCAGATTTCTGGTATAACTCGGAAATCGCTTAAAATGACTTTCTAAGCGCATTAAACGCATAGTTTGGGTTTGAAACCATTTTGTCACATAAGACTTAGTACCAACTAATATGACCTGATAAATTAAGTTATTTTACTGATGTATTCAGACCCGAATCTCAGAAACTTAAATAATCTCTTTTATAATCTTTAAAATGACCAAAATACCCCTACAGGGCTTAATTGGTGATTAAACTCGTTTTGGGCATAATGGAAGGTATCCTACTGATATCACAACATATTTAAGGCATATTAACTTAGGAACCTGTTTAGGACTCTTATGGTTACCCGTTACGCTTATTGCGCGTTCGGTTTATGTAACTAGTTTGCATAAATTAGCCGAAACGGGTCAAACTTTATCATTTTTATCTCAAAATTCAGAAGGTGTTTAGATTACCCATATTATACAAGTCTTCAAACTTGTCGGGTCTAAAAGACATTCTATTCCGGTCTTCGCTTAATCATGCGTTTGAACCGTATATTTCCTTAAGACTAACCGGTCTAAGCTTAGGCTTAATTAAAGACCCGTTAGCATTCTAATTGGTTATTTATACCATTATTCCAGACTAGAGCCTTCCGGTAAATTGTACCTACGCTTACTTAAGTGAATACGGCTGAGTTATTTTAAATCTTGCTATTTAAGACAGGAGCTAGCTCAGGTAAATACTCTTAACTTATTTTCCCTATTACGGGCTTGGGATACGGTAATATAAATACTGCATGGTCAGGTATGGGATTCAAAGACCAATGAGTCGGGAAATCCAAATAACCTGTTTTAATTTGTATTGCTTGACTGAAACATTGGGGATTAATGCGACCGTGTCCTGGATATCCTTGACTCATTAATTGCAATGGCCACGACCTAAGCACAGGGTGTAGGCATACACCTGACAGATGCATATGTAAAAACTGGTATCCCACTTAAAGGAATCAGCCTTGTGGGCATTATACCTATGTTTATTAATTAATTATACCCAATAAGGGATTCCCAATAAGGGAATAGTGGTGTGTCGGTTAATCATGAACCGGCATAGATTCGGGCCCCGTATGTAGAGCAAGTTATGTAAAACTGATAACATGAAATATAGTTTGTCCCAAGTATAAAAGATTAATTTTGCCTTGTGCATTTTAATCGAAGTGTCAAAATATTTTGTGCCTGGTGCATCTAAATCAATTTTCTTAAACTCTTTTCAAATGAGTCGGTTGAGTGTATTTACCAGTGAAAACTGACGTATTTTCAAAAGTCTAAGTGACAGGTACAAGTACATAATAGGCTGGAAGCTGCTCAGGACGTTAATAAGGAATCTTGCAAGTTCTAGGCGTCTAAAGTCTGCTAAACAATATTTATGTTTTAAGATCCGCCTGTGGATCCTTTACTTTCCGTTGTAATACATTGATATTACGATATATTCGGATTGTAATATATCTATCTTTTGCTTCCGCTGTGCATTTATATATTGTGTGGTTTGACTATGATGATATCAACTACGTCACGATACTCCCCACCGGGCCCACCGGTGACACGTGGAATTCGGGGTGTGACAACATAGGCACATAAGCACATCATCACGTAGAGTACCGAAACACATAAGCACGTAAGGCATAAAAGCACAAGTGGCAGTCAGAATACAAAAACCTATCATTCACAGTCCGCGAGCGTTCGTGAATAGCGATTGCGATTGGCGAGTACACAGCGAGTAGTATAGCATAGTGTATAACGTAGCATGTGATCATCCACAAGTATCAGCGATTTCTCAGCGTTTTGAGGTAGATGTGTAGTGTGGTTCGTATGTGTCGATCAAAACGAAGAGTGAAAAACGAATAATCCACCAAAATCGAAACATAAAATGGATAAAATCACATAAAGCACATAAAATACATGTAAAAGCGACAAATATCAGAGTCGGCAGTTGCGAGCTCAAAATCGAAACACATAAAAATCGAGATTGGATTGTCTGCGGCTTTCGTTGAAACACATCTACCAAGCCAAGGTGATTCGACTATTCACAAGGACTTTCAGTACACACTTTGGCCTTCGGGACTGGGCTCTCGCCTTGACTTTGGGCGAATGGCACGCATCCCTCTGGTTACAGTGTGACTTCAGGTCGCTGGAGTCCGTCGAGACTTTGGTGAGAGTCTTGTTAAAACAAAATAGGACACGGATCAAGTTACCAAGATTCGAGTTTCACCCCTGACTTAATAACTTTGTTCCTGTTTTGATAAAATATGGAGGGAAATTTGCGTCGAAGTATTGATTTCACTCCTGATTCAACGCAAATTCTCCTGTTTGGAGATAAAATGCGGGTCGAACAAGAGATTTAGTCGAGAGTTTGCGGCTTTCACACCTAATCTCGATCCAATCACTCGTTCATTTTTCGAAAATTAGAGTGCAGTGATAGTGTAGTGTAAGCGAGAATAGCGAGAAATAATAGGTAAGCTTGTACAAAACCCCTATAGGGTATGCACATGTTGGTCTGTTGGTACTTAACTATAGACTAGGTCGTTTCTAAGACATCGACCCGGACTAGGTTGAGTCTTGCCTAATTCCCTATAGTTATGGCTCTAATACCAATCTGTCACACCCCAACCGATGGCGGAATCATCGGGGCGCGGCACTGAGCGAAACAGATTGTCCATGAGTATCCATAACGACTATTAATTACCAGATATTTAAAACGTCATGTCCCATACCATACCATAACATATCCAAATAAAACAGTTATTACAGATAATTGTCTCATAAACAAGTACTGATCCGAAAACTTAGATTTCCAAAATAGACAATTCGTTTATTTGTTTCTAGGACCCTTTCCTAGCCTCAATTTCATCACACAGCAAACAAGGCATCCTAGCATCTTAAGCACCTGCCACATACGTTAAAGTAAAAGTCAATACACATAGTGTAAAGGTGAGCATACAAGTTTAATAATAGCATAATAGAGTTCAAAATCGATTACGCATAACCAGCACGTACAACGTGTGATGTGAAGCACGTTAGTTATCGACATGATCCTATCGATACCAATGACTGCGGGTTGACTGCCCAAGGCAGTTCGTAACACATATTCACCACTGTGAACCATGTGATTAATTGTCCTTAACAACCCCTGAGTGAACAGGTTCTGAGTCTAAACTATAGTACTATCGTTGCTAAGGCATGTAGACAGCAATCTATGTGTAAACATAACAAACAAGCATTCATCGAGTCACGTATACATGCAGTAGTGGTTAGCGTTGAAGTATTGCGTAGTGTGTTTGATATGATTTAGAATAAGTAACGTATGTAAAACCCAAAAGTGCATAAAGCAAAAAGGGTGCGAGTATACTCACAGCGATGATGGATTGAAGGGAGCGCTAGAGCGAGATTAGCCTGATCAGAACGATAGCATAAACGATAAGCGGCGCGTAAAACTGTGCATGGAACCAAGTGTCGAACAGCAACCCGATCGGATGGCAATCTGATCGGACGGTCTTTCGATAGGATGTTAATCCATTCGGATGGTCATCCGATCGGATGACCATTCGGCCGGATTGACACCATGCTTGGGCAGAATGTGTTTGTGTATGATGGTTTGTCTTTTGAAGTTTTCATTGTAGTATTTTGAAAATAGAGGAGTATCTCTTCCCTTCAGGTCGGTCGATCGAACGACGGTTCGATCGGACGGCGATCCGTTCGGTGAGACACCTCTCAGAGAACAAGTTCACAGCAGTTTTATCACCCAATCAGATGGTCTACCGATCGGGTGGCATTCCGCTAGAACTGCTAATGCATTGAAGATGTTTAAAAAGAAGTTAGGTGTTTAAACCCCAAGTGTCACCCGATCGGGTGGTGGGTCGCTCGGATGGCAGTCCGATCGGATCGTAATCCGATCGGACGGTAATCCGTCTCGCGATCTGATCTTGTTGTTAACTTAGTGTTTTTGCTAAGTTTTGTGGTTTGATCGAGACGTCATGACAACGCCTTAGTCAACAGAACCCTCATCAGATCTAAGTCTCCCGATCGCGCAGGAATCACCCTGACCTGATCAGTTAACTGCTCGTGACGGTTGGTCATGTCTAACTCGTAATCATTATTTCTTGGATAGAATTCATATCTAGAACTGATACATCACTAAGAATGAGTAGAAGATCAGAACAAGCTCCGATTCCATCGGGTTTGAGTGCATTGAGTGTAAAAGAGTTGAAAGAAAGTTAGAAAACCATCTTTCAATCCTTTTAACCTTGAATGTGTTCAGATCCATGCAAGATCTTTGTTTATTCATGTGGAAATCCTTCAGATCCAAGTTGTTCTTGGTGGATTGAAGTCAAAACATGAAGTTCATAAGAACTCCATGGTGACATCATCCTAGAACACCTCAAATCCACTGATTTCACGGTTAAAAGTTGAGATTTGAAAGAGAGAATGAGGAAGATGCGTGTGTAGATCATAGAAGTACAAGATTTAGATTGAAAACTTACAAGAATTGAGAGAAATCGGGAGAAATGAGCTTGAGTGCGGCTGAGTCGAGCAAGGGAGCTGTCACCATCAAATGAGGTGACAAATGGGGTATTTATAGGGTTACCCAAAAAGGAAAGTAGGAAAGAGGCTGGTCGATCGGGTGGCGGTCCGATCGGGTGGCAGCCCGATCGGGTGACAACTCGATCGAATGGCAGTCCGATCGGTTGGCCACTCGATCCTAGTGTTTGGTGCGACGAGTTTTGTTGTTTCGATTCGCGTGTCGTGCGTTGCGATGCGATTTGAGTGAGCGATGCGATAGTATTGCCCATTAATCCCAACTACTATATCTAACATACAATCTCTATAATTAACTTGCGTTTAGCGTTTGCGATTGATCACCACAAACATAATTAAACATGCACAAGTAACACATAAGTAACACACACACGTAAAACAATATCCAGAACCTGTAATTCACTGCGATTCGTATTGCGATTTGATGTCGATTCGATTAGCGTTAGTTTGATTAGCGTTTAGTTAACTTTATCGCATTGTTACTTCCTATTGTTCACAGTCGTAAAGCGATTACCGGCGATTAATATAGATCGATTAAACTGCGATTATTGACAAGTACTCCACATAATACAACTAAATTAAACACATAAAAGAAGTAGATTACAAGTCAAGTCGCGCGATCGGTCGTTGACTTTGACCTTGACTTTGACTTTGACTTTTGGGAACACGGGGTGTTACAGCCGCCTCCACCTTCCACCGCAGCCACCTTCCACCACCACCTTCCGTCGTTCACCTTTCACCGTTCACCTTCGTTGCCAGAAAACAGATCAGAAATCAACCGGTAAAATCAGTCGTCGTAACGTTTACGAAGTCATTGAAAACTTTTAATTGTTCAATGCTTGAATTCCACCGTAGACTCGCCGGAATATGAGTTACAGAATTGCCGAAGATGACGCCGGTAAAGAGAAAGATAAGAGAGGAATCAAATCAGTTATTTGATTTAAACAGAGAGGTAATGTTTTTACGATCACCGAATTCACAGTTATTTGAATTCATTTGTTCAAATTTCATTTTTAGGTCAATTCAAGATTTAACAAAATATCAATTTACTATAAATATCTTATAATATAATATATGATTTGTAGACATGAATGTCGGATCAAAACTCTTATGTTTGTGTAATTAGGTTTTGTCATGGTGTTTTTTTAAATCAATTTTATTAACTGCACTTAGCAATGAATTGTTATAAGATTTCAGTAAAACATTAATGTTATTATTATGTTTTTCTTTTTATAGAAATTGCCCCCAATTCGATTTTGTTCATTGTTATATTGTTTTGAGTGAATCGATTGTTCTTGTTGTTTATGCAAATAGATTGGTCTTGTTGTATATTAAAATCGATTGTTCTTGTTGTTTTGAGTGAATCGATTGTTCTTGCAGAAGTTAAAAAACAAACAGTCTTATTCTTGCAGACTGCAGAGGTTTGGTCCACCTCTTCTGCTACAGATGTCTGCAGATATGGTCCGCAGACTGCAGACGTTTTATCTTTGAAAAAACAAACAGCACCTTAATCAACCCTAATAAGGTGTGGGGACAATTGCATATTTCCCCTTAAAAAACTGCTTAATTTCGTATTTACCCAACTTAAAATTAAAATTGCATATATCCCCTTTCTTAACTATTAAAATTGCATATATCCCCTTTCTTAGCTAATAAAATTGCAAGTTTACCCATTCTGATTTATTTCATTAAAAACAAGTTATATAATGACTTTTTTACCCTAATTTTTAATAAAACTTAAAAAATACATATTTATTCATTTTTACTATTTTTTGTAGATTTTTACTAGTTTAGCGGTTTATTTCAGTGTTTAAGTTTTAGTAAAAATGAATAAATATGTAATTTTTAAGAATTGTGAAAAATCCACAAAGACTAGTAAAAATGAATAAATTAGTATTTTTTAAGTTTTAGTAAAAATAAGTGTAAAAAAGTCATTGTATAACTTGTTTTTAATAAAATAAATCAAAATGGGTAAATATGCAATTTTAATAGTTAAGAAAGAGATATATGCAATTTTAATTTTTAGTTGGGTAAATACGCAACTAAGCAGTTTTTAAGGGGTAATACGCACATATTTCCCCTTAAAAAACTGCTTAATTGCGTATTTACCCAACTTAAAATTAAAATTACATATATCCCCTTTCTTAACTGTTAAAATTGCATATATCCCCTTCCTTAACTAATAAAATTGCAAATTTACCTATTTTGATTTATTTAATTAAAAACAAGTTATATAATGATTTTTTTTACCATTATTTTTACTAAAACTTAAAAAAATACATATTTATTCATTTTTACTAGTTTTTGTAGATTTTAAAGATAACGAAGTTGTGCTAATAGAGTTAACCTGAAAATTATCGGTTGTCACATTAATTACAAAACAAGCTGGCTCGGCTCGGCTCGGCTCAAAAACAAAACGAGCCATTTTCAACCAAGCCTCCAGTTGCGAGCTTTTTGAACACCCCTAGTTTTGAGCTATTGATCTCCCTCAATGGCTGACCTTATCGCCTATTCTTCGTACGATTTCTTTGTAATATACAATATCCAAACATCGCGCATTTAATGCCTCTTTGATTGATGAATAAAGTATGAGGCTTTCTGCTTTTTTCATTTCTTTCTTTTGTGTTTATCCTTTTAGTTAGCGTCCCAATGCAGTTAATGTATAAAGTCAACTAAAGTCACATAAAAACAACCCTCAATTTTTTTAAAGTTTAATGTACGTTCAGAAGGCTGACTTTAGGCCAACTATCAAGTGGATTAAATTAATCATCAAGGATAGGAACCAAGAGTCTCAAATTTCACGGGGTAAGAACTTTTAAAGTCTAAGGTCAATGTTTAAACAATAACAATTGGGGAATTATACATCTCTTTACGCAATTATGTGATAACCACATACACAATCCCATGCCGAATGTGTAATAGGAGAGATGCTACGTTTATAAAAAGTTTTTGCCTCAATTTTTTTGAACAATTTGGTTGTTGATTAGAAGAAACCTCCATGACCTTCTAGTAATTTTCCATTGATAATATAAAGAGTAAACTGTCAAAATGGTCCTTGAGGTTTTGTCACTTTAGTCCAAAACTCAAACCTTTTGAATCTGGGTCCTTATGGTTTCCATTTTATTACCATTTTCATCTAAATGCAAAATCTGGTCAGATTTTTCAGTTAACATTCAGTTTTTTTTTATCTTTTTTCTCTCTTTTAATGAATGACAAAATGGTAAGATTTGTTTTAATAAAACGTTAAAATACCATTTGGCCCTTCATTAAAAGGGAGGAAAAAGACCAAAAAAAACCGGATGTTAACTGGAAAATTTGACCAGATTTTGATTTTGAATGAAAATGGCTACAAAATTGAAACCTAGGGGTGCAAACGAGCCGAGCCGAGCCCGAGCTTGACCAGGCTCGAGCTCGATTAACTTATGAGAGCTCGGGCTCGAGCTCGGCTCGATTCGAGCTTTGTTTTAAAGGCTCGAGCTCGGCTCGTTTGTATTTTCTCAAGCTCGAGCTCGGCTCGTTTATTATCTATTAATTAATATATTAAATAAAAATAATATAAATAAAAGATTTTTTAGGCTTGCGAGCTCGATAAGTGAAGATCGGGCTCGGACTCATTTACTAAATAAGCTTATTTTTAGGTTCGGGGTCGGCTTGTAAACAAGTTTGAATAAGCTCGGCTCGACTCGGCTCGTTTACACTAAGGCTCGATAAGGCGCGAAGAGCCTAACGAGCTTCACATGCGAGGCTCGAGCTCGGGCTCGATAAACAAACGAGCTTTATTTTAGGCTCAAGCTCGGCTCGGACTCGATAAGGCTCAGCTCGTTTCGAGCTTTTTCTCGAGCCGATTTCGAGTAGCTCGCGAGCCGCTCGGCTCGTTTGCACCCCTATTGAAACCATAGAGACCCAAATTTAAAAGGTTTGAGTTTTGGATTAAAGTGGCAAAAGTGACCAAACCTTAGGGACCATTTTGGCAGTTTACCCTAATATAAATTTATAGTTGGTATATATTAGAGTAAAATGCCATAATGGTCCCTAAGTTTAGGTCATTTTTATCACTTCAGTTCAAAGATGAAATTTTTTATTTATGGGCCCCTAAGGTTTCATTTTTTCTTGTCATTTTCATCAAACTGACAACTTGGGTTAGAATTTTCTGTTAACTTCTCTTTTTTGTCGTTTTCCTCGTTTAATTAAAATATATAATGGTATAAAATGACGATTATACCCTTAATTTAAATGAGGAAACCGATAAACAGGGGGAGAAGTTAACAAAAAATTATAACCCAGTTTGGCAATTGGATGAAAATGGCAACAAAAATGAAACTTTATGGACCCAAATACAAAAGGTTTTATTTTTAGCCTGAATTGACAAAAGTGACCTAAACTAAGGGACCATTTTGGCATTTTACTCTATATGTTATTGTGTAAGATGTTACTAGTTGCAGTCCTGTGTATGCCTATATAATGACCTTTTTTTTCTTTGAATTTTCATCATATCATACACCCATCTTTTGTGTATTGAAATTGTCCTTCTCTGCTCTATTGCTCTAAACCGTCTTTCATTAGACAGATAAAGAGAACACCTTTATTGTTGGTTAAGTCTTTTCCAACGCCATATTAGGTGTTATTATTTGACCAACAAATAATGGAGTCTGAGTTGAAACATCTTATAATCAAATTTGAAGATATAGAACGTGCCACCAACACCTTTGATGACTCCCAAATCATCGGACATGGTGGTTTTGGCAAGGTGTACAGTGGACAACTGTCTCATTTTAAAGGGCGTAGCATGGTTGCTATCAAGTGTCTTCATCGAAAATATGGCCAAGGTGACGTAGAGTTCTGGAAGGAGATCACGATACTAAACCGTTTCACGCATGAAAATCTCATAACTCTCCTTGGATTCTGCACCGAGGGTGATCAGATGATCCTTGTATACGAGCATGCATCTAAAAAAAGCCTTGACCTCCATCTGAGTTCCACTGATTTCACGTGGAGACAACGTCTCAAGACATGCATTGGTGCTGCAAGGGGATTAAGGTTCCTACATGATGCACAGGTGGGCACTAACGAAAGAATTATCCACCGAGATATAAAGAGTGCCAACATCCTACTCGAGTCAAATTGGAATGCTAAAGTTTCCGACATGGGACTGTCAAAGATAGCACCTGCTAATCAGCAGCGCACGGGGCTTGTCACCCAACTTGCTGGCACCCCTGTGTATTGTGATCCATCGTATATGGAGACTTACTGCCTAACGAAAGAGTCGGACGTTTACTCTTTTGGCGTGGTATTATTAGAAGTGTTATGCGGAAGGTTATGCTATGAATGCAGCAACGGTCAAATTCAGGTTTTCGTGCCTAGGTGGAAAGAAAGTTACGAACAGAATAACCTACAACAGATTATATTCGATTATCTGAAACAACAGATAGATCCAACATCATTGAAAACATATGCGGACATCGCATTTAAATGTCTGCAGAAATCTCAGAAAAAACGCCCAACGATGCCAGATGTCGTGAAAGAACTTGAGACTGCTCTCGAATATCAGGAGCTTTATGAAGGAGTGAAACTGACAGAGGACTTCAAAAGGATGCTTTCGACTGCTTCAGGTAATCTGAACTACAGATCTGAAAGTCAAATGAAGATGCTTCTCCGTAGAGGGATCCTCACTAACAATGGCAATACGGTAAACCTGACCTACTATCACAGTTATTCGTTTTCCCAATCCCATCACTACCAGCAACACTAAAATCCATCCATCATAGATGTCTTTAAAATAAAACACTTAAAGACACAAATGTAACTTCCTCTACTTCTAATATCTTGACATTATAACTTGAAAAACAAAAAATTCTTGGATCTCTCAAATATCTGCTCTCTTTAATGAATGCATTTTAAATGATCAGCCAAACTAAGCTGAACTAGTTTAATGACAGTGGTTATCGTGTAATAAGAATGGAGATCACTGTGAAATGATATCTATAGCAGCATGTTTAACTTCAACTTCAAGAGAATCTCATTATATAAACTTGCCTATATATACCGAAAGGTGATATTTCCTCCTACTCCTTTTGTTCTCTTTCTCTGATGGAAATAAACTATATTCTGAAAGTATACCGTAATATATCATCCTTTGCTGCTTCTTTTTGCAGATTTACAACGGGCTGCTATGAACCACGTGGAGCAGAATTCAAAACACATGTCAAAACTCAATTTTTGTCACCAAAAATCATATACACTGTAAACCTTGTGTTCAAAAGGAAGAATAGTGAAGAACAGTACATAGGGCTCGAATACAAGTTAGAAGGGGAGAAAGAAAAGTCTTATTCGTTCGTATCAGATAAGAGAGAAGGTGGATGGTTGACGGCCGAATTGTATCAGCTTAGTACCGACCAGAGAGCCATTGATCTAAAAATTGTGTTTTACACTAAGCACTGTGATAATTTACTAATAGAAGGCATCGAGTTTCAGCCCCTGGAGAAAGTAATCTAATTACCAACACTAGTTTATTCATTTACATTATTTTCTCTATGATGTTCTAACATTCATATATAAAAAAACAAGTATATTATCGATGTAAGAGAACTCATACACGGCTTACTTCTCGGTAGATCAAGAACATCATTTTAGAGAATACCTTATTCTATCCTTGGTCAAAGTCTTAACCCGGTTATGTGTTTTGTAGGTAGACACAGAGACACGTCTAGCTGAAGATGGGAGGCAATGTCTTATGCTGCCAGCAAAAGCGGTTTTGGATAAAAACGAATGGAACTGGGACTCTGAACCCAGAACAAGGTTCTTTTATTATTTCCCAGCCTCTTTTCTTGTATACATGTGTATGTGTTACAAGAAAACCATGTGCTAATATTTTTTGGTCAAGTTTTTAAACTAAGGTGAGCATGTCTTCATGTTAAAAATCAAAATGTAGCACATACATGATATGGATTCCAGCACGTGGAACACTTGCATTTAAAATCCTATTGAGTATATATATATGATGTCAAATTCTAACATTTTATTACATGCAATATGTTGTTTCACAGATTTGGACAAGTGGCTGATTGTATTGAAGAAAAATTTGGTATTCACTGCAAACTCAGTTCCGAAAAGCTGTCACCTCAAACAGCATACGCAACTTACCTTGTCTACAGCAGATTACCTCATAATTATAAAGATATCAACCCTCCTGTGCAAGTGGTTGATAACAACTCAGGTTCAGACGAAGAATACAATATCTTTTTACGTACTCCACAAACCCCAGTTATCAGAGGGAATGTTAAGATCAAAGGAACCTACAACCCATCGATTAGACCCATGATAAAAGGCCTACCGAAGAACAGGAGTGATGGTTGGATGGAAGTACAAGTACATGAATTTATAACACCTGCTAACATACGCATGATTACCACGCGTCTTCAACTCTCCAGTTACGACATGTCGCTTGCAGGGATTACTGTGCAAGGCCTTGAGTTCAGACCCATATAGCTTCTCTTCTGGGAAGTGTTGGTTAACGTATGACTTGGTCAAAGCTGACCGAGTAACATGCAGAAGGTGTGGAAGTGTTCGCTCACCAATGTGGAAATCGTGGAGGCTCAAACAGTTTTATTACGTTGGTATTATTATGTTTTGTCTTATAATAAGCATTTCGCAGTAGCATGTTTCTTACTTTCAGTTTCTTTCTTGTATTTGGTACGTGTTAAACTTTGAGCAATATATAACCAGAAAATCGCCCCAACCAGAGTGTTCATTTGTTCTTGTTTCTTCTCTGATTATCCAACAGTTGGTATCAGAGCGTTCATGGTTCGTTATGTGCCCAAATACCCCTGGTTCAATACCATGTCTATCGCTACAACATATGTTGTCCCAGTTCCATTTCAATATCAGTTGCTAACAGCCGCCACTTACCCCTGGTTCAATACCATGTCTACCGTTTTATTGCAGGTTTGCAAAGAATAAAATGGCTAAGAACATCTCCGATTACTGAAGACAATATATTGGGGGGTGGCAAGGTGCAAAAGTCTCACACTCAAGAGTGAGTTCGAGGCACTCCGGATGAAGGACAGGGAGTCCATATATGAGTATGCAGGAAAGTTATCAGGAATGGTCGACGGCTTAGGAGCAAGCTAGAAGGCAGTGTGTTGCTTCATAAACTGCTCGACACGGTCCCAAACAACGACCTTCAATTAATGGCCTCCATAGAGCAATATTCTGACATAGATGGTATGTCGTTTGATGAGACATTTGGTAGATAAGGCGTATGAGGATCTACTAAAACTGCGACAGGCAAACTTGGTGACGAGTTGGTATGTTATTCACCAGGTCCGATGATTGATCTGATCAAAGAACACCCCAGGAAGGAATCATTCAACAAGGGGTCGTGGACGAGGGTCGTTTGGTGAAAGAGGAGGGCTCAATGGGTCAAGAGGTAGATGCTCAAACCAAGGAAGAGGTGGACACTGGATGGTGGTTCACATTAAGAGTCCAAAACATACCAACCAAAAGCCTAGAGACAAAAAACAAATATAGTGCTTCAAATGTGATCAACTTTGGTGCTATGCTTTGGAGTGAGAAGCCAGGTGAAGAAGCTAATTTAACACAAGAAGAGCAGCCATCATCTCTAATTTTGACTGTTTGTAAAGAGGAGACACAACGGTGTAGTCGAATAAAGATAAGCTATTTCCACGTCAACATTAAGAAAAAAACGAAGGAAAGCGGGATACTTGGTAACTGGACAATGGGGTCAAAAATCATATGACTGGTCTCAGAGTTATTTGCTGAACTGGACGAAAACGTGGGGAGTCAAGTGTGTTTTGATGACGGGTCAAGCGTCCAAACCAAAGGGTAAGGCACAATCTTATTTGAATGCAGAAATGGTGACCAATTCATGATACGAGAGGTGCACTTCATTCTATCTTTACATGGTAATGTAACATCCGACCTCTTGTACCACCAATACTGTCAGCTTTGCCAGCGCGAAACTCACAAATTTGTTTTTGGTTACACAGGTAAAGACTTCCCAAGAGGTCATTCATTCTATATTACTCCTATCTAAGCACGCTTAACCGTGGAGTTTTCATATGACCCGCAACCAATACGTCTAAAACGCGTTGATGATATTTAAGACGAGACATTCCTTATTGCTCAGTAACTCGCCTTTGGATAGAACCCCTACTCTAATCAAAAGACTAAAGGCCCGATTCAAAGGGCGAGCACTGAAATGAGAAAGGCTTGTAGACTCGTGACGCTGAACGAGACATTCGAAAACTAAAGCGCACACTAGAAAGTGCTTCGAAAGGTGTCAGCAGGTGCGGACTCCAGTGAGATTAGCCCTACTATCGTAAACAAAACAGAACAAGAATATGAGTGGCTTTGATGCCATTTATAACATATGGCCTCTCATACTGCTAATATTGTCCGCTTTGCCCACAAAATGCTCACAAATTTGTTTTTGGTTACCTGGGTGAAAACTTTATATAGTACTATCGCACCTAAGCATGCTTAACTGTGGACTCTTTATATGCTCCCCAACCAATATTCAATCTCTCTAGTGAATAGAACAAAACGATTTGAGATTTACCTAAGATGTTACAAATAGCATCATAATACTAGGGTAAATGACAGGAGGCTGTAGTGATGCGTCATGAGAAATCTTCGTCTAGATCTAATTGTAGAAACAAAAAGTTTGTTGTTTTTTTTATCGTTTATGACTAGATTACATTTTGAAGCCGATTGATTAGAGTAATTCTATTTCTACTATCAGGGATACCATATTTAAATCTTCAATAATTATCTACACAGGCCGATTGATTATCAACTCTATTTAAAACACCTGCCAGCCTTCATTATTCAATCATTCAGAAATCTTGGTTAGCTATCAACTACTTTGGGAGTTGGTAAAAAACTCGGCTGCAAGCGTGGTGTTGACTGAAAAGGAAAAGTGTTTGCAAATGATGGCTGCTACTGTTTTGGTCGATCAACATGATTCGTGGAGCTGCTCCTTGGATGCTACTGGTATGTTCTCGGTGAAAGCTGTTAAAAAATGGTTCGAAAAGCACGAGACGAGACCGGTTTTTGTTTTGGATTGGTGCAAGTGGATTCCTACTAAAGTAAACATCTTCGTTTGGCGAGCGGAAATGGGTCGAGTGGCGACTACATCGGCTTTAGAAAAACGCAATATTATTGTGCCGAAGAAGAATTGTGTTTTTTGTGATTATATAAGTGAGACGGTTGGACACTTGTTTTCCGGATGTATGTTCGCTACAGGTATTTGGGCAGCCGTGACTTCATGGTGTCGTATTCCTAATTATTGTTTTTTCGGTGAGAGACATAGTCGACTTGCATAAATCAGTGGGTTTGGAAGGAATCAAGAAGATTGCGTTTCAAGGTATAATGTTCACGGCGTTGTGGAGCATATGGCGAGCAAGGAATAATCGTATCTTCTCGGAGAAGAAACAATCGGTTTTGGACGTGGTGACAGAGATTAAAACTGTCAGTTTTCTTTGGTTTAGAAGTCGGTATAGATATGGTTGTATAGATTGGAAAGATTGGTGTAACTTTGAGATGATGTAATTGTGGTTTGGGTGCGGCTCTCTCTCCGCCTTGGAGAGGGAGTTTTCGCTGTGTTTTATAATAGTTATCTTTCAAAAAAAAAAAACTATCAACAACTTTGACTAGGGCATTTATAAATCGAAACATAGATGTGATGCAAAATATTTTCTCGTACGCACAACAAACCAATCAGATTCGTTACAGGATGCAAAAGATAATGTTACCATGTCTTTTACAGCATATATGATCCATAAACCATACCAAAATTCCATACTATCTCCCACATATAAGATGCCAGAAGGTCCACCTATGCGAAATTGCCGTTTTGGCTATCATCATCATCCACATGATGCTGCTGTTTGCAGAAGGTAAACCATTAAAAACCTGCAATTTTATCCAACATTATACAACATAAGAACAAAGAAAGAGATTAAATTATGGATAAAACTAGAGGTGGTAATTTCAACCAACATACTTTAGAATGGGTTGATATTGGTAATGTTTATAATCTAATGACTAATGAGTCATTACGAAAGAAAATATTAGCTTACTCAGTTGATCAGACATAAGAGTTCCAGCTGCGTTCATCTTCTCCTGGTGTCCCTGTCCCTGTCTCTACGTCTATCTCTATCATGATCTCTTTCAGTTTGTTGATCATAATTTCTACCCTTCTCCCGGTCTCTACTTGATTTCCTCGGCGGGCTTTCACTGTCATGATGACTTCTGTGACGCTTTCTAGAAGACTCACGTGAATCCTCTCTTTTCTCCCTTCTCTCGGTAGATGATGTCCCTTCTGCGTAATTATATATAGACGCATATCATGAATATAGTCCACAACTCACAAAAAAATTGGTAACTTACTCTTGTTTGATGTATCTTCACTGGCATTTGTTAAGCCATATTTATACTGCAACTGTTTCTGGTGTACCGCCACTTTCTTTTCAATTTCTTCTTTCTTTATTCCCCGTTCTTCCAGGGATTCGCGATACTCGATCAAAGCCGCTTCAACCTGCCGCAACTTTTGTCTGCACATGTGAAACATTCAATTAGCCAAACAACCATGATATAACTAATACTTTCAGTTAATATAAGATATAAGCGTACCTCTTTTCTTCACTTAGCCCACTATCGGAACTTGTGAGAACGCGTGTGGGCTCCACTGCCTCCGTGTTACTACCACCACCATCATTCTCGCTTCCAGAAGACGAATACCCTAATGCAAGATTTTTATTACTTTTTGGTTCATCGTCACTTTCATCGTCTTCCCGGGCCCACTTAGAGGCGGGCAATACAACATCAGGTTTCGTATTATTAGAGAAGGATTTTAACTCAGGTTCTGGAATCGGAATCTTTAAGGCTGAGAGAATATTCATATCATCCTCCACTTGGTGATTCCGTCCTGAAAACCCCACAGGCCCGGTATCAACACCACTTTCTCTAGAATAATTCTGGGAATATTTCAAATTGTCGGTGAGTTCATAACCCCTTTGCTTTTCGGATTCTTCGAGATAAAGCAACCGTGCAACCATCATTTCCCTACCACCAACCAGAGATAACCCGTTATGGCGGCACCGCCGTTCCAGCTCAGCAAGAGGGAGACTCATCAGCTCTTTCGTGGCTGCACTTTTACCTATTGCCAATGCTGCATCTGGATTGGCCTTTCCAACATCTCCAGTCTCGTCATAATTAGTTTTGTCTTCCGTTTCTGTCGAAATTGAATGGAATGCGACAACACCGGAGTTACCCGATCTAAGAAAAGTTGAACGTAGCCCGTTTACATATGCATCCGAAAACAAGAACCAATCAGCCCACACTTGTAGAACTTTCAGAACTCGTTCCTGATAGACAAGAGACAGTTTAGACATTAAAACGGGTCAGAACTGGTTCAATCCAGGTGACAATAAACACAATCCAATCGGCCCATTCATATGTAAAATTGTAAATGGGTCAAATTACCTTTAAGGCCTCAGCAGTAATTCTTCCTGTGACAGTCCTATACAAATCATTAAAGCTTTCAAGTATATCAGGCAGATTGGCTTCGAATTTGGTACGGTAAGCAGATGCATTCTTTACAGGAGCACTACTATTGTGAAGAATGTCGGAAACAAGCATGAGTCTTGCGACTTTAGTGGGTATTGGTGTTTCCTTAAGAGTCAAAGACTCGGTCAACACTTCAACTATCTGTAGCAAATTGAACTGCTTCAGCAACTAGTGAACACTAAAACATATCATATTTTCGTAACTTTTAATGTCATAATACCTCTCCAGCAGCATCAGCATTATCTAATGCAAAACCCATTGCTTCCTTGATTTGAGTTCTTTCTAAAGTCAAGGCACGAAGCATGTCTTCAAATTCATCTCTTTGTGCATCGGTTAGTGTACGTTCAGGCTCCACACGCTGCCCAGTAGAAGAATCAGATTAAAAACAATGCTATAGATAATTCAGTGCAAATAGCTGAACTAAGCGTAACTGAAAGATATGCATCAACAAAATTACAAATAGGTACCCTGCTTCTCCCAGCAGCAAATGTGGCTCCAGTCTCCTCGTTTTCTGGGCTTTTGGCTGTTGGCAAAGCAGGTGGGACCCATCTACACAAGCAAACAGTATAAAGTATCAGATATCATTAGTCTATGTCAAAGGATAAAGTATCGCATATCATTAATCATGATATTTAAGCAAGAAAAGAAATAAAAACGAAACATGTAGATTAACAACATATAAATGATTACCTCCCACTACCAGTTATCATGATGAAAGGTTCGGTTCGCCACCTATGCAAAGTATCACCCTGCATCCATGAGACCAACGATTATTCTTTTATTCAACCTATATCAAATTCCAGAAACCATCACCTCCGACAAGTGTCATTACCCGTTATAATACTTACGATAATATAAGTTCTGGCTGTCATATACATAATTACATACATTAAGCATTAAGTATATATACATTTTTTTATCAAGGGTATTATATTCGAAGGTACAAGGTGAGTTCCAAATTAAGAAACTGAGTTCTGAATCAAGGTGAGTTCTAGATCAGATGACTACACTAACTAATGCATAGTTTTCGGTATAAGAAGTAAGTTTGTTGTGCAACCCTTTAGTCATTAACAGCGAAGAGTACTTGAATCACGTGTGCAAGGGTGTATACCTGAGCAAAAGAATACAGCCTCCAAACATAGTAAGTATGCTCCTTAGAGCCAAGTTCAAACAAGAAACTGAAAAGAGGATTTCCACGGACCCTTTCCATTATAGCTTGCTCAAAAGCACAACCTCCATCAAGAACATAAAGAGCCATTGTATCAATTACTTTACGAAGGCGAACATCTTCAAGCAGAGTAACAGTTATATCAGGCACGTTGGGAGTAAGAACCTAATCACCAAGGTTGATACATTATTACATATTGTAGTAATTGCAGTTTCTGCAAAGATAAGGTAGCATACAAGATTAGCCTACCAGCTCAGAGTTCTGGCTTGGAACAGAAGTAACTGGAGGACCAGATGGACCCGACAATATCACAGTGGCACCCTGCATTCACAGACATCTAGTGTTTCACATACGTGTGCTAACAATACATTATACATTATACAAATATAAATATATAACACACCTCTTTACTCCTGATGGCCATTTGTCCTGGAGGAGGTGCAGGGAGTGATTGAGAGGGAAGAGAAACAGATTTACCCCACCCAATATTCAGTTCATAATCATAAACCACCACACCTGCAACGTTATTAACTTTTAATTACCACTGATGCTAACAAAAGTATGTAGTAAAAATACTGCATAACAGATTCAACTAAGTTTCTACTTTCTACAATAGGATTTTAAATGAGTCTTTGAAATTGTAGTTAGATCAACAAATACCCCAATAAGCATTACTGTACAAGTTTTCTCAGTTTTACCTTATTTGGAAGTTCAGATGCTAATAATGTTTAGAAGTTAACCTTGCATTTCATCTTTTGCAGCTTGTCCATCTGCACGGTTCATAAAAGCCACAAAGCCACAGTTTTTTTGGCGCTTGCGCTCCTCTTCTGTTCTTGGCCACATTATCTTCACACTAGCAATGGGCCCAAATCTTCCAAATGTCCTCAACAGAAAATTTTCATCTACCTAGAATGGGTTGACGAAGAAAACAAAAAGATCAAATTGCATAGTTGCAATACTTTACCAAATGAAGCACCGTGTTGGCATCACAATCTCACCTGTGGTGCCAGATTCCCGACGTAAAGATTGGTGGTCTGAGGATCTCCATCATCAAAAGACCCAAACTTTCCACTTGGATCAAATTCATCAGGCAACTCATCAAACCGACTAGATAACTGAAACAGCATTAAGATGCAAATATATGAGGTGTAACACGAACTATAAACTGAATATATGAAAATGTCTAATTTATCAAGTAAAATATCGTACAGTTGAAGTAGCACTGGGACGCCCATCTGACCATTGTTCTCGCTCTTGGTTTCGCCTTTCTCGCATTTCTTGTTCATGTTTTAGTTCCTCCATGAAAAAATCTATATTCCTAGCCTTCCCTTTTCCTTTGTCCTTTGGTCTCTCTTCTTCTCTCTGTTAGTTGTAGAAAATTGTTAAAAACGGGTACAAAAAATCAAAATTACAAATGCAAGAGTCAACAAGGTAACTAAGTAACTAACAGCAGAAAAAATGTTTCATCTGTTCACTAACCTGTTTTTCTTCTTTACCCTTGGTTGCCATAGGAGGGGGTATGAAAGAAGGAACATATCTGCAGATGAAATATAATATCGCGTAATGTACAATACATGATCGCATGGTCTAGAGTCTAGACCACATTTACATATGCCTGTTTCTCTATGCTTCAAAACACACACAATATGATACTCCTGCCTATTCTTCTCACCAAAATACCTAATAAAATCCCACATCTCGTCTAGCATGGTGATTGCTAAAATCAAAAGTAAATCCATTATGATAACGTTACCACATTCATACTTGGTCAATTGAACAAAATGAACCAAAAAAACTGTTAAAAGGAGCGACCAACTGAGCTTCGGAATGCTTCAAGAAGCTCAACTTCAGTTACTTCTCTAACTATAAAAACATGCAGCCTGCATATTCTTGTAGCGGTTACTAACTCTTGATTTAAGATCATTAATTGAAGAATGTGAAGAAAAGAAAACTACACGGTAAAGTCTAGCACAGGCCTGGAGTGGCCAAGCGTCAGTAGATCCGTCTATAAAAACTTACATTGCAAAGTCATTTGAAGGATCTAGCCTTATATTCTTATTCTTATATAAACATTTCAGCCCATGAAGATCCTATGAGGGAAGTACAACTAATGGTACAGAAAAAGGTGCAGGATATAAAAATGTGAACTTAGTAGCTTAATTTATATTCAAGATATTAATATACAACGAGCTTTAAATGGAATCAATTCAGGAACTGCATATAACGAGCCTCCTAGCGTCTTAAAATTATCATCCTAAACAAAATGAGTAAAAGTCATGATGACATCATCACCTTATAAGTTCTACATTCAGAATGCCTTATAATAAGAGCAGCGTAACATAGTTAATCAAAAGTATTTGTTTACCTACTCCCCTTCTTTGAACCAGATACATCTTTGGAATTTCCACCTGCGATTCGTGCATGAATAAAAGGCCCATTTGCTTATTAATGTGTTCATGGAAAATAAATCTTTCATTTATCCATACATGTGTGCAAAACAATATCACACCCAATAACTCTATACTAAAGAACATAACTGGAAAATGCATGCAAGGATCTGTTAATAGGAACTGACCTGTATCGGACTTCACTTTGTCATTGGGATTAACTGTTCCACCTCGAACAAAAGCCTTTAACCCCGAGTCATCCCCTTGAAAGGACTCCAAAAATTCAGCATACAGACGAGCTGTTTCATCCTCAGCCCTCTACATAGATAAGTATTTAATGATCTGTTAATATTATTACTAAAGATTAACAGGTTCTTACAAAAATCCTACCTTTTTCTTTGCCTCTTCTTCCTCGCGGTGCTTTTGAAAAGGTGTCTTCTTCCGTGTAATTGAAAACGAACTCATCTTTCTGTCAGAAAACTTTTACGTGTTGCCCAAACAATCAAGATTTATAACACACCATCAACCTGAAACAAACATATAATATGTAGACAGCAGTTATAATAAGAGCAGTGTAACATAGTTCATGACAGCTTCCTAACCTCCTTTGATATGACATGAGTTTCATAATCATAGTTGTTGAAGACGCACAGGGTGAGCCTTGGGCCTCAGCGCAAGGCGCTTAAAAAACAAGGGCTTTCCTAACCGAGGCGCATAGTATAAAAATACAATCTTTAGGAGTTTTAGACATGTTTTAGGCTTGTTTAAGACTAGCTTAGGCTGTTCTATGTTGATTTCAGGTTTGTTTAGGGCTGGTAAAATGTTTTCAGACCCATTCAAACCTGTCCAGACGAATTTCGAACTGAAAATGGGGCTTTTAAAGCGAAGCGAGAAGGCTGTGCTGGGCCTGAAAAGTGCACCTAGGCGCGCGCCTGGGTGAGCGGTGAGCTTTGACAACAGAGGATTTATAATAATGTAAAATTCATCTTTTATTTCAACCAGTTAAAAAAATTTACAATAGCAATTACATTCTCCATGAATGCAAAACAAAAGCTACACTCACACAAAACAATAAGCCTTTTACACAACAATTTCACATCCTCTGTCATAAAATCAAACATTTCAAAATAACAAATTCATCCACCACATATCCTACAAACAAAATCCAAATCTGTGAAGTTAAATAAACATATTGCATCTGTAATCTTGTTAGTATAAACAGAATCGATCCAAAGCTTCTATATTAACCGATGAACCGCCAAATAAACAGCAACAGGAGCAACAAAACGGAACCCTAATTTCAATTTTTGAACAGGTAATGTTTTAATTTACGCATCGTTAACCTATATATGGAAGAGTTGTGGATGGAAATAGAAAGAGAAGTTACCGTGATGTTCGATCGGAGAAGAAAAGTGATTCAGGGAGTAATAATCCGGTCGCCGGAGGTGGATGTTTTGGGGTAGAAATCAGACAGCTGATGGGTGGACTTGTAAAACAGAGCCCACACAGGCGATTCCAGAAGTTTTTATTGGGCCTGTGTGATTACGGTTCGATGAAAAATGATTTTTGTTTTATGTAAATAGTTGATGCCCCACCCGTGTTGCGGGCGATTGCCGAATAATTATCAATCCATCAAAAAAACACTACTATAATTTTGCTAGGAAATAAAAAATAAAACGATATTTTTCGGATTAGGGCAAAACTATAATTTTTCAGTACTAATGAGCGAGTGTTTGGCAGCTCCTTGACACGGAAAAAAAATTAAATCGAGTCAACCAATTAAAAAAAATGTTTTCTACTTTTGCTAAAAAAACTAAAACGATTGGGTAAATGCAATTTTTAACTGAGGGCGAAATCATAATTTTAATTCCGGAATAAAATCGTAAATTAAATGGACCAATGGGGGAGTGCCAGGAATCTGCCGGCATAACTGTAATTTTACATTGGGGGCAAAATTGTAGTTTCATCAGGAAAACAAACAAAAATGATGGAGAAAATGTAAATATAAGTTGAGGGCAAAATCGTAACTTGGCTGTAAAAAAAAACTAATGGCAAAACTATAAATTTATACGGGGCAAAATCGTAATTTTGAACTGAGGGAAAAATTAGATTTTTAGTTAGGAGCAAAAGCGTTAATTCATTTTTAAGTGGGGGTAAAAACATAACTTTGAACTGATGGCAAAATCGTAATTATAAGGGAAAAAACTAATGGCAAAACTGTAAATTAAAACGGGGCAAAGTCGTAATTTTTAACCGGGGGAAAAATTGAAACGAAACCTGGTTATTGTATCGCAACTTTGAAATATGGATATGTATATACGACTCAAGTTACTGTCGTGGCCGCGTGACGAGGAAATTTCATAAAACGAGTTTCAAACACCTTAAAATCTTTTAGTAACCTAATAAAACTCCTCTCATAGCACTGGCGTGAACATCAAAACAGTTTAACGCCGCACTGTGGGAAGATTTTTTTTCGTAAACAAGTTTTTTCAAACCTTTTCGAGTTAATCAAATTTTCGAGAATTCAGGATGCTTTGGGATCGCTTTTTGTGTGTCGCCATCTTTTGTATACGAATCGCTTTACTCGCTGCCATCGCCAGTCATCGCAACACTCTCGCTTGTCGAATTTCAATCGATCGCTCGCTTATTTTGACGCTCTTAGTCGCTACTCCCACTCGCATCGATCCTCACAACCCTTCTTATGGATTAATTTCGGGACGAAATTTCCTAAAACAGGGGAGACTGTAACAACCCGCACGTTCGTGCGTTGTTACCGCTCGTTATACTCGTTACGCCTAGCACCAGAGATTCGTGTAACACCCGTCTAATTTTACTTGAATTTAATAATAATCCATGCCATTTTTATAATAAAAGATACCAAATTAACAAAACTTTCATAAGTCAAGTTCATAAGTAGCATAAACCTTAGTCAACTAACGACTAAGTTAGAATATTCAAAAATTGTTTAACAATTTGTTTACAACCCATAAACATAGTCTATTAAAGATTAAAACATTGCGGAAGCTTGTAAATAGTGTTCGGTTCTTCAAAAGCTTGCTCGATCATCTTCCGGTTAGTTCCTACATCACCTAAGATCAAAACCACAACAAAAGTTAGTTTTGATAATGCTACAATGCATTTAAACAAGTTCCATGGATCAACATACAAGAAAAAAATAAAATTTTCCGGAAGGGGGGCGCCGCGTGACGCCAAGGCCCCTCGCGTCACGCCGGGCCCTATTTTTCACAGAATGTTCATTTGTTTGATGTTGTAGATTCCCAGCTCAAAGTTTAATCAAGTTCCAACTTAAAATGATCATAACTTATGATCCGTAAGTCCGTTTTTAGTGATTCTTTTTCCTATACGTCTGTAATTTCATTACCAACGTGGCTATTATGATAATCTTGCCAAAACTTTAGCTTACGGACAGAAAGACTATATGTCGTTATGCATTTATTCAACCCATTTCTACTTGACACAATTCACTACCAATTGACTAGCAAACCTAAGGCGTTTATTACCCAACTTCCGGGGCTTATTATCACCGGCACTTCATTACCAAACCTATGGCTTCGTGCTCTTGTGACCATTTTCGCCATTTCTATTTATTTACAATACTATCATTACAATATGACATTATTTGACCCGTTTGGTTCATCTACGGACATCCTCCATTTTGATGACTACCAAACGACTACAAACCAATTCTTACATACGGATTAAGTAATGAACAAGGTCGCTACAATCAACACAACTTTTAATCAACAAAGCATAGTTTAACAACAATTCATCAAATGTAACGGGTCAAGTTACATACCTTTAGTGCACACCCTTCAAACGCAAGTCACCACCGGCTTGTCCGCTTGAAGCTCCGGTATCCTTTCCTATTGAGTTCAACCAAAACATGTTTAGAACTCTTTTAAACTCACAATTCGTATATTTTGCCTAAACATCACAATCATGCGGTTTAACTTAAATTTCTGATTTAAGCCCTCTTTGAGGCATTTATGCGAACACTTTAAGGGCAGAAGTTTACATGATTAAATATCAAGTCTCTAACTTATCACTTAGCCCTAATTTCACATCAATCAACCATTTTACATAATTTTAAGCTTCTATGTTTCTGAAATCACTTCAAAATTGTCAAATTACACTAGAACAACATCCGATTTCCTAGTGTTTATCAAATTCTACATAACCCACTAATCACCTACAATGGTGTTCATGGATTTTACTAAAATTTCACATGATTTCAACTTGTATTTGTCTAGGGTTTGTCCCTAGACACTATAGAGTTCCTAATTCATCATATAACTAACATGCAACCATAATTTTCAGAAAATCTCAATTTCATGCGAATTTCGAGTTGAGAGTTTTCATCAAATTTTACATACCTTGTAATCCTCTTGCGATGAGGATCAATAATCTATGCTTTAATTTCGATTTCAGCTTGGATTGAGCCTTCAATTTGTAAGTTTAGTGATGTTTTAGGGTTTTGGAGAGTGGGGATCGCCCCCTGCTTGTGCTTGTACGACCAGACATCCCAAATGGAGTGTTTGGTTTTGTTTTTTTATTAAAAATGATAATAAAGTTTCAATCTTTACAACTTAGGCCCTCCACTTTTGTTCAACATATTGTTTGGTTATGTTAACCCTATTTCAAGTTATTTCTAGACTTATAGTTAACTAGGTTATAATTTCCTAGTTAAATAATATTCTTTTTTATTTAAACTTTATAATTAGAATTATAAAGTTTTATATTTCCGGGGTGTTACAATTCGGATCATAATGTAGCTATATCGCATACATCGCTATTTCGCAGTATTTTCGCATATTACGCATACTTTATCGCTATCACATCACATTGCACTTGCTGGCAACTACGAAGATATCAAATGAGGACCAATTCTACCCTCCTTGATAGCCGTGATGTGTCGCAGTGCAAAACGCACATCGCATCACACACATTAACGTTCACGATGACGTTGAGTGAGGACCTATTCTACCCTCCTCGATGACCGTGAAGCGTCGCAAAGCAACGCACATTCGAAACGAAACCCGGTTATTGTATCGCAACTTTGAAATATGGATATGTATATACGACCCAACGTAGCTAATTATAATAAATATATATAAATGTGGATGAGAATGTGTAACCAAACTATCGCAACGCTTAGCAATCGAAACGGAATGCCAAAACTCAGCTCGCCGGAGGCGTTTGATCGAATGGCACTTCGATCGGACAGCCATCCGATCGGATAGCCATCCGATCGGACACCCAACCGATCGGACAGCCATCTGATCCGATTGCACTGCACCGACTTTCTCATCCTTTTCCTATAAATACCCCACTTGTCACATCAACAACAGTTGATGTGACTGCTCCCTCTCGACCAGACGCCTTCTCGCCATTTTCTCTCGATTTCTCGCAATTCTTGTAAGTTTCTACCTCAAATCTTGTACTTCTATGATCTACACGCACTCCTTCATCGTTCTCACCATCAAATCTTGTAACACCTCGAAAATTCACGTCCTATAATGTGTTGACACGTGTCATAAAGTTTGAACGTGTGAAAGAATGTTATAAAAGGACTAAAGTTGACAAACATGGAAAGTATGTGATTTTACGGGTTCTGAATGTCAACAGTGAATAAATATACTTCATAATAACCCTACATGATGTTTATAACATCAAACGAATAAATCATGGATCATACGAAGCTAAAAGTGAGAAATTACAAACTACAGGGGTTAAATGTGTCAACATGTTTAAAGATATACCTCTGAGTGACCTTTTGACAAACCCGAAGCTTTTTAAATGTTAAATATGCTCACTAGAATGCACGATATAAATTTCATAAAGTTTCGTTATCGTATGAGAAAGATATGATCAAATTCGTGTGCGAGGGGTTAAAGTGCAAACATTGAAAGTTAAGACTTTTCGGGTTAACCGGAAGTGTTCAGGGACTTGGCAAAGTGGGTATAAGTCCTAAAGTCTATGTGGGTATAGTATAAGGGGTCAAAATGCAAGTTAAAAGCCTGATTGCCCTTTCAGATAAACCAAAGGTCAAGTTGCAAAACAAAAATGCGGCCCGCATTGATATCTGTTAAGTGGGAGGCGGGCCGCGTCCGGAGCCCAGATACAGAAATGCGGGACAGACCCCTGGAAACGCGGAAAATCGACTTTTAACCAAATTATTAACATGGTGGGCGACCCCTAAACTGTACTAGGGCACTAGAGACACATGTTGGATGGTTGTGGTCGATCATAGAGTTATGTGTCAATCAAATGTGGTGAGTGAATCCACTATAAATAGGCCTTCAAGTTCACAACACTTCCTCACATCATTCAAGTGCCTTATGATCGATTCTGGAGCTCTCAAGCAGGTCCAACTGATCTTAAGTCGTGCATAGGACTCTTGTAAGTCTACTAGTCCTTCTTTATTTGAGTTTAACTTGTTTAATTAGCTAAAAGTCAAACCGTCGTAATTACGGTTTGACTTCGAGATTAGTCAATAATGGCTCAGTCATATCTCGAATTAAAAGTAGTTATAGCTTGGTATTTATGTGGGAAATAAAACCTCAAAAGGGTTTCCCCTGATCACCACTCTAACCAGGTCAAAAGTCGGGTCAAACTAGTTTAGAAAAAGTCAACAGGAAGCTTAAAATGTCATTTATGCATAATTAACATTATAGACCATATACAACCTGTTTGATCATTGTTATAACTTAGTAATAAGTGTAAGAACATGTCTAAACATGTTCAACCCGACAATTTCCTGTTTAGACCCGGTTCGGAACCGAAAGTCACATAGTTTGACTTTCACTTTGACTTTCAGTTCTGACCCGTTAAGGCATGTTTTAGAAATTCCTCAGAGCTTTAATTGGACTAGGTTACATGTTAGAACAACCCTCTGTGATTATACACCTTGGTTCATTAGTTATCCAATTAATATGCATGTTTCCGTTAATTGCTCATATGTTGACCGTTATGCCCTTATTACCTTAAAACGTGATTTATGAAAATGTAAAAGTGTAGAAACCTTAGTTACTGATATATAAACTTGTATGCAAAGTTTGACATCAGTTTGACTTGTAGATTAAGAGTTATGCTCAATATCGCAAATTTAAAGCTTTATGTTAATTAAACGGCATAATTAGCGTATAGCCTAGTTAAGCCTACTTTTTGATATCAAATATTTTACCCACTGATGTAATATATTATTTTGGGATTTTTAAAGATTTTTAATTAATTTTAGGCTGAGCATAACTAGTAGTCGTAGGCTTAAGCCGGTAATTGTCGATTTTGCCCTTACGGGCCATAAAATGAGTTTTACCGATCTAAACGACTCCAAACCTTTTTCTACTGATCACATATGTTAAATAAATTATTTTAAGCCTTCTGGAAATATAAAAATATCAGATTTAAGTACCGAACCCGGAAATGGCCTTTAATCGCCTTATTTAGCGTTTTTAACGCATAGTATGTATTAAAATCATATTGAACATACCCGGGTTGATACCTACTGATATTTTAGGCAAATTAGAATGTTTTAACAGTAAGCAAAGGTTGATAAACTCAAACTTCAGTTTTGAGCTTTTCGGCTTATGTGAAATTACCAAAATACCCCTACGGGGCATAGTTTGGTTAAAAATGATAAATTTCACATACATGCTTTAACCTACTGATATAAATTATCAAATTTAGGATGTTTTCTGTTTACATCAGACCTGTAACTCAGTTAAACATCTAAACTCTTTTACAACCTTTTAAATGACCAAACTACCCCTACGGGGCCTAGTTTGTGTTTAAATACGTTTCGGGCATAATGAAAGACATCTTACTGATGTCACAACATATTTGAAGCATATTAACTTAGGAAACCTGTATATGGCTCTTACGGATACCCGTTACGCTTATTACGCGCACGGTTCGGTTTATGTAACAAGTTTACATAAACTAGCCAAAACGGGTCAAACCTTATCGGTTTTATCTCAAAAATCCAGAATGTGAATAATAAACCCATATTAAACAAGTCTTCAAACTTGTCGGGTCTGAATCACATTCTATCCGGTCTTCGCTTAATCGTGCGTACGAACCGTATCTTGAAACTAGCCGGTCTAAGCTTAAGCTTAATAAAAGGCCCGTTAGAATTCTAATAGGTTATTATAAACCTTCGTTCCAGATTAGGAGAACCAGTAAAAGCTACGTGCATTTTGCTTATTGTGATTAATACTTACTCAGGTAAATACTTTTAACTTATTTTCCCTATACGGGCTTGGGTTACGGTATATAGCATACCGCTTGATCGGGCATCAAATCTCCACATTAAGTGGGTAGTTGAATAATTTGATCGGCTCGTTTAAACAGTCTTGTTTACTTTACAGCCTTTGGGGGGTTAATGACCATGTCCCGGATATCCTTGGCATTGATGTGTGTAAAATGCAACATATAAATTACATCAAATGAGGCATAAAACTAACCCTTTTTAAGTACTAATATTGGAAAAAGAGTGTTTTTGTCTTCCTTTTGTATTTTCAGGATTAAATGAGCTCAAAAACGCAAAAGAAGCAAAAAGACAGCTAAATCCAACATAAATACAAGGAAAGGAACATTAGTGGACTGCCCGACCCCTCAACGGCACCTTCCAAAGCAAAAAAGAGAAGACAGAATGCTGAACACGCCCCGTGCTCAGCCAGCACGGGGCCGTGCCCAAGAAGCAGCAGAAAAGACAAATCTATAGAAGCTTCTGTTGCCCATCACGGGGCCGTGCTCAGCGGACACGGGGGCGTGTCGAAAGTACAGCAGGCGCATTTATTGTAATTGCGAATTACAATTAATGAGGAGAGAGATTGTCAGACGGACACGGGGCCGTGCCCAGCGGACACGGGGCCGTGTCCAGCACTCTGTTCAGCCTATAAATAGGAGTGCTTGGATTCATTTCATCTCATCCCCTGGCACACCACCTCTCTCACACTTCATCCACTACCCACCACCATCACAACACCATCATCCACCACCATCATCCATTGTCCATCGTAGAGTGTGTGAGTCGTCTCGGGATCCAAGATTGATCATAAGAGTTCTTGACAATCAAGGCCATGTTTACCTAAGTCTCTTACATCACTTGGTGAAGACAAAGTGTCTAGTATAATACTTTTTATTTCTAATCTTTTGCACTTTTTATTTGGTTTTGTATTAATGACTTTAATAACTAGTTACTTATGTTGAAGGTGATCTTTCCTTATCGTTTGTCCGTGGTGTCTTGGCATTATTTTACTGTCTATATAAAATAAAGGATTTTCACCATTCATATCTCCACGGTCTATATGGAGGTATGTTGGCTACCTGGTAGGGGGTTAAGGGAACGGTTTGGTAAAGGTCTTGCCATTGTTCAGCGTTTAGAGGTCCTGCAATGGACCTAGGTCAAATTTAGTAGGACCTCCTTCAATACTTCACGGTATTGGATGGCGGGGGTCCAAACTCTTTGATCCCCTCATAAGTTAACTACTATTAATACTATAACCCGGCTATTTAGGACTGTATCCCTGCTGACTCAGACTACTTAGCCGAGGGTAACGTCACCGCCAAAAGCGGGGCCTACCACAATACTGCATTAATAACTTAATTTATTATCTTCCAATAATCCACCCCTTTAGGATTGTATCCTTGTTGACTCAAACTACTGGGGTGAGGGTAACGTCACCTTCAAAAGAGGGGCCTACTACAATAACTAAGATAATCTCTTAATTGTGTGCAAAAGTGCGGAAATAATCAAAGGTTATACTAGATACGAGTCGGAACCAAGTGATTCATCTTGTCTATCTGTTTTTCTTTTATTTTTATTTTCAGCATTTTAGTTAGTTTTTAATTTTCTTAGTTTAAAACATTTTTCTAAACTTTTATTTTGGTTAGAGGTTGAGGATAAACCGGTACTAAAAGCTCTTGTGTCCTTGGACGACCTCGGTATCTTACCAACACTATACTACACTCAACGATGGGTGCACTTGCCCATATGTGTGTTTAGTGTCAGTGAAATATCGTGTTTTATAAATTTAAAACTTGGCTAAAATAAGTGTTAAAAAGGGCTTAAAATATACACCTAAAATATACGACACTTACCGCACATCAAGTTTTTGGCGCCGTTGCCGGGGACACAAGGATTTTAAGAAAGTTAGGAATCAACGGCCTAATCATCTTTTATTTTTTCTTTTTATTTTTTTTTAGGATTTTCTTAGTTTTTCAGCTTCTGCAGAGCTCAGCACGGGCCGTGCCCGCTGAACACGCCCCCGTGCTCAATCATTGGAACTGGCAATCCTGTTTTACATCAGACAGTAAGCTGAACACGGGGCCGTGCCCACTCAACACGCCCCCGTGCCCAAGTTTCAGTTACTGAAAACAGAACCGTTAGATCCCGGCGGTTGGTAATTTCTGACATAAACATGAGTGATAGTAATTATTTTTACTTTCGGCACTCTTATGGTACGTGGTGTCCATTATGTGGTGGCGAACATGAAGAAGTAAAATGCTACTTCCTAAATTATAGGCCCCACTACATGGACCCACCAACTTCTCACAACCTTAAGAGGGGCGAAAGTAAAAATAAGCACTATTTCTCCCTCGAATGCGCCCAGCCAGATATTCTAGGGGAAATGCTCCTTGACGAGTTATTTCAACTAGAAGATCTAGTTCAGAACTGGTTAGAAGAGCTTAGGAAGGATTTTATTAATCCACCCCAAGACGATAACCATGAAGAAAAGTTGGAACCGCATTCCGACAACCTCATTGCTCCCGAAAATACCTTCGTACCTAGCAAAGACTTGGACGATAGTCGTCCCTGTGTCGATTGTGCCGTGAAGGACTCTCCATCGACTTCGTTCGATGCATACATAGACCTGAGTGATTCGGCATACACCTTCTTTAACAAGAGCCCGGGAAAGGGTTGGACTTGTCCACCTAGAATAAAAATAGGAATTACCCTCACCGACAACCTCTTGCGTTCTCGCCTTAGTCTGGGGAAATTAAGGTATATTAGGCACTTTGGGGTTGTTCCAACCAGTAAGGAACCGCCCGATATCGATGAGATCCTTGAAGTAGCAAAACTCCATAAAGCAGCCTCTAGACACGGGGCCGTGTCCAGGTCAACACGCCCCCGTGCTCACTAAAAGATTCTCTGCTGATTTGGTCAGAATACGGACAAAATGTGTCAGGATTTCCTCTGAACACGGGGCCGTGTCCAATCAACACGGGGCCGTGTCCAGTGCACTGTCGTTTTCTTTAAATGCAGCCTGAATCCTGCTCATTTTTTACCACTTCAAAAGACAGAGATTCCTGGGATTTTCACTCATACCATCCTAGGTAAGTGCTAAAAGAAGGTTCCCAAGGACCCTCTTGTCCCTTCCACTTTTACTCATTTCCTCCTCTTTAAAAAATTTTCAAAATTTCCTCCATGGAAGATTGGAAATCTCTTGATTCCAACCCTCTATGTGAAGTTTGTAAGATTATTTGCTAAGGATTCTTGTTTAAAGTTAGTTGTATAACTTTATTTTAAATTATCTAAGCCTGAAAACTAGCTAAAAATCATGAGAATAATTTAAAACTCCAAGACTCCTTAGCATAGAATCCTGCAGACAAATGAACACGGGGCCGTGCTCAGCAAGCACGGGGCCGTGTCCGGGGCTCTGTTTTGTAAAAATTTAGCTTTCTTCGGTTTCCTTCACAGAAAATGGCAAGCAGAACAAGCGGATCATCTTCAAGAAATAACCGACAAGGGAGGAGATCTTCAACAGCAGAAGACTCTCTTGTAAACTATGTTTACGCTCTAAGGGAGGCTATTGATGAAATGACGGGAGTGGAGGAAACATTGGTCGACCGTATCAACCATCTTACAGTGGGGCTGGAGGGCTGTCTCCATGAAGTGAACCTCTTGCACCAGAGGTTGAACCTTCTCGCCTCCCCGCCTTTGGTACCCATAATTACCCAAAGGGCGTGGAACGTGGTACCCGAAGTTGTCATTCCAGCCGAATGGTACGCCATGCACCAAGAACCTCCGCGAAGAGTGGTGCAAGGAGTCCCGGTGAATGTTCCCCCTCAACCACCCGCTACGGAGGAAAATGAAGCCGCATTCTTCATTCCTAGGGAAATCGAAGAATGGCTTTAAACAACGTTTAGGGAAGAAATCATTCGGCTAAAAGTTCTACTGTATCGGGAAACTATTCTCGAAATTTTCTTAAAATAGTAGAACTCCCTATGATAACCTCGTATACCTGCTGACCTATTTAGTTAATTTTTAATTTTATCTTAATTTAGGATTATGTAAGTTCTCTCTATGATGAAATGAAATGATGGTTTTAAGGTTTGGATGGTTTGTAATGAATAAAACACACTCATGGTGGTAAAGGATGAAAAGGGGAACGAGAAAAATGAACCCATGCACAAGAACAAGGCAACCCGACAATTTTCTCCATTTCAGAAGGTTCAACACGGGCCGTGCCCAACCAACACGGCCCCGTGCCGAACCACCTGCAGAAAAACGCCCAGTTCAGGTACCTGGACACGGGTCGTGTTCACTCAACACGCCCCCGTGTCCAGACTTTTGTTTCTCTTATTTTAATTTTGTTATTGGCACTTGGACACGGGGCCGTGCCCGGACAACACGGGGTCGTGTTCAGTGCCCAGTAACACAAATTTTTGCTTTTTAAACATTATTTTACACATCTAATCAACCTAAAAATTTATTTTTGGGACACATTGAGGACAATGTGTAATTTAAGTGTGGGGGGGGATGCTAAAATCTTGAATTTTGCAAGTCCTAAATACAAGCCTTACACAAAACTCTATTGGAACCGCTAATCACCCTAAATTTTTTCAAAAATTTCATTTTTTTACTTGTCTAGGTTTAACTCGGGAAATTCAAGTTCTAAAAAAGGTTATATTTTTACAAATTTACAACCGATAGCGTAGTGATAAAAAGAACCAACATAAGAAAATTATGAAAAGGCATGACAAATTTATTTAAAATTTGATTATATATACTTGATCACATAAAAACCCATTCCCACAAAAGTGAGTTTTGAGCCTTTATTGAGCACACAATTACATATCTTTTGACTAAATGCTCATTTTTCGTTTCTTGTGTGAATAGCCGCTTGGTTCTTACGACTCTAGAACTTGCCATGACAATACATTCCCGGTCCTTATCAACTTAAACCCAAGTAAGTAAATGATGGAGGCATTAGGACTAACCCTTTTTATTTTCTACACCATTATTTTTCTTTTTCTTTTACCACCTACCCAAAAAAAAAATCCCCCTAGTTAGCCCCTTTGAGCCTAAACCTTTTCGTTTCATCACCCAAACAAAAACCCTTTTTACCCACCAAAACCTTTTTCATTTTTAACCCTTTATTTTAGTAACAAGTTCGGTTCTTCGTGAAAAAAAAATTGTGATAATAATGAAGCAAAAAGAAAATAAACAAACAAGTTAATCAAAAATAACTTAGTTTGAATAAAAGCTTCATCACAATAAAAAGTTGCAAAAATACGAAAACCGACAATTGTTACGCTTTTAGCCATTTTTTTTCTACTAACCACTAACCCAATAACCTACCTTTAACCCTAGCCTAACCCTTAACCCGCAAAGTCCTCTTGATATCTACAAAGGTATAAAAGTTAAAAAGGAGGAGGATTGATTTCTTGGCAAGCCTATGGTAGGAATAAGTTCCATGCCGCTCTCGAGTGATTCACTAAAAATACACTTTCGGCCGAGTGTGAGTGATTTCCCCGTGAGGTATGTGAACTTGTATATAAATAGAAATTAAAAAAGGCATGTTATGCCCAAATAAGTAATTTCTTTTATGAAAAGTTCTAAATAAATCATTACGAATAAGAGTGTAAATAAATAAAAATAAAACCCAAAAAGATCTTGGAAATCCCGACACTCTACGACAAGCCCAAAACCTTCTCTTCTACCTATTCCATTTGGGAGTGTAAGCCACATATTAAAGAGTTTTGCTTGAGGACAAGCAAAAGTTCAAGTGTGGGGGTATTTGATGTGTGTAAAATGCAACATATAAATTACATCAAATGAGGCATAAAACTAACCCTTTTTAAGTACTAATATTGGAAAAAGAGTGTTTTTGTCTTCCTTTTGTATTTTCAGGATTAAATGAGCTCAAAAACGCAAAAGAAGCAAAAAGACAGCTAAATCCAACATAAATACAAGGAAAGGAACATTAGTGGACTGCCCGACCCCTCAACGGCACCTTCCAAAGCAAAAAAGAGAAGACAGAAGGCTGAACACGCCCCGTGCTCAGCCAGCACGGGGCCGTGCCCAAGAAGCAGCAGAAAAGACAAATCTATAGAAGCTTTTATTGCCCATCACGGGGCCGTGCTCAGCGGACACGGGGGCGTGTCGAAAGTACAGCAGGCGCATTTATTGTAATTGCGAATTACAATTAATGAGGAGAGAGATTGTCAGACGGACACGGGGCCGTGCCCAGCGGACACGGGGCCGTGTCCAGCACTCTGTTCAGCCTATAAATAGGAGTGCTTGGATTCATTTCATCTCATCCCTTGGCACACCACCTCTCTCACACTTCATCCACCACCCACCACCATCACAACACCATCATCCACCACCATCATCCATTGTCCATCGTAGAGTGTGTGAGTCGTCTCGGGATCCAAGATTGATCGTAAGAGTTCTTGACAATCAAGGCCATGTTTGCCTAAGTCTCTTACATCACTTGGTGAAGACAAAGTGTCTAGTATAATACTTTTTATTTCTAATCTTTTGCACTTTTTATTTGGTTTTGTATTAATGACTTTAATAACTAGTTACTTATGTTGAAGGTGATCTTTCCTTATCGTTTGTCCGTGGTGTCTTGGCATTATTTTACTGTCTATATAAAATAAAGGATTTTCACCATTCATATCTCCACGGTCTATATGGAGGTATGTTGGCTACCTGGTAGGGGGTTAAGGGAACGGTTTGGTAAAGGTCTTGCCATTGTTCAGCGTTTAGATGTCCTGCAATGGACCTGGGTCAAATTTAGTAGGACCTCCTTCAATACTTCACGGTATTGGATGGCGGGGGTCCAAACTCTTTGATCCCCTCATAAGTTAACTACTATTAATACTATAACCCGGCTATTTAGGACTGTATCCCTGCTGACTCAGACTACTTAGCCGAGGGTAACGTCACCGCCAAAAGCGGGGCGTACCACAATACTGCATTAATAACTTAATTCATTATCTTCCAATAATCCACCCCTTTAGGATTGTATCCTTGTTGACTCAAACTACTGGGGTGAGGGTAACGTCACCTTCAAAAGAGGGGCCTACTACAATAACTAAGATAATCTCTTAATTGTGTGCAAAAGTGCGGAAATAATCAAAGGTTATACTAGATACGAGTCGGAACCAAGTGATTCATCTTGTCTATCTGTTTTTCTTTTATTTTTATTTTCAGCATTTTAGTTAGTTTTTAATTTTCTTAGTTTAAAACATTTTTCTAAACTTTTATTTTGGTTAGACGTTGAGGATAAACCGGTACTAAAAGCTCTTGTGTCCTTGGACGACCTCGGTATCTTACCAACACTATACTACACTCAACGATGGGTGCACTTGCCCATATGTGTGTTTAGTGTCAGTGAAATATCGTGTTTTATAAATTTAAAACTTGGCTAAAATAAGTGTTAAAAAGGGCTTAAAATATACACCTAAAATATACGACACTTACCGCACATCAGGCATCATCTTACGAGATGGCCACGACCTGAGCACGGGGTGTAGGCGTACACATGTCAGTGTATAACTCAATTATGTGGTGTGTCTATTGATCTTTAACCCGGACAAGATCCGGGCTACTGAACGCATAAGTAACATGTAATTCGTTCACAAGATTATAATATTAAATAATTCTCCCAAGTTAAATAAAATGTTTATGCCATGTGCATCCAAACCAATTTTCAACCATTTTACAAAATGAGTCAGTTGAATGTATTTACCAGTGTAAACTGGCGTATTTTTCCAAAAAGATTAAATGCAGGCACTAAGCGAAATTGGCTGGGATTTCTCCTAAGCATCATTAGAAGTCTCGCAAGCTTAAGATGCCTGAAGTCTGTTGAACCATTAATATTATTTTGTTTCGATCCTACTGTGGATAAACTTCCGGATATTGTTACATTGATAAACAATATTAAATTCGGTTGTATCATATTTTAAATTTGCTTCCACTGTGCATAATAATATTGTGTTGTTTGACTATTACGTTGCCAACCACGTCACGATACTCCCCCACCGGTGACACGTGGAAATCGGGGTGTGACAGGTTGGTATCAGAGCCAACACTGAGTGAATTAAACACTAGCCTTTTGTGTTTAATCTCAGTTACACAATTTGCACATATCTAAACCTTCGAGTCTAGACATATAACATAGGACAAATTCCACCTTTTTCGGTTTTTTTTTTTTGTCCTTTAAAATTTTATATTTGTTATTGTTATCTTATGCTTTATTGACAGGAATATCAAAATGCCGCCAAGATTCTTTAGGAGACGAGGACGAGGCAAGGGGCCAATCACCGCCCCCAACGACCATGAAGCTGGACCTTCGCAACGGCGAGCTCTATCCACCACCGAGAGTGACAACCCTCGGGAGAACCGGAGAAACCTGTTCGAGCCGGCCAGACGGTCGGTTTCGCATAGTTCAACACCTCCTGTTCTTAACCCTTATGAACCCAATAAACCTCAACCGTCCTACATACCACTTCAGAGATCCCTGTCTCATCATTCGTATGGTGACCCCACACCCATCGTTCGAGGCCAATTTAATCCGGCCAATTACTTACAAGAACCCGTGGGTTTTAACCCACTGGGGCCAGACGATCACTTCTCCGGTGATAATGCGGATGACATGGACGAGGATACGGACCCCGTCATGCCGGCAAGTGGTACTCCGAACCACCCGGTCGAGATCTCCGACGGATCGTCTTTTCACGGATCACCCTATGGTGGTCCAGACAGTTTCCAAGCCCTGATTAATCAGCACGAGTGGTACTATACACCTTCTCACCACTCGTCGCCTCATGAGCAGCAGCGGTCTCAGCAGCAGCAGCATCAAGATTCCTCTGAGGATCACCGGTTTGTGGCAGTTACGCCACCGCCTCCACCGCCACCAGTTCAGCCGGCACCTCCTCAACCGCCAAGGCGTAGGAGAACCGGTGCCCGCATGTCGGTACGACCAGGGGACTTCCATTTAAGTTCCCCACGTCAGTCAAGTGCCAGCCACTACCCGCCACATCAGGAGGACCCACAAATGGGTGGACCTTTCAACCCCGCGATGCCGCTGCCGCCGCCAATGGGTTTTGACAACCCAATCCCAGCTTATACAGGTTCCATGGCTTATAACCCGTTCGAGCCGCCAGTCCTCAACAACTACGGGTATGCAGAGGCCGACCCCTACTTGGTGGCAGCTAACTACAATGCCCTGCACCAAGAAGGACAATACGGAGCTCCATGGGGAGTTGGGTACCCAACACAAGGGTACCAGATACCACCTTGGCCCATCATAAGGACTCAATCGCAGCCACCTAGGTTCTCCCCACCCGAGCATGAAGAACTCCTTCAGAGCCTGGATCAGGTGGAACGGGAAGTGCACAGGGACCGTAGGGAGAGACAGACTTTCTTCCAAGGATTAGTGGGATTGATCAAAGGGAAGAACAAGAAGGATCATTGAATCCTTCCATTTTCTGTAAAAGCCCCTGCGTGGGTGTATTTGGTTGTTAAGCCCCTTTGTGGGTATGTGTGTTGGTATGGTTGCTTTGAGCCCCTACGTGGGCCTATCTTTCCATAAACCCCTATGAGGGTATATTGTTTGTGTAAGTCCCTGCGTGGACAATTGTGTTATTAAGCCCCTGCGTGGGTAAGTACTTGTTTGACCCCTGCGAGGGTAAGTTTGTTATTTGAAAAGACCCGTTTAGGGCAGTTTGTAATGTCTTGAATAAATCAATGGAATGTTTGTTTTATAAATTTCATGTTTGTCATTTTGCGCATAAATAATATATAAATGAAATAAATTAATTAAAATCATTCCTTTTAAATTAATCTGCCTATGTAATTATTTGATTAAGGATCTTAAAGTGTGAAACCTAGCCTCGTGTCAAATATAAGACCGGGCCAAGATGGTAAGACCTGTTTAAAAGATTCAAATCCCTGTTAACATCTTAAAACATGTTAACACTCCTGGCAGAAGTGATTCATTAAAATCACATGTCATTCTTATATGTATAAGGATTCTTTAGAAGATTCTAAACCCAATTATATGATCTTTGGATCATGGGTTAAGATCATCAATTAAGATGATCATATTTTACCATACGTGGTAATATGATGCCTACGGGCCCAGCTCACTTCCATATGAGCCAAAAGACAGTGGTAGCTATGACTCCCTGTCTGATAAGGGTGATGAACTAGGTTCAAACCTTAAAAGTCTTGATTCTCTGAAATCATAGCTTATAATTTAAATTGTCCATGTGACTAAGCCTTATGTGCTAATATATATTGTTATTGTTTATAATTAGGATAAATTTTAATTGAAATCCTAAATTAATACGATTAATAAGTTAACCAAACATGGTCTCTGTATACCATGGTTAACGAGTTACCCTAAGGGGTAATTCCATAATAAACTCCCAAATAAAATATTGTCCTTGTTTTCTGCAACAGTTCAATTCAAATGGCTGACTCAAATGAAATAAATAGCCATCCAGTGGAGCAAAATGAGAACGCCCAGATTATGTTAACGGGTGCTGAATTAAAAGCGATCATAGACGGCGCTGTTACACAGGCTTTGGAAAGGCAGTATGAAGAATATAGTGGTACTCGAAGTAGGACCCACTCTGCATCACATTCAAAGCCCAAGACACATTCCGAGGCTCATAGCAAGCCTCCTCCCAAAAAGAATGGACCCAAGAAAGATGGCGATGACCGTCAGTCCACCAACCATCAAAGTGTCCCATCTCAGCAGATAGTACTGCATCAAGAGCCCCGTAACAAGGGTTGCTCCTATAAGTACTTCGTGTCTTGCAAGCCCCGGGATTTTAATGGGGAGAAAGGAGCCGTCGATTGTATGACATGGCTTGACGAGATGGAGACGGTGGTAGATATCAGCGGGTGCGCCGAAAAGGATGTGGTTAAGTTTGCGTCACAGTCCTTTAAGGGTGAAGCATTAGCATGGTGGAGATCTTTAGTTCAAGCCACCGGGAAAATCCCATTGTACAATATGTCATGGGATCAATTTGTCGCCCTGATCAAGGAAAATTTCTGCCCTCAGCATGAGGTGGAAAAGATAGAATCTGACTTTCTATCGTTGGTGATGACGAAGCTCGACTGCCAAGCTTATCTGACAAGCTTCAATACGCTGTCCCGGTTGGTACCTTATCTGGTAACCCCGGAGCCTAAAAGAATCGCTCGTTTTATCGGTGGTCTAGCCCTGGAAATCAAGGCAAGCGTAAAAGCTTCTCGGCCAGCTACCTTCAGATCAGTAGCTGACATTTCCTTATCCCTCACTCTGGATGCAGTCAGACAGAGATCGCTGAGGAATAAGGAGGCTGAGAAGAGGAAGCGTGAAGATGATGGTTCAAGATGATCGAACAAGAAACACCGTGGGAACGGTGACAACAAGAAAGGGTTGGAGTCGAGGAAGGATGGGCAAAATTCTGGGGAAAAGCCCAAGTGTAAAATTTGCAAGAAACAACACTATGGAAAGTGCAGACTGGAGTCTAAATCTCAGACCCAGTCAAAATCCTTTGCTTGTGGTATTTGCAAGTCCACGGATCACAAAACCCTGGATTGCAAGAAGATAAAAGACGCTACGTGCTACCGTTGCAATGAAAAGGGGCACATCAAGACCAACTGCCCAAAATACAACAAGAAGCCTGAGGAGGCTAAGAAGACTAATGCCAGAGTCTTCAGAATGGACGCGAAAGAGGCTGTGCAAGACGATAATGTCATAACAGGTACTTTCCTTGTAAATGATGTCTTTGCAAGAGCACTTTTTGATTCAGGCGCATATAAGTCTTTCGTACATCATAAGTTTAGTAAATTGTTGACTTTACCCGTCAAAACCTTAGGCGCAAACTATGAGGTAGAGTTAGCAGATGGTACCATAGAAACCGTCTCTACTGTGTTAGATGGATGTATTATATCCATTCAGAACCATTCTTTTCCTCTATCTCTACTTCCCTTTAAGTTGGCTGGTTTTGACATAGTTCTGGGTATGGACTGGTTATCTAATAACCAGGCCCAAATAGTTTGTAACAAGAAACAAGTGGTAATAAAAACTCCGTCTGGGGAATCACTTACCATTCGGGGAGATACCCAGTATGGGCTGCCTGAGCAGGTGACTATGCTCAAGGCTTCCAAGTGTTTGAAGAAGGGGTGTGTCATTTACATGGCGCAAGTGATTATTAATGAGCCTAAACCGAAGATAGAAGACATCCCTGTCATTTCTGAATACCCAGAAGTGTTTCCAGAAGATCTACCTGGTCTACCACCAGATAGACAAGTCGAATTCAGGATCGATATCATCCCCGGAGCGGCACCAGTTGCTAGAGCACCATACAGATTGGCACCCACAGAAATGAAGGAGTTGAGGACGCAGCTTGATGAATTGCTGGCTAAAGGTTTCATTAGACCTAGTTCATCTCCTTGGGGAGCGCCAATCTTGTTTGTCAAGAAGAAGGATGGGTCGATGCGTCTGTGCATCGACTATCGCGAGCTTAATAAAGTCACGATCAAGAATAGGTATCCTTTGCCCAGGATCGACGATTTGTTCGATCAGCTTCAAGGGGCAAGTTACTTCTCGAAGATTGATTTGAGGTCAGGCTACCATCAATTGAAGGTCAAAGATGAAGACGTGCACAAGACTGCATTTAGGACTCGTTATGGTCACTACGAGTTCCTAGTGATGCCTTTTGGGCTCACTAATGCACCAGCCGCGTTCATGGATCTCATGAATCGCGTCTGCAAGCCTTACTTAGATAAATTCGTCATCGTTTTCATCGACGACATTCTCATTTATTCTAAGAATCAAGCTGACCATGAGAAACATCTTCGCTGTATTCTCAAACTTCTACATCAGGAGAAACTCTATGCCAAATTCTCTAAGTGTGAATTTTGGCTACGAGAAGTCCAGTTCCTTGGACATGTGGTCAGTGAGCGTGGTATCCAAGTGGATCCCGCTAAGGTTGAAGCTGTTATGAATTGGCAAGAGCCAAAGACGCCTACGGAGATTCGTAGCTTTCTGGGATTGGCAGGATATTACAGGCGTTTCATTGAAAATTTTTCAAGGATTGCTGCACCCCTAACCTCCTTAACTAAGAAGAAGGTTAAGTTTGTTTGGGGCCCTAAGCAACAAGAATCCTTTGTTATCTTGAAGCAAAAGTTGAGCAACGCCCCAGTACTGACACTTCCAGACGGAATTGAAGACTTTGTGGTTTATTGTGATGCGTCGCACACTGGCATGGGGTGTGTGCTTATGCAGAAAGGCAAGGTTATTGCCTACGCTTCAAGACAATTGAAAGTGCATGAAAAGAATTACACCACCCACGACTTGGAGTTGGGTGCCGTTGTATTCGCACTGAAACTTTAGAGGCATTATCTTTATGGTGTCAAGTGTGTGATCTATTCTGATCACAAGAGCCTCCAACATCTGTTTAATCAGAAGGAATTAAACATGAGGCAACGCCGTTGGATGGAAACTTTAAATGATTATGGTTGTGAAATCAAATACCATCCCGGCAAGGCGAATGTAGTCGCTGATGCCTTGAGTCGGAAGGAAAGGGTTAAACCCATCCGAATTAACGCCAAGCGTATGGAGATAAAGAATAATTTGATTGAAAGGTTGTTAGCTGCACAGAAAGAAGCTGTGTTGGAAGCTAACTATCCTAACGAAAAGTTAGGAGTAACTGAGGAGCAGTTAACTTTTAGCAAGGACGGAATTTTATGATTAAACGGACGAATATGGGTTCCAATTTATGGAGGACTTCGAGATGTCATCCTCCAGGAAGCCCATAGTTCCAAATACTCCGTTCATCCTGGAGCCGATAAGATGTACCAGGATTTAAAGGCAAATTATTGGTGGATAGGCTTGAAAAAGTCTATAGCCGCCCATGTAGCAAAATGCTTGACATGTGCGCAAGTCAAAGCCGAGCATCAGAAACCGTCAGGTTTGCTACAACAGCCTGAATTCCCTACGTGGAAGTGGGAAATGGTAACTATGGATTTTATTACCAAGTTACCCAAAACAAGGAAAGGAAATGATACGATATGGGTTATAGTTGACCGACTGACTAAGTCAGCTCATTTCTTACCCATCAAGGAGACTTATAGCTCCGATATGTTAGCCCAGTTATACGTTGATAAGATTGTAGCCTTACATGGCATAGCTGTAGCTATTATCTCTGATAGAGATACTAGGTACACGTCACATTTTTGGAAGAGCTTCCAGCAATCTTTGGGCACACGTTTGAACTTTAGTACGGCTTACCATCCTCAGACAGACGGTCAGAGTGAGCGTACTATTCAAACGTTAGAAGACATGCTACGTGCATGTGCAATCGATTTGGGTGGTAATTGGGATAAGAACCTACCGTTAATTGAATTCTCCTACAACAATAGCTACCACACCAGCATCAAGGCTGCGCCTTTTGAGGCATTATACGGTAGAAAGTGTAGATCGCCTATTTGTTGGGCGGAAGTTGGAGATGTCTAGTTATCAGGACCAGAGATAGTGTTCGAAACCACGGACAAGATTGTCCAGATTCGAGACCGTCTCAAAGCTGCCCGGGATAGGCAGAAGAGTTACGCTGATCCAAAGCGTAAGGATTTTCACTTCGAAGTAGGTGACAAAGTCCTACTTAAAGTGTCACCCTGGAAATGAGTGATGCGGTTTGGTAAGAAAGGCAAGCTAAGCCCGAGATACATAGGACCTTTCGAGGTTATCGAACGTGTCGGGTCAGTTGCCTATAAGTTAAACTTACCAGAAGAGCTCAGTGGAATTCACAATGTGTTCCACATCTGCAATCTGAAAAAGTGTTTCGCTGACGAATCACTGGTTATACCCCATACAGATGTGCATATAGACGAGAGCTTAAAATTTGTGGAAAAACCTTTGTCGATTGAAGATCGACAGGTAAAGAAGCTTCGAAGGAAGCATGTACCTATTGTGAAGGTTAAATGGGATGCCCGTAGAGGTCCCGAATACACGTGGGAGGTTGAATCCACGATGAAAGAAAAGTACCCTTACTTATTTCAGTAAATCTTGGGTCGAGATTTATTTTAAGGGGGTGAGGATGTAACACCTCGAAAATTCACGTCCTATAATGTGTTGACACGTGTCATAAAGTTTGAACGTGTGAAAGAATGTTATAAAAGGACTAAAGTTGACAAACATGGAAAGTATGTGATTTTACGGGTTCTAAATGTCAATAGTGAATAAATATACTTCATAATAACCCTACATGATGTTTATAACATCAAACGAATAAATCATGGATCATACGAAGCTAAAAGTGAGAAATTACAAACTACAGGGGTTAAATGTGTCAACATGTTTAAAGATATACCTCTGAGTGACCTTTTGACAAACCCGAAGCTTTTTAAATGTTAAATATGCTCACTAGAATGCACGATATAAATTTCATAAAGTTTCGTTATCGTATGAGAAAGATATGATCAAATTCGTGTGCGAGGGGTTAAAGTGCAAACATTGAAAGTTAAGACTTTTCGGGTTAACCGGAAGTGTTCAGGGACTTGGCAAAGTGGGTATAAGTCCTAAAGTCTATGTGGGTATAGTATAAGGGGTCAAAATGCAAGTTAAAAGCCTGATTGCCCTTTCAGATAAACCAAAGGTCAAGTTGCAAAACAAAAGAAATGAAAATTCTGATATTTAAGGGCCATGCGGCCCGCATTGATATCTGTTAAGTGGGAGGCGGGCCGCGTCCGAAGCCCAGATACAGAAATGCGGGACAGACCCCTGGAAACGCGGAAAATCGACTTTTAACCGAATTATTAACATGGTGGGCGACCCCTAAACTGTACTAGGGCACTAGAGACACATGTTGGATGGTTGTGGTCGATCATAGAGTTATGTGTCAATCAAATGTGGTGAGTGAATCCACTATAAATAGGCCTTCAAGTTCACAACACTTCCTCACATCATTCAAGTGCCATCTGATCGATTCTGGAGCTCTCAAGCAGGTCCAACTGATCTTAAGTCGTACATAGGACTCTTGTAAGTCTACTAGTCCTTCTTTATTTGAGTTTAGCTTGTTTAATTAGCTAAAAGTCAAACCGTCGTAATTACGGTTTGACTTCGAGATTAGTCAATAATGGCTCAGTCATATCTCGAATTAAAAGTAGTTATAGCTTGGTATTTATGTGGGTAATAAAACCTCAAAAGGGTTTCCCCTGATCACCACTCTAACCAGGTCAAAAGTCGGGTCAAACTAGTTTAGAAAAAGTCAACAGGAAGCTTAAAATGTCATTTATGCATAATTAACATTATAGACCATATACAACCTGTTTGATCATTGTTATAACTTAGTAATAAGTGTAAGAACATGTCTAAACATGTTCAACCCGACAATTTCCTGTTTAGACCCGGTTCGGAACCGAAAGTCACATAGTTTGACTTTCACTTTGACTTTCAGTTCTGACCCGTTAAGGCATGTTTTAGAAATGCCCCAGAGCTTTAATTGGACTAGGTTACATGTTAGAACAACCCTCTGTGATTATACACCTTGGTTCATTAGTTATCCAATTAATATGCATGTTTCCGTTAATTGCTTATATGTTGACCGTTATGCCCTTATTACCTTAAAACGTGATTTATGAAAATGTAAAAGTGTAGAAACCTTAGTTACTGATATATAAACTTGTATGCAAAGTTTGACATCAGTTTGACTTGTAGATTAAGAGTTATGCTCAATATCGCAAATTTAAAGCTTTGTGTTAATTAAACGGCATAATTAGCGTATAGCCTAGTTAAGCCTACTTTTTGATATCAAATATTTTACCCACTGATGAAATATATTATTTTGGGATTTTTAAAGATTTTTAATTAATTTTAGGCTGAGCATAACTAGTAGTCGTAGGCTTAAGCCGGTAATTGTCGATTTTGCCCTTACGGGCCATAAAATGAGTTTTAGCGATCTAAACGACTCCAAACCTTTTGCTACTGATCACATATGTTAAATAAATTATTTTAAGCCTTCTGGAAATATAAAAATATCAGATTTAACTACCGAACCCGGAAATGGCCTTTAATCGCCTTATTTAGCGTTTTTAACGCATAATATGTATTAAAATCATATTGAACATACCCGGGTTGATACCTACTGATATTTTAGGCAAATTAGAATGTTTTAACAGTAAGCAAAGGTTGATAAACTCAGACTTCAGTTTTGAGCTTTTCGGCTTATGTGAAATTACCAAAATACCCCTACGGGGCATAGTTTGGTTAAAAATGATAAATTTCACATACATGCTTTAACCTACTGATATAACTTATCAAATTTAGTATGTTTTCTGTTTACATCAGACCTGTAACTCAGTTAAACATCTAAACTCTTTTACAACCTTTTAAATGACCAAACTACCCCTACGGGGCCTAGTTTGTGTTTAAATACGTTTCGGGCATAATGAAAGACATCTTACTGATGTCACAACATATTTGAAGCATATTAACTTAGGAAACCTGTATATGGCTCTTACGGATACCCGTTACGCTTATTACGCGCACGGTTCGATTTATGTAACAAGTTTACATAAACTAGCCGAAACGGGTCAAACCTTATCGGTTTTATCTCAAAAATCCAGAATGTGAATAATAAACCCATATTAAACAAGTCTTCAAACTTGTCGGGTCTGAATCACATTCTATCCGGTCTTCGCTTAATCGTGCGTACGAACCGTATCTTGAAACTAGCCGGTCTAAGCTTAAGCTTAATAAAAGGCCCGTTAGAATTCTAATAGGTTATTATAAACCTTCGTTCCAGATTAGGAGAACCAGTAAAAGCTACGTGCATTTTGCTTATTGTGATTAATACTTACTCAGGTAAATACTTTTAACTTATTTTCCCTATACGGGCTTGGGTTACGGTATATAGCATACCGCTTGATCGGGCATCAAATCTCCACATTAAGTGGGTAGTTGAATAATTAGATCAGCTCGTTTAAACAGTCTTGTTTACTTTACAGCCTTTGGGGGGGGGGGGTTAATGACCATGTCCCGGATATCCTTGGCATCATCTTACGAGATGGCCACGACCTGAGCACGGGGTGTAGGCGTACACCTGTCAGTGTATAACTCAATTATGTGGTGTGTCTATTGATCTTTAACCCGGACAAGACCCGGGCTACTGAACGCATAAATAACATGTAATTCGTTCACAAGATTATAATATTAAATAATTCTCCCAAGTTAAATAAAATGTTTATGCCATGTGCATCCAAACCAATTTTCAACCATTTTACAAAATGAGTCAGTTGAATGTATTTACCAGTGTAAACTGACGTATTTTTCCAAAAAGATTAAATGCAGGTACTAAGCGAAATTGGCTGGGATTTCTCCTAAGCATCATTAGAAGTCTCGCAAGCTTAAGATGCCTGAAGTCTGTTGAACCATTAATATTATTTTGTTTCGATCCTACTGTGGATAAACTTCCGGATATTGTTACATTGATAAACAATATTAAATTCGGTTGTATCCTATTTTAAATTTGCTTCCGCTGTGCATAATAATATTGTGTTGTTTGACTATTACGTTGCCAACCACGTCACGATACTCCCCCACCGGGCCCACCGGTGACACGTGGAAATCGGGGTGTGACAAATCTCACTTCTTCACCATTAAATCTTTGGATTTGAGCCGTTCTAAGGTGATGTCATCATGAAGTTCTTAGGAACAATGAAGTATGACCTCATCTCATCAAGAACAGTCCAGATCTGATGGATTCCATGGAGAATAAACAATAAACTCGCACAAATCTAAGCCGAATCAAAGTTTTCTAAGTTTTTCTTCAAACGTTCCTAATTTATCACTCGAAACCGGTAGCAACAGAGCTCGTACAGACCTTCTACTTTTCCTATAGTGAAGTGTCGGTTTGAGAACTGGTTCCTATCGACGAGTTGACCGGTTTGTCGTGTTAAACACGAATAACCATCGGGAACAGTTAACTGATCGGACGGGGTGATTCCCATCTGATCCGGTGACTCGGACCTGGTGGAGTTCCATTGTTTAGCTCGTAGTCGTAACGTCTCGATCAAATCGCAAAAACTTAACGAGTTAGCCAATATGTAAAACGATAAGATTGCGGGACGGGTTACCGTCCGATCAGATTGCCGTTCGATCGGACTGCCACCCGATCGACCTGCGATCCGGTCGGGTTGCACTTGGGGTCAAGATGTAATCAAATTTTCAAACATTCAAGGATCTGAACAACGAACGGATTGCCGTCTGAACGGACTGCCGTCCGATCGAACGACCATCCGATCGACTGACTTTTGGATCCTCAACACTTAAACGTTTTACAAATCCTCGTCACACATCAGTTCCAACGGATTGTCACCCGATCGGATTTCCACCTGATCGAGTGACCAGTCTGCTGTGAACTTATCAGCAACCAAAGTGTCTTGCCAATCGAATCACCGTCCGATCGAACAGCCACCGATCGAGTTGCCACCCGATCGACCGGACGTACGATCGACCGACCTGAAAGGTTAAGATACTTCTCTGTTTTCAAAATGCTTCAACGAAAACTTCAAAAGGCAAACCATCATACGCAAACACCTCATCACCAACCAAGGAGACAATCCAATCGAATGGTCATCCGATCGGATGACCATCTGAACGGATTGCCACCCGATCGACTGGCCATCCGATCGGATTGCCATCCGATCGGATTGCCATCCGATCGGATTGCCATCCGATCGGATTACCATTCGACACTTGGTTCACTCGCCACCGTTTAACGCACTGTTCAACGCTTACGCTATCAAACTGTAACCAGGCTAATCTCAGACGCGCTCCCATCAATCCCATCAAGTTGTGTTTGTTTGCCGAACAACGACTGTGAGTATACTTGAACCCTTTTTGCTTTTTCACTTTTTCACTTTTGGGTGTAACATACGTTGCTATCAAATCGAATCACATCAAATGCTTAAACTACTTATCACTTGCGAATGACTTACGTGCATAGTTATACGTGATGCTAGTTACATATGTGCTAGGACTTATACTCGCGACGTCCCACCATGACTAGTATAGTACTATTGCGCCCGGCGGGGTCTAGTTTAGCAATCGCGATCGAAGCTCGAGGACTTAGCTGGTAGTATCAGTTTTGTGAGTATATATGTCGTGTATTACGTTTATGCATGTGGAAATTCGCAGCTTTTATCTATTACACTATTACATATCAAACCTATATACTCGCCAATACTTTTGTATTGACTTTATTTTAACGTATGTTGCAGGTTTAGTCGCAGTCTACATCAAATCAAGCTAGGAAGTCTAGAAACCCACCTAAAATCTAGGTTGTCGGATTTGTATTGTTCGAGAGGACAAGCAATCTGTGATAACTTATGTGATTGTACTGCTTGTTAGTATGGGATAACAAATGTAATAAATACTGTCGCAACATAGTTGTTATGGATTCTCTCGAGCAATCTGATTCGCCTAGTGCCGCGTCCCGATGATTCCGCCATCGGTTGGGGTGTGACACTCATACACATAACTTTATCTCTCTCTAGTGTTTAGAAGAAATGAGAAAAAGAAGTAGTGGTGGCAGGTGGTGTTTGTGGGTGGTGGACACAGGTGGTGCTTCTAGGTGGCGTTAGAAGTCAGATGTAGAGAGAGAGAGAGGTAAGGGAGAGATAAAAAAGTGAGTTATATATTTGTAACGCCCCGCTGGCGGTATGCGCATATAATGTATATATGTGTGGGCGCTCGGGGTGAAAAAGTGGAAGTGCACTAATTTTAACGTTATTTTACTAATTTCGTGAAGGTAACGTTAAAAGAGGGGGATGGTTAATCATGAATCATGTGGTGGCGTTGATAGCCGAAAGACAAGGGAGTACATGCACTAATTGACCTTTGTCTTAATGGCCGAGTGTTATGTGCCTTATGTCCAAGGCTTGATGCAAAACTACTATCGAGCCGAGGGTCTCACTGGAAGTAACCTCTCTATTCCTAACGGGTAGAGGTAAGGTTGTCTACAACTTACCCTCCTCAGACCCTACCTTAGCTTTGCTATCCGTGGGATTTACTGAGTATGATGATGATGATATTATTTGTATTTAAAAGATAAAAAGACTAATTTGCCTTTATGTGGGTCCATGTGACCTGATTTAACTGGAAAAATTAAGTGTTTTATCGTCACAGGACATAACGTGCAAGATTTTGAAACAATAAGCGCCAAATTCGTCAATTTTAAAGACAAATGACACCACTTGAAATTATGTATATAGATAAAGAACAAAATTTGCAATTCACTCTAAAATAAATAAGGGGATAGTGGTTTGGGTCATAACCACACCCTTAAAGTAGTGGTTTTGGATGGTGGATTAGAGGCGGGTGACATAACGCTGACATAGAGGGTCATGGTGGTCATGAGGGTCATGACCACAACCTATAGAACTTAGCATTTTCAAAACCTAAGGGGACCAATTTAAACATATTCTAAACCATTGGGCTGTTACTGCATTTTCCCAAAACCTAAAAAGAATATTAAAAAAAACCCAGCACCCGAATGTTACAAAACCATTGTGCGAAGCAATTATTCTTTTTCATTCATAGAAAAAGACGAAGAAGACGACTTACATACCTCCGGTCAACCCTCTGCGAATCTCTAATGGTGAGAAACACACACTCTCACTCTTAATCCATATGCATATACATCTTCTATATCTATACCTGTTTTAGAATCTCCTTCATTACTTGCGTATAATCTCAAATAATTTTACAAACGAATGTTGAATCGGTATCGTTGATAGTTAGGTTTCTCATGTGTAATTTGATCATATGCCTGATTTTAGAAGAGATTTCATGATGTTTGTATCGGTTAATTAGTGAAGTTTTGCAAACCCTAACAAAGTAACAAACACGTTGTTGTTAATTTCAATGTTTAATGGTTGAGATGTATCTGATAATGTAAATAGTTAAATTATTGTGCTTTCGTGTGTATCGGTGATGTCGGTTAGGGTTTTTTTTTGGTGTTTTTGTGTTCTGTACTGGTTTATAGAATTATAGCTCAAGTGTAGATGCTTTCGGCTTTCGGTGGCGATAGGATGGTTGACCGGGCGGTATTTGTATGATGATCTGGATGAGTTATGCTGTTGGAAATGATTGTGGGCGGTTAAGATGAGGATTTTATTTTTATAGGATTTTGGTGTGGTGAATAAGTGGAATGATGTGAAGTTTTGGTAAATTTATATGTGTTTTTATATTTATGGTAGGTTTTTTTACTTCTGCTGATTGTTTATTGTTGTTTTGTCTGGATGCAGGCTAGTAATAAGCACACTATTATACTCATGCAGACTTCTCATAACCGTGCGACTAGGACGTTTATGGATTATGAGTCAATAAGTCAAGCAATGGATGGTATGTGTAGGTTATACACTCGGTTTCGAGAATAAAAGTTGATAATTTGCTGTTACATATTTTTTTATAATACTTCTTTTCTAAATTATGATCCATAAAGCAGTCGGGAGGACTGGTTCCTACCTTAGAAATATTATAGATAGTTTTGGTAATAATAATATGACTATGGTTGCTTTGATTTGCTGCACAAGAACACACGACACTCTCTAAGACTGTAACTGATTAAACTTGGTGTTTGAATCATTGCTAAAAGCTATAATTTTTTTTTTTTATTTTTTTTATTTTTTTTACAAAGAAGAAGACAACTGAGCCAATCAGAGGTCAAAACGGTTGAAACATATTGAAATCTCTAGAACTGTTGTACACGTGTACTGCGGAACATTAGTAACATACTAACATCCATTATCAGAATTGCTCCTGTTTATAGTAGGACAGGGGATGTGATTGGTTTTCACTGATCTTTCCGTTGTATATGTTTGGAAAACTTATTAGAGGCATCCCTCTTTTTCTATAAAGCAATTTGGAGAATAGACTCCCTGAGTGTTCCGACGCAATTAAGATTATATTATTTATTTGTCTTTAAAATTTAGGGACTATATGTTATATTACTAATGAGTAATGAAGGAAAGTAATGGAAAAATATTATGAGGGGATTAATGTGAAGCATGTTTACTTTTATCTTTTATTCAGAAACACTACATAAGAGGTAGAGTTGTATTAACTGTATAGTTATTCATTTAAAGTATATACATTGTTCACCCATACATTCATGAACTGAGCAGGCAGCTTATGTGCTGTTTTAAGTGATTTACCATATAGATGGTCAATGGTATCAATAATAAAAAAAATTAGTTTACACATCAGAAATAATTTTATGAGCATATCATGGATAGCAAGAATGTAAATACCAGTCAGTATGCTCAGTTAGATTTTTAGTTCTGATTGAAAAAATGTGCATACATACAAGTAGTATAATTATATTGTATAATCTTCTACCGTAGTGCAATAATGCATATCTTATGTGCAGGTATATGTGCACTCTATGAGAGGAAACTCAAGGAACTGAATCCGGTCATGAGAAATATAACTTATGACATTGAAGATCTGTATAATTTCATTGATGGCCTTGCTGACTTGAGTGCTTTAGTGTAAGTTTTTTATTTCTCATTCTTATTAATTGCTATACAATACTAGTTAAAATATACCACTAAAACAGTACGAATTCATCTCAGTTAAAACCTACACTTATCTGAAATAAAATTATGAATTTAATATCTTGCATACTTGAATTGATGAAACACTGATTGGTTAAATTTATGAAGAACCATAGAAAGACGAGTGAGAAGGTGCAAGGCATGTGGCGGTATATGAAATATGTATTAGGCGGTTGCTGACCCACTTAATGTTATAACTTATAAATATTATTTTAATAACAAGGGTATTCTAGTCATTTCACACCCACTTAACACCAAAAACTAATCTCCATCCGCTCCAGGGACTATCCGAGAATGAATTTGCCAAAGTTGGGGACTATAGTTGTAATTTTGAAAATGTAGGGGCTAAAGGTGAAATCGGAGCAAACCACAGGGAGTATCCGGGCACTTTTCTCTAAAACAAGACTATAATTCTATGACAACGATAGTCTACCATTTTGAATAAACTCATTCCTGAAATGTATTTTAATGCATTAAATATGAGTGCAAAGGAAGACTAGGTCTTATTATGCATTAAATTGTGCCTTGGGGACCCAATTAACTTGTCCCTAAAATGTGTTATTTAATCCATTTTCGATTAAAATAACCCAAGTTGGTCCCTTCAGAACTAAACATGTCAAAATTGCACCTTCTACTTTTTGTGTATATTTGAAATACCAACGTTATTTTTGTCGCTAAACAAATCTCATCTTGCCTTGCAGTTATGATCACTCTCTTCAGGCGTATCTTCCAAATGATAGGCAATGGATCAGACAAAGGATGCTTAGCCACCTTCGGAAGTTGGCTCATTGATTGGTGACAATCATGTTCTGTATATCATATCAGATTATTATTGCACTTGTATTTTACCTAACTTCAACCTCAACTGCACTCTCTTAGATTTGTAAAACTTTGGCTTGTGTCTCAAGTGGGAAAGTTGTATGTTGAATTATCAACTGGTTTGTGTCTCAAGTGAGAAGTTGTATGTTGAATTATCAACAATCTGGGATTGCTCACTAAATCTACTTGTATTAACTAAATGCAATCAAGATCTAGCTTTTTGAGTGTAAAACACAAAAAATATTTTTTGATTTATGTATCATAAGATAATAATTAATAATAAACAGTTTAATAAACGATCACAAACATCCCCTTAGTTTATTTGTTAGGAGTAAAAACATTTCGTAAAATGTGCACATTTTGGAGTATAAATGAGTCACGTTGGACAAGTAAAAACTCTAAACAAGTTGAGCTCGACTCGAGTTCGAGCTTCACATAAACATCTTATCACATAACAATAACAATCTTGCGTCCAAGTTTTGTGTTCTACAAGTGTTTAGGAGTGGAAGAGAAACAATCTTGCGTCCAAGTTTTGTGTTCTACAAGTGTTTAGGAGTGGAAGAGAAACAATCTTGCGTCCAAGAGTAAACAAGACTATTATTAAGTACGCTTTGAAAAGCTACTTAAGAACAATGAGGTTTTCTAAGTTTAAATATGGCCACCTGTCTTTACTTATAAACACTCGCTATAGCTTACTGCCCGTTCCTCATGTATTCGAGAAGTTATAATCCCAGCGGGTGTTGCTGCAGTAATCCTAAGGTAATCGAGAAGTTATAATCCGACCCGTTCCTCATGTATTCGTACTTTTATGGTTTTCGATCGATTTAAAACACGTTTTTCCGTTTGATGTTTTAGTTGCTATAACGATCAAAACCGAATTCCAGGTGCATCACGTGGGGAATCCCACTAGTTATTATTTATAATTTATAAGTATAAGAATTAAATGCTTGGTTGGTCCCTGTGGTTTGCCAAAATTGCAGACTTGGTCCTAGTGGTTTACTAATTACACGCTTGGTCCCAAAAGTTGTCAAAAATGCACTCGGTTGGTCCCCAGCCCTAACATCAGTTAAATATCTCAGTTAAGTCCATGTTAAATGACCAAAATACCCTTTCTTATTAACAAAACCCACTGCATATCATCATCATCATCTTCATCAGGTGTTTAAAAGCACACACATCGATACACACAACCACTTCACACTCCCAAAGCCTCTCCAATGGCTTTACTCCTCTGTTCCCTCATCTTCATCCTCACCTCCGGCGAGACAACATCCACAGATCCAACCGATTCCGGGACCGATTCCGAAGCGATGGAGAGGCGGAGCTTTTACGATATGAACCTGGGACCGATTCCGAAGCGATGGAGAGGCGTTTGCCAGATCGGAGTACGTTTCAGTTCGAGAAATTGTAACCGGAAGATGGTAGGGGTGGTTCTGGATTTCGTGGGTGAATCGGTGGGGGGTGTGGCAGTTGTTTTGGCTTGGGTGATGACGATGATGATTGAAGATGGTGACGGCGGTGGTACCCTTTATTTCAACGAAGTTCCGGTAAGAACTGGTGTCCCCTTTCTTCTCTCTTTTCTTTTCTTTTAATTTCTGATCGTTGATGATGATGTTACCTGCTATCGTTGATGATGATACTGATGCGGTTGAAGACGGGGATGATTATGATGATGAGGGGGTGGTGTTAGCCGACGGCGGCATTCGCCGCCGGAGCCACGCCGTCTACGGCAGTGGTGGTAATGGTGGTGATTTTGTTCAGGTTACAATGTTCCAGAATTCATCTTACGGGCGGTGGTGGTGATGATGAGAGTTAATAAGCAAGGGTATTTTGGTCATTTAACATGGACTTAACTGAGATATTTAACTGATGTTAGGGCTGGGGACCAACCGAGTGCATTTTTGACAACTTTTGGGACCAAGCGTGTAATTAGTAAACCACTAGGACCAAGTCTGCAATTTTGGCAAACCACAGGGACCAACCAAGCATTTAACTCTAAGTATAATAAAGAATAAGGGGTTGTTTGGTAACTTCTGAATAGCTAAGTGCTGAATCAGTAGGAGATCTGAACCATTAAGTGATAAACCAGTAAGAGGTCTGAACCATTAAGAGCCAGTATAATGGTTAACATTTCAGAGGCAAATGTCTGACCAATTTAGATTAGAAGTCTTAACCATTCAGACTCAATATAATACTTAACAATTCAAAGGCAAATGTCTGAACCATTCAGACATCTCTGCCCACGAAACAAACAGTCTGAACATTAAATGCTGAATCAGCAAGAGATCCGAAGCAAGAGTCTTAAGTCCATCTCGTAATCGGCTGCTTGTTTGTTTTACAACCTGATAAATATAAAAGGGGGCAGTTTCTCTGTCTTCTGGCCACTATGAAGAACGGCTCAATCGCCAACAATTCGAGTGAAATTGCCGACACAGACTGGGGCCCACGTGGATGCTTCAGGACACGTGTATGATCACTATTTTGATGCGGGTTTTGATATTGACACACTTGCCCTTCATGTTTTTAAAGGTGAGATCAAGTGGCCGGAAATTGTTGATGCATGCAACCTGTTTGATTAAATGCCTCAATGAAACTTTGTTCTTTTCTTATTTAGTTTCACAACTTATAAATATTTATATGAAGTACCTACTATCTTATAAAAAAATAGTATCAAAATAAAGTTTGTTTCAATTTAACATCATGAAAGAGTACAAGTTTGATGGTCAAAGAGCAATTATTGCACTTTTATGATATTCAAACTAATTGATTTGGTCAGGATTAGGATGTCAAGATCAAGAAAACGACCCTTAATTTAAAATCCGTTTGGGTCGGAGGTTTGTTTGTTTTAATGAAGTTTTATTTTCAAAAAAAAAAATTTAAAGTCCACCAAATGACTCATTTCCTGCATATACATTTCTCCCAAAGGGGAATAGTTCTATTAAATGATTGGCCAAAAATTAAAGAGTAAATTTCAAAGTTCGTCCTTTATGTATGTCATATATTACAAAGTATGTCCTTTATCTTTAATAAGCTCAGAAAACATCCTTAATGTTTGAAAAATTAATCAGGTTATGTCCTTTACCCTAAACCTTGTTTGTTTTCCCAGTTAAATCAGGTCACGTGAGAAGCACGTGAGGGTATATTGGTCTTTACCTTAATACTAGAAAAATAAAATTATAAAAAAATCAAATCTTCTCTCTCTTAACTATAAGCTTCATAATCTGCGCATTATATCTTCAAAACTTCAAACAAAACCCAGATCTTCAAAACACAAAGAAAAAATTATCCAGAACTTCAAAACCCAGATATTCAAAACTTCAAAACCCGGATATTCAAAACTTCAAAACCCAGATTATCATCAACATTATCATCAATAACCCATGAACAAAAAAACCCCCAATTTCTTACAACTCACCAAAATTAGGGCAACAAAGTGGTTTATTGAGATCGATGACAAATGATTCACAGAGATGTTCATAACACATCTATTCTGTCGAAGAGGTTCATAACCACCACCCAATCACAACTCTTTCTTTCTTTCTTTATGGCAATGTGGATTCCCCAAATATACATACAAGTCTAGAGAGAGAAAGAGAAGAGAGAGAAAGAAACCCTAGACGAGCCATCACCCTGCTTCGCTAGTCACTGGAAATTGACTGGAGATGTGCAATTTGTTCCGCTTTGTAAGATTCAAACAGTTGGATTCGTTTAGGGATGACTGATTGAGGATACGCTTCATCTTTAGCCATTTTGTTGTTGCGGTGACTGTGTATAGGCGGCGGAGAACGGCGGCAAGGAAGTGAACGGCGGCGGAGAATGGCGGCAAGAACAAACCGATTTCTCTGGACCTCTCTTTCTCTTTCGATTTCTCCGATCCCCTCTCTCTCTAGGCTTGCAGGTTGTACGTGTTGTGTAGAGAGGAGTGAAATTCATGGGGGCTAGGGTTTTGATTTGGGGAGGAGATATGTGATTTTAGATAGAGAGAGAAAGATAGTAAGATTTATCAGAGAGACATGTGTTTTGAAGATCTGGGTTTTGTTTGAAGTTTTGAAGATATAATGTGCAGATTATGAAGCTTATAGTTAAGAGAGAGAAGATTTGATTTTTTTATAATTTTATTTTTCTAGTATTAAAGTAAAGACCAATATACCCTCATGTGCTTCTCACGTGACCTGATTTAACTGGGAAAACAAACAAGGTTTAGGGTAAAGGACATAACCTGATTGATTTTTCAAACATTAAGGATGTTTTCTGAGCTTATTAAAGATAAAGGACATACTTTGTAATATATGACATACATAAAGGACGAACTTTGAAATTTACTCAAAATTAAATGATTGGCCAAAAATGACGGCAGCCAACAAGCCTTTTTTTTCTTTTAAGTTAGCATATAATAGTTAAAATTACGACTTTGTCCCCGGTTCAAAATAAAAATTTGGTTTTGCCCCCAGCTTAAAATTATGATTTTGCCCTCAGTTAAAAATTACGATCCCCCCCCCTCCTGTTCAAAATAAAATTATGGTTTTACCCTCAGCTATGGTCCTGCCAAATTACAATTTTATCCCCAGTTTAAAATTACAATTTCGCTCCGGTTCAAAATAAAATTTCGGTTTTGCCCGTAGCTTAAAATTACGATTTTGCCCTCAGTTAAAAATTACGATTTTGCCCCCGGTTCAAAATAAAATTATGGTTTCGCCCTCAGTTCAAAGTATGATTTTGCCTCCATTTCAAAATTACGATTTTACCCCGGTTCAAAATTGCAATCTTACCATCGTTTTTTTTGGACAAAACTATGGTAGTGTTTTGTTTTACTTGATTGACTCATTGTAGTTTTTATTCGTGCCAAACAGCTGCCTAGCACTCGCTAATTGGTCCTAACAAGTTATTGTTTTACCCCCAGCTCTAAATTACATGCTTGCCATCGTTTTAGTTATTTTTTGGCAAAACTATGATAGTGTTTTGGTTTAATTGGTTCACTCGATGTATCTTTTTTTTGAGATCGTGTTATAAGTAGCATGTATAAGTGACCGAAATAAAGGCGTACATGTTATTAAACTAAGAAATATTCGGTTTAACGCCCCGCAACACGTGCATCGCATAACACTAGGAAATATATAAAATATGAATACGTATTTCAGATAAGTTTGACAAAAAGTTACACAATATTCTGAGCTGTTATTGGACTTTTGTGACTTTTATGCGGTCATAGATGACTGCAAACACAGCCGCCTATATAACATGTGCAGTTCGATCAATCTTATGTTTTAACCCCTTTTTTGAAGATCCTTATCAACTGTCCAACGTAGTGATTTGGAAAGATGAATCCTCAGTTGATGTTTCTGATGTTGTTGTTACCTTGTGTTGTTTTGTCATCACAAGATAGTGAGTTGATTCCTCCAAGATGGGATGTTTATGACAATGGGAAAATTTATGATATTACACACAGGATTACTGCAGCAACACCCACTGGGATCTCTCAAACTGGGATTGGGGAAGATTACCTTAGACTCCATGACAGCATGAGGAACGGGTCGGATTATAACTTCTCGATTATCAAGTTGCCTGCTCATTCTGGTACTCATGTTGATGCACCTGGGCATTTTTATGAGAATTACTATGAAGCCGGGTTCGATGTCGATAGTCTTGATTTACGAGTACTCAATGGTATTATTTGTCATTAACTTGTTGTTTTCTGTTTATGAACTTGATTAAAACATGGTGTTGAAAGTCTTTTCACTGTAATAGTTAGTTGTGTTACTAATCATCAAGAGTCTGAACACATAATATTGTTTTTTTTACAGGTCCAGCTTTATTAGTTGATGTTCCAAGGGACACTAACATAACAGGTATTTACTTATTTAATTACATATAGTTCTTTACCTTTAACCTTGAATTATTTATGTTGGGTACATTTGTTTTAAGTACTTGTCTGCGAGGATGGCGGCGGTGTGAGTGTTTGTGGGGGGGGGGGGGGGGGGGGGGGGGGGGGGGGGGTAAATTTATGCAAAAGAATTGTTCTTGATGTAGCAACCATGCTATATGCTGTTCAACAGAGCACTCTGAAGCTATGTAGTTAATCACCCGATATATTAGTGATATATCGGTTATCGGTCCCCTACCGAGACAACGGTGCAAAATATTGGTCAGAATATCGGCGATGTTGACTGATATTGGACTGGTATTTGACCAATATATCACCGATTTTCCTGATATCAGTACCTTTCTTCTTATTTCTACCATTTGTTTGTCTTTCTTCTTATTGCTGCTATTAGTGTTTTAAGTCTTAATTGTTAGTTGTTATTGTTGAATGTTAGTGTTTTAAATCTTAGTCAGTTCCTACTTGCTACAATTGTTAGTGTTTTGCAAGTTGCAAAAGGTTAATTTGGTAATGATAGTAGAGTATACAGAATGTCTGAATTGCTATATATATAAATTTAGCGTGATATTAAAATTACCGATATCCCACTGCGATAACTGGTATCTCAAATATCGGTCCTTGACCGATATCCGATATTTTACCGCATTAACTACTTAGCTCTGAAGTCTGTTCACTGTTGGACCACAGGGACATTAACTCAAGAATAATCACCTGATATTAGTATAATTTTTTAACTCTGCAATGGGTGCTGCTTGCATGTGCATTTGTGTTATCTAATTTCTCCTTGGGTTAATGTTGATTACTTGTTAAATTATTTTTCAGCTGAAGTAATGAAGTCGTTGAACATTCCAAAGGGAGTAAGGCGTGTGCTTTTCAGAACATTAAACACTGATAGGTAACCTCCTGTCACTGTTTATTTTAACTAGGATTAATAATCATATGGTGCTATTATTTGTTCAGCCTTTTGTTTGGATCCATTTAATAAACACTTGATCATTAATTTCAGGCGGCTAATGTGGGAAAAGCGATTTGACACAAGCTATGTGGGATTTACGAAGGATGGAGCCCAGTGGCTGAAGGACAACACTGACATCAAACTTGTTGGTAATTGAACATGTTTGTTCAGTTTTAGTTTAATGTTCTGTCTGAAAACATTTTAGGAAATACCTACCATAACCCTATATTAGTTGTGTGCATAACATGATCAGTCGTTTGTTCTCATTTTGTAGGTACTGATTACTTATCAGTTGCTGCATATGATTATCTGGTTTCTGCTCATCGTGTCTTCTTAAAAAACAGAGTAAGTCAAATACTCACTTATGTAACATTGACTCAGACCATACATACGAATGAAGTGTTAGATTATTTGTTGTACATCTAAAAATACCCTTCAATAATGACAAAAGAACTAGTCACCTTATGTAACATTTGACTCAGAACATACATACAAATGGTGTTTGATTAGTTATTATTGTATACCTAAAATACCCTTCAATAATGACAAGAACGTGTCAATCTAATTCAACTACCGAAATCATGACCATGCTCAACATGCTTTTTCCTTTTCCAACGAGATTGCAACTATAAGACGGTGTGGTTTGTTATAACTTACACTTAACCATGTCGCGCAGCATCAAAACTATATTTTTGTGAGGACCAATATGAGTAAATGTGTATTTGTAACTTCAAACTTATAGAAATGGAAATACTGCAAATTTTCCTAAGCAGCCGTAACGAAAAATCTTGCAACCTCATGGGACATGATTTGTATCTTCCAACTGAGAAATGCTTTTGCACAAACTCATACAACTCAATGTTGTTTAAATTTGCTGGTATTTGTCTAGTTGAAACTATTAATACTGCTATGTTTTCAGTGTTGTGTAAATGTGTAAATTTGCTTGTTATATGTCTAGTTGAAATTGTTAATACTACTATGTTGTGTGCTTGTAGGAAATCATTCTTGTTGAAGGTTTGAAACTTAAAGATATAGAAGCAGGAATATATGATGTCCATTGCTTACCATTAAGGTTATATGGAGCAGAAGGATGTCCCATAAGATGTGTGCTCATCAAGTGATATTAGTAATCATATTGGTATGCAAAACATGCTCATAAATAAAGATCATTTTATTTTTATTAATTTTTGTATTTTAGATCTGTTGTAAGCATCACTTCACGCAAAACATGCTCATAAATAAAGATCATTTTATTTTTATTAATTTTTGTATTTTAGATCTGTTGTAAGCATCACTTCACATTTGATTCTGAATGTCATACAAGTATTATTTCATTTTTAGTTTACAATTGACACCTCGGGAAAAGATCAAATAGGAAGTTTATTTTGGCTAGGAAGGATAGGAAGCAATAGGATTATGACATGTGGCAACATTTAAAATAAAGAGCAAGGGTATTTTAGTCAATCGTATCTTTTCTTCTTCCTTCTTCTTCCCAGTAACTTCAAAACCCACCATTTTCAAAACCCACTGTTGGACCGTTCTACGACCTTGAAAAGTCAGTCAAGGCAGTTCATCTTTACGTGTAAAGGCGGAAACAATGCACGCAAAGTTACAACAGCTGTTTCATTCAATTTCTTCTCTTTATTAGCTTTCTGAGTTCAATTTGACAGAGTTCCTTTACCAAGCTAATGATCCAGGTCTGCTCCAAGTTCAACATGTCAGCCTATATATAGTGTTGTGTGGTTCGCTTATATGGACGTCCGTATAAGCGGACCTATTAGCTTATGGTTCGCTTTTATGGACAATGTCCATATAAGCGGACCTACTACATTGACAAATAAGCGGACCTATCAACATAGGTTAGTATATACGGACCTATCTGACATATAAACGGACCTATCAACATATGATCTAATTTTGACTATCTAAAACCTATGTTGACCTATCTTGACCTAAGACGTAATGCAGACGAAGTCAACAGACATTCCGTGCACTAACAGACTCCCCCTTGGATGTTGACGAAGTCTTCAGCTCCTGAGTCTTCAGTCTTGGTCTTTTCTCCAACTCTCTGTCTTCTCATCATAAGCATTCATCACAGGTTTAGAATCACAACCTGATTCTAACTTCCATCTTCCCTTTGACTGTTGATCCAGACTCCCCCTTTCACAGACTCCCCCTCTCAATATGCTAGAATCTGAGGTATCTGGTTCAAGCTTTGACAATTAGCTTCCATAGGAATAATGAAATCCAAAACCTGTTACCCTGCACATCCTCTACCTCACCATAAGTTTCACAAATTTATAACATTTGAATTTAAGAAACTTACTGGTAGACATCATTAATTCAACAAACATACTGGTTACATCAAGTTCAAATGAATGACCTTGATTAACTAATCACACAATCTTTCAAAACATTTTTATATGACATTCAAAGTTTTCAACATATTCTCCCAACCCTCTAGTTCATCAAGTTTAGCACTTGGAATTTTGAATATCAGCTCTTCAACATCAGTTGTCGAAAATCTTTTTGGATTTTTTGTTTTGAATGAAATGCAGTAAACAAAATATATACAAACAATATTTTTGTGAGTTTGTGTAAGAGGATCATATCAGTTCATGAGACAAATCACTAGCACCGTTAAGCTTTAATCATTTTAAGCTCTAAACGATTCACTTAGATTGTCAGTATACTGGTCCACTTAAATTTTCACACACATTTCAACTGCTTCGAGATACAAGTTTAATGTCTTAGATACTTAGACTTAATCGCGTGTCCCACCTCAGAATATACTCCCGTATCCAGATCCCAATATTCAGTCTTACAGGCAATTATAACACAAATGATATCTGTAAGGGGTTAATAAATTATGAAGAATCATGAGAGCTCAGGTCAGAACTACCGTTCAGCAGAGAGATCATGACTCAACTTGTGAGTGTGTCCCCTTTAGAGGATCTTTTTTACAACAGCATTGCTAAGCAATTTTATTGTCTTATCATTTATGCTGAGGGTGATGCTATGTTTCAAGCATTTGCAGAAAGTATTATTCGAGGACTAGGTCAGAACTACCGTTCAGCAGAAGTCCCGGAATAATACCCCAGATATCACGGAGTATAAAGACCTAGTATATCAGAAAAAGGAATCTTTCAAACAAGATTTCGGGGGTTACCCATATATCCGAGAGATGTTACCCACGATATAAGCAAGTTTGAAATTTAGGTTTATATCTCGTCACAATCTACTAAATGTGCAAAAACCTACTGACACATCATCAGTGAGACCGTTTATCACATTTGACATTTCATATCTTTAGCATGCTGTGATCGTCTACTGATTTACTATCATTTCCTCTTTTATACACCAAAACTCATTTTTTGCTTTTTCAATGTTTTTAGCATTTTCAAATTTTCTATTTTTTTTTTAAATTTTTCTCCCCCTAAAATCAAAATATGTTTCAATTTTGATTTTCTGGGAAAATTTGAAACAAACTGTACAAATAAAATGACAAACTGATATCAAATCGCTTCAATTCGCCATTCTCTTGGCATAAACAATCAGAACTCCCCCTGTCAACAAACTATTTTTCCATTATGATTTCAAAACACTTAAGTTTGTTTTAATCAAATGGTTTTTCCGAAAAATTAGTTTTGTTGTATTAACAAATCACTTGTTGGTTAGGGGATTACTTCATCACTTTCTTCTCCTTTAACCATTTTGAAAGATTTAACAGTTCAAGATTCTATCAACACAAACACTTGTAGGAAATCAAGTACAACTTAATGTCCCTGATTTACCACATGTAAAACGAAAAATCACCAGAGTGAAATTTCTCAAGAAATATGCCGATTCATGTTCCACGCTTACCAACCTGGGAACTCCGGCAAGTCAGGTTTTTCTATTTGAAAAGATTCACCCAAGCCTGACCAGCCTTGGGTTTGACAGTTTTTACCTCAACAGATGGCTCTTCTGGTTTTGACAAACCAGAATCATTGCCTGCACATGGCTTGTCTGACTTTGACCTGTCAGATTCATTGCCTGATGGTGGCTTGTCTGACTTTGAGACGTCAGATTCATCGCCGACCATTTTCTTCTTCTTCTTTTCTTCTTTTGTCCTCAGATTTGCATATGAAGAATTCAAGTTACTTGGCTTTGCAGTCGAGTGAGTTGATTTATCAGAACTTTTATTCAATCTGTCCGGTGAACCCGAAGACAAAATTTTCTCGAGATACTCTCTCGCCTTCTTCCTTTTCTTTCGCAGTCTGTCTTTCTGCCCCTGTGAAAGTTTAACTTTCTTTTCTTGAATTGTCTGATCCTGAACTTTAGGTTTTAGAACCTTCTGTTCATGGGACTTGACGTTGACTGGCTTCTTTGCCATTCTTTGAGATTCAACCCTCGATCTTCCCATTGATTTCCTTGGACAATCTCTGGCAATATGACCTCTGATTTGACAATTATAGCATCTTCTTGTCTCATAACTCCAATTCTGGCAGTTAACAGCAATGTGTCCTCTCACACCACAGGTGTAGCACACTCTGTTATCGTACCATTCACCACTTTCACACCATATGCTTAGATCATAACATTGTCTAGCTTTGTGGTAATCATCACTCTTCTTGAAAACTAGTTTTGGCTTTGAAGCACTGTGGTCAAACCTGCACCACTTATTACTAACATTTTGTGAGTTTTCATTTTTAGATTTTTGTGATTTTTGATAATGATTGGATGACTTATCTGATGAGCTTTTATTTTCATTTTTAAAATTTTTCAAATTTTTAACTTTTTGTTTCTATTCTGCATTCTTCTTAACAAATTTTTGTTTAGAACATTCACCTGTTTCAGTAGATTGCAAAACAGTATTTTGAAATTTTTCTTGTAAATCTAAAAATATTTTTCTTTTCTTTTCTTTTTCATCATCAGATATTTCATCACAATTTTCAATTTTGACTTTGTCAAAATTTGTGACATTGTCACTTATTGGAACAGAATTGATCGGTTTTGGACACTCATATGGTGCCGAAGTCACAAAACCTTTCAATTTATTCTCAAGCTCTTTGATTTTAATCCGAGCTTTTTCAGCTTCTTTTTCAAACTGAATGATTTTAGCAAGATGAGAATTGATTTCAATTTGTTTTTCAAGATTATCTTTACCAAAAATATCTCTCTCATCTTCTAAAATCTTGATTTGATTTTGAAAATCTTTTTCTTTTTCTTTTAACGCTTCATTTTCCAATTTTATCCAAAAAACGTTTTCATTTTCAATTTTAATTTTTCCAAAATCTTTTTCTTTTTCTTTCAAATTGTTAATTTCCAATGTCAAACTGTCCAAACTACTCAACAGTTTGACATTTTCAGACGTCAATTTCTCACAATTTTCTCTTATTTCAAGAATCTGTTTATTATCAGATTCTTTCTCATCCTTCAAGCTTTTGATTTCCGCTGTCAAATTCTCCACATCTTTCAAAAGATTGAAATTTTCTGCTTCGGATTTTTCGCATTTTGAGCACACAACTTCACTTTTCGAAGTTTCATCCATCTTTGATTCTTCATTCTTTGTCGTTTCATTTTCACATCTTTTGATTATTTCAAGAAACACATCCAAACTTATATTTTCTGATTTTCTTTCTATTTCATCTATTAACTCTTTCTTTTTCTCTTCTTCATCTCCCCACCATTTCTTTTGCCAATAATCATCCTCTTCTTTGTACTGCTGGATTATGGCTTCTATATCAAGCGTACTATCGCAATATTTCCATACTCATCAAGATAACACTCTCTGTTCGGATCCCATCTATTTGCTCTCCTTGCTTCCAGAAAGATACGAGATATTCTAATGATTTTGTTTTCAGCTATCATTTTTCTGTATCTATACTTTTGCTCTTCAGTTCGATCGTCTTTCCACGGAATAGGATCGGAATTTGCCATCTTTTTCTGTCCTTGAATTATCTCGAAATCACCTGCAAACAAAACAAACAACCAATCAGTTCAAACGGACTGAGTACGTAACAGTATACGTCTGATGAAATCAATCTAAGACTCGTTGTCGAAGATTCGCGGATTTGTTTCAATGTTGATGACATGAGAACACTTAATGAATGAACCTGAACAAAAACAATTCACAAGATATAGACAAAAAATGAACTGGGCCTTCACTGATTGAGCCGTAAACTTCTTTATATGGGCTGCAACTATGACTCACTTGGGCCGAGGACAACTTTGATATGTTTTAAAAGCCTATTGCAAGTCCACTAAACTGACAAACAAATCAATGTATTCACATGTATTCAAATCAACTATTAATGTTCAAACAACTAGCCCTTATACCGACAACAACTAGCCGACCATTTCAAATCATTGTATTCACATGTGATTGGGCCACTTATATTAATGGGGCGGTGCAATATAAACCAAACAAATCATACAACAGACAACTATTATTGATCTCAAACGTGATTGGGCCTTTGTTTTTTTTATTTAACAAATGATTTGTTCTTGTTGGCCGACAATATCTGTTTCACCAAATTATGATTGGGCCGTTTATATAAGTGGGGCGGTGACTTGTTATATTGTTCAAACCACGTGAAGACGATGACTAAAAAGCGAACCACTATCCTGATTTAAGAACGAACCAATTATTGATCACATAAGCGGACCACACATGTCACCATAAGCGGATCTCAAGATTCGTATAAGCGGACCTGATAAATGTCCAGATAAGCGGACCAGGTCAATGTCCGGATAAGCGGACCAGGTATTGTCAGTATGAGCGGACCTAACAGATATTGTCCGGATAAGCGGACCTAACAGGTAATATCGAGCAACAATGCCTTAGAAGCGAACCTAATGTGAACTTTCAAGCGGACCTACGAATGACCGTAAAAGCGGACCTAACGTTTACCCAATTTTAACCATTTTTTAAGCCGAGTTTTAACTTGAAACTTTCTAGGGTTTGTTAAAAGTATGTTCCGCACCTTATACAAAAAAATCAGACAATTTCAACCGTAGGAACCACTTCAAATCGAAAAAGTATGAAAGAAAGAGAGTAGAAATCAGAGAATTCGGTAGAATCAAGCTGTAGTAGTATGAACTCCTCGTCCTGAGCTCTGATACCACTTGTTGGACCGTTCTACGACCTTGAAAAGTCAGTCAAGGCAGTTCATCTTTACGTGTAAAGGCGGAAACAATGCACGCAAAGTTACAACAGCTGTTTCATTCAATTTCTTCTCTTTATTAGCTTTCTGAGTTCAATTTGACAGAGTTCCTTTACCAAGCTAATGATCCAGGTCTGCTCCAAGTTCAACATGTCAGCCTATATATAGTGTTGTGTGGTTCGCTTATATGGACGTCCGTATAAGCGGACCTATTAGCTTATGGTTCGCTTTTATGGACAATGTCCATATAAGCGGACCTACTACATTGACAAATAAGCGGACCTATCAACATAGGTTAGTATATACGGACCTATCTGACATATAAACGGACCTATCAACATATGATCTAATTTTGACTATCTAAAACCTATGTTGACCTATCTTGACCTAAGACGTAATGCAGACGAAGTCAACAGACATTCCGTGCACTAACAGACTCCCCCTTGGATGTTGACGAAGTCTTCAGCTCCTGAGTCTTCAGTCTTGGTCTTTTCTCCAACTCTCTGTCTTCTCATCATAAGCATTCATCACAGGTTTAGAATCACAACCTGATTCTAACTTCCATCTTCCCTTTGACTGTTGATCCAGACTCCCCCTTTCACAGACTCCCCCTCTCAATATGCTAGAATCTGAGGTATCTGGTTCAAGCTTTGACAATTAGCTTCCATAGGAATAATGAAATCCAAAACCTGTTACCCTGCACATCCTCTACCTCACCATAAGTTTCACAAATTTATAACATTTGAATTTAAGAAACTTACTGGTAGACATCATTAATTCAACAAACATACTGGTTACATCAAGTTCAAATGAATGACCTTGATTAACTAATCACACAATCTTTCAAAACATTTTTATATGACATTCAAAGTTTTCAACATATTCTCCCAACCCTCTAGTTCATCAAGTTTAGCACTTGGAATTTTGAATATCAGCTCTTCAACATCAGTTGTCGAAAATCTTTTTGGATTTTTTGTTTTGAATGAAATGCAGTAAACAAAATATATACAAACAATATTTTTGTGAGTTTGTGTAAGAGGATCATATCAGTTCATGAGACAAATCACTAGCACCGTTAAGCTTTAATCATTTTAAGCTCTAAACGATTCACTTAGATTGTCAGTATACTGGTCCACTTAAATTTTCACACACATTTCAACTGCTTCGAGATACAAGTTTAATGTCTTAGATACTTAGACTTAATCGCGTGTCCCACCTCAGAATATACTCCCGTATCCAGATCCCAATATTCAGTCTTACAGGCAATTATAACACAAATGATATCTGTAAGGGGTTAATAAATTATGAAGAATCATGAGAGCTCAGGTCAGAACTACCGTTCAGCAGAGAGATCATGACTCAACTTGTGAGTGTGTCCCCTTTAGAGGATCTTTTTTACAACAGCATTGCTAAGCAATTTTATTGTCTTATCATTTATGCTGAGGGTGATGCTATGTTTCAAGCATTTGCAGAAAGTATTATTCGAGGACTAGGTCAGAACTACCGTTCAGCAGAAGTCCCGGAATAATACCCCAGATATCACGGAGTATAAAGACCTAGTATATCAGAAAAAGGAATCTTTCAAACAAGATTTCGGGGGTTACCCATATATCCGAGAGATGTTACCCACGATATAAGCAAGTTTGAAATTTAGGTTTATATCTCGTCACAATCTACTAAATGTGCAAAAACCTACTGACACATCATCAGTGAGACCGTTTATCACATTTGACATTTCATATCTTTAGCATGCTGTGATCGTCTACTGATTTACTATCATTTCCTCTTTTATACACCAAAACTCATTTTTTGCTTTTTCAATGTTTTTAGCATTTTCAAATTTTCTATTTTTTTTTTTAAATTTTTCTCCCCCTAAAATCAAAATATGTTTCAATTTTGATTTTCTGGGAAAATTTGAAACAAACTGTACAAATAAAATGACAAACTGATATCAAATCGCTTCAATTCGCCATTCTCTTGGCATAAACAATCAGAACTCCCCCTGTCAACAAACTATTTTTCCATTATGATTTCAAAACACTTAAGTTTGTTTTAATCAAATGGTTTTTCGTCACTTTCTATCTCAATAATCACTACATTATAGTGCGATTTTCGTCAACAATCAATGATTCAAACACCCGATCAACGTGTTCTTCAGCTTTTTTTTTTGAAGAAAACCCAGTTTAATTTCATACAAAATCTCGTTTTTTCCTCATAATTTTGAAGATAATCACTCGATCCGTTCGATTCGATCGCTGATAAGTGTTTCTATCATTCAAATTTCGTCAATCGTTGAAGAAATCGGCTTCGATCCATGTAAGAAATTCTTTAATTTCAGTTTTATGAACTAGGTTTTTGATTTAGTCGTCGCGTTTTACGATCTTGGAGGGGGTCCGGGGGCAGCGCCCCTGGTAGCAGGGTCCAAGGGGCGGCAGCCCCTGGCTGGGGTTGAGCTGCATTCGTAGACTGTAATAACCATAAATTTAAAATCATTTTTCTAGAAATAAAAGAATAATAATAATTTATAATAAACTAAACATCTATCTTATGATCCATAATTATGTATATCAACCAAAACTATTATTATTATTTATAAATTATCCAATAGGAAACCCTAATTAAGACACCCAAGTAATTCTGTACAAACCCTAGAATTTTCAGAATCAGGATCAGGGCCCCTAAAACTCAGGGGGGGGGGGGGTATTCCCTACTCAATGATTATCCATATAACTCATTATATAATTCGAATTTATTCATATTGTCGACTCAGCTAGGCTAGTCCCACGCGTGGCAACCCTATAGTACTTAGGTGTTCCTTACGCACCGTAAGAAATTAGTGTTACGATGCGCAAGGGTTGTTACGGACCGTAAGGGTTATAGTGTTACGGTGCGCAAGGGGTGTCAAAATTTGGGTATAAATAGATGGCAGTGGGAATCGATTTCTGGTGTTCATTCGACGAAGAAACTCAAAATACACGCTGAGATATCGTCCAATTACTCTCAAAACACACACGAAACACTAATTAGTATAGCGGGGTGCTGCAGAACAGGGTATTAACTCAATCGCTAATACGATTCAATGTCCGATTGATTGAAATCAATCCAATGGATGTTTAAGTGCTGCTCAAATTTGGGTTATGCTTTGTCATTAGTCATGATTCCGATGGATGTTTAAGTAATTTCACTTTATCATTAATTGTGATTTCGATGGATGTTTAAGTGTTTACACTTTGTCATTCGTTGTGAATCCGATGGATGTTTAAGTGATTTCACTTTGTCATTGATTATGAATCCGATGGATGTTTAAGTATCGCACTTTGTCATTCGTTGTGAAGATTTTAATCTCGTGAGTTATCGTGAATGCTGTATTAAGTTACTAACCTAGTTTGTGTGCATGCTATTTAAATTAGGTTAAAAGACTAATCAGTAGTCTAAACTCTGCCCGTATAAATCTGAAATATTATCACAAGGTAGCATCACTTTGGAATTATTAAGGTACGGATCCTTACCCCACTCCTTGTTGTTTTATATTCAATTGTTATAAACCCGTTGAGTTTGTATATCTTTTCAACCTCATCACGTCTTTGATTATCGATTCATTTGACAGTCCGTTTGATTCCTATTCTAATCATAACTTTGGATTTAGCTTTCATGTCATGCGATAGTATTATGTTAGTTGTACTCATTATCGCATGTTCTAATATATGTTATGTCTTGTTATGAAAAATATTTTGATAAGTTATGTAAATAAGACCATTTGTACTCTGATACCCTGAGTATCGCTTCCCGTGGAGTGTCCCACGAGCATGTTGTTGCGGCATCGACATCATGTGCTCCATCCGTGACAGAGAGATCAGTTCACGGCGTCTCTTAAGTACAAGTGTGGTACATATGGTTATTAGGAGGCGTATGGATCGATCCTAGGATTTAAGTTAAGGAGGTGGATAGCGGGTATGCCAACTCGCCATCTCGTGTGATAATTATGCAGGAGTAGCTACCTATGTATTGTCACATTTTAAGTTTGACTCATGGGTACATCCGTATGATATGATTATGAAATTTCGTTACTTTCATTCTATCATTTTAACATAAAGTGTCCCCGAATAACATTTCATATAAGCGTTATTTGTTCTTTGAGCCTATTATTCCGTACTGAGCATTCGGCTCATTCCGTAAACTTTTTGTATCTACAGGACCGCAGGTTACTTTGGGAGGGGAAAAGAGAGAAGAATAAAGCCTAGGAATAAATCTGAAGATGTTAGTTAATTAAGTCGAATGTCTCCGCTTGTATATTAACCTTAACTTTAGTTGTCGTGTGGTTGTATCCTTATCAAATAAATAAATGGAATTATGACTTTTGTTTATGATACTGTTATTGTGACACGTCAGCCCTTCTGGGTTGGGGTGTTACAGCTATGGTATCAGAGCAAAGGCTCTTTCCTGTAGAAAACTTAAAGATAGTAATTAAAACCTGTGAGGAATGGGTAGATATCTATGATAGGATTCAACTTGGCCTCTTATTTTGTTTAACTCCTATGTCTATTCTTATAGATGCCTCCTCGTCGTCTGCTACGTAGGAGTACTCGTACTAACCATGTACGTAACAACACTTCTTCGAATGAGACTCCAGTTGATCCAAACATAATTAATGCTATCAACCAGGCTGTTGCCGGGTTGCTTCCAAACCTTGTTGCTCAAACAGCTGAGGCCGTTATTCAACAAACTCGTCATCCAGAACGTACTAACAGTAATCCAACCTCTGGTGGTGAAACTCGTGAGAATACCACGAACAATACTACTTATAGTATAGACATATGGATTAGTAAATTCCAAAAACAAAAGCCGAAATCCTTTAGTCACGCTACTAATCCAGTCGAAGCAAGAAACTGGATAGCTCATATTGAAAAGATCTTCGGAGTTCTTGGAGTTCCGGAGCAATACAAAGTTAGATTGGCTACCTACAAATTTGAAGATGACGCACAAACTTGGTGGGAAGGATATAAGCAAGTCAAAGGAGGGGATGATTTTGAGGCTAATCTTTCATGGGTCGACTTTCGTACCATCTTTTACGACAAGTATTTTTCTACCGCTGATAAAGAAGCTTATATTAGGGAGTATGCAGTGATTCGACAGGGGAGTGATGAACCAGCCTCTGAGTTCATTACTCGATTTTCAAGGTTGGCTAGTATTGTAGGAAACATTGCAGGATCAGCAGAAGTCCAGGCAGAAAAATGCAAGTGGGCAGTCAATGATCGAATTCGGAAGTCGATCATGTACATGAAATTTAAGGATATTACTGAAGTTGCTGATGCAATCAAAACTTTTGAGTTCGAGAGAAAAGAATTTTTATCTCGAACTGGAGATAATAAGAAGAGAAATAGGGAAGGACAATTTAAGCAGGAAATCGGCCAATCATCCACTACGCCACAGCATCAAGACCGCAAAATGCAAGGAAATCAAAACTCTGGAAATCAGGCACGTCCATGGCAACCTAGAATGCAAAACCCGAGGCCTGCTCAAAACCAGATTCAGTTGTATGCAGAACCTATTAAAGCTCAACCACTGAATCAACATGTAAACCCGAATCAGATTACATATCCTCTATGTAATACTTGTGGTAAGCGACATCAGGGCGTATGTCACCGAAGTACAGGAGCATGCTTTAGATGTGGCCAAACTGGACACATGATCAAGGAGTGTACAAAGAAAGACACTAAGAAGAATAACCGACCAAACGTTGCACCACCCAATGTTGGAGGAAGAGTTTTCGCACTTTCTACTACTGATGCTGCTAATGCCCCAGGTACTGTGTCGGGAACCCTTCAGCTTGGTAAACATAGTATCTATGTGTTATTCGATACATGAGCGACCCATTCTTTAGTATCCCATTCGTTTACTAAGTACCTTCCGATAAGACCAACTCTCTTAAATCATACTTTAACCATTTCCACTCCCATGGAAAATTCATCCGTAATCACTTACGTATATAAAGATTGTCCGATTAGTATTGAATCTATTGTGTGTAAGGCAGACCTATTTCCAATACATATGTGTGACTTTGATGTTATTCTAGGGATAGATTGGTTGTCTCGACATCGTGTAACTATAGATTGTCATTCTCGCCGTGTTATTTTCGGTGATCTTCATCATCCTGATATTATATATCAGGGAACTCAAGCTCATAAATCTCTTAAAATTATCTCTGCGCTCAAAGCTCGAAAATTCATATCAAGCGGCTGTGCTGGATTCCTAGCATCGATTAAGGATACTTCTGCTAGTGTTAAGAGTATCGATAGCCATTCCGTTGTTCGTGAATATCCTGATGTATTTCCGGATGAACTACCGGGATTACCACCTGACCGTCAGGTAGAATTCACCATCGACTTGATCCCTGGCGCCGAGCCTAATTCTAAAGCTCCATACCGTATGGCTCCAATGGAACTGAAGGAGTTGAAGGAACAATTGCAAGAATTGTTAGATCTAGGATTCATAAGACCCAGTGTTTCACCTTGGGGTGCTCCGGTCTTATTTGTGAAGAAGAAAGACAGTAGTATGCGTTTATGTATTGACTACCGAGAACTGAACAAGATTACTATTCGTAATCAGTATCCTCTGCCTCGCATTGATGATCTCTTTGATCAACTTCAAGGGGCTCAGTTCTTTTCAAAAATCGACCTAAGGTCCGGGTATCATCAGCTAAAGATCAAAAATGATGATGTTCCCAAGACCGCCTTTCGTACTCGTTATGGTCATTACGAATTCTTGGTTATGCCCTTTGGGCTAACTAACGCACCCGCAGTCTTCATGGATTTGATGAATCGCGTATTTCACAAATTCCTAGATAAATTCGTAATTGTTTTTATCGATGACATTCTGGTATATTCCAAGAGTCGTGAAGAGCATGAAGCACATCTACATGCAGTACTTGGAACTTTACGGCATGAGAAGTTGTACGCTAAGTTTTCCAAATGTGACTTTTGGCTTAGCCAAGTGGCATTTCTAGGTCATGTCATATCAGCAGAGGGAATTATGGTAGACCCAACAAAGGTTGAAGCTATTACAAAATGGCCAAGACCTACTTCTGTTACCGAAATACGAAGTTTCTTGGGTCTTGCTGGCTATTACCGAAGATTTGTTGAAAGATTCTCGGTAATTGCTTTACCACTCACAAAACTCCTAAGGAAAGGGGTGAAGTACTCATGGAATGAGGAACAAGAGAAAAGCTTTGAAGAATTGAAGAAACGACTCGTATCCTCTCCGATACTCGCTCTCCCTTCTGGATCAGGAGGTTACCAAGTCTATAGTGATGCCTCAAAGAAAGGATTAGGTTGTGTGCTAATGCAACATGGGAAGGTTATCGCTTATGCCTCCTGTCAGTTAAAGCCTTATGAAGTTAACTACCCTACACATGATTTAGAATTAGCTGCAGTCGTCTTTGCACTTAAGATTTGGCGACACTATTTGTATGGTGAAAGTTGTGACATTTTTACCGACCATAAGAGCCTCAAGTACATATTCACCCAGAAAGAGCTAAATATGAGGCAAAGAAGGTGGTTAGAACTTTTAAAAGATTACGACGCAAATATTCAATACCATCCAGGCAAAGCCAATGTTGTAGCTGACGCGTTGAGCCGAAAGAATTCCGGGACTATATCTTGCTTACAAATTCAGCCTCGTATTAGGAAGGATCTCGAAAGAATGAACATTTGGCTTCAGGTTAATAAATCTAATGGATATCTAGCTAGAATGCAGATTGAACCCGACCTCATATCACGGATCAAAGATGCCCAGAAGCAAGATGGAGAACTTTGGGCAATTGTGCAAAATCTTGAGGTGGGTAAGCAATCTGAATTTCGTATAGACCATCATGGGGTGATTTGGTGCGGTAAAAGACTTTGTGTACCCGATGACTCCACCCTTCGTGAGTCATTATTAGCCGAAGCTCATAGCTCACCATTTTCAATTCACCCAGGATCTACTAAGATGTATAGAGAATTAAGACAGAACTTCTGGTGGAATGGCATGAAGGAAGACGTTGCTCGATACGTAAGTAAATGCCTCACTTGCCAACAAGTGAAAATTGAACACAAACGAGCAAGTGGTCTATTGCAGCCATTGGATATTCCCATATGGAAGTGGGATGAGATCACAATGGATTTTGTCACCGGTTTGCCTAAGACTTTCAAGAAGAATGATGTTGTATGGGTTGTTGTCGATAGATTGTCGAAGTCAGCACATTTTCTACCAATTCAGCAAGGATTTTCGGTTAATAAGTTATCCGAAATATTTCTTCAAGAAATTATCCGACTCCATGGCACACCATCTTCCATTGTTTCAGATAGAGACCCACGTTTCACCTCACGATTTTGGAAAGGTTTTCAGGCAGCTTGGGGTACACGACTGAAGTTTAGTACGGCTTTCCATCCACAAACAGATGGGCAGTCGGAACGCACGATTCAGACCTTGGAAGACATGCTCCGAGCATGTGCACTTGAATGGTCTGGAAACTGGGATGAATATCTATGTCTTGTTGAGTTCGCTTACAACAATAGTTGGCAAGCAAGTATTGGCATGGCTCCTTTTGAGCTTTTGTACGGTCGGAAATGTCGCGCACCGATATGCTGGGATGAAGTTGGAGAAAAGATTATTGAAGGGCCAGAACTAGTTCAGATTACAAATGAAAAAGTCACTATGGCACGAGAAAAACTGAAAGAAGCTCAGAGCAGACAAAAGAGCTATGCAGATCAAGATAGACGACCACTCGAATTTAAAATTGGCGACCACGTATTCTTAAAGGTATCACCTTGGCGTGGCGTTCGTAGATTTGGAATTAAAGGTAAGCTTAGTCCCCGTTTCATCGGTCCGTTTGAAATCCTTGAAAGAATTGGAGAAGTGTCATATCGACTGGCTTTACCGCCTCAACTCTCTCACGTTCATAACGTTTTTCATGTCTCCTCGTTAAGAGGATATAATTATCATCCACTCCATGTCATTAGTTATCCCTTACTTATAATTCACGAAGATTTGTCCTACGAAGAGGAACCAGAAGCCATCTTAGATCGACAAGAAAGGGTTTTGCGTAGGAAAGTAATTCCGTTTGTTAAAATCCTATGGAAAAATCACTCTGAACACGAAGCAACATGGGAATCTGAAGAATCAATTTGCTCTCTATACCCTAATCTATTCTAGTAATAGAATTTTAGTCAAGTAACGGTAAATCTTGCTCTTTGATATATGTTCATTTGTTTCTGTTTACGGTCATTCATGCTTTACTTTATGTGAATATATCTTAGTTATGATTAAGCATATCTATGTAGGAAATATCAGTACCAATAGTCACTCTAGTATCTTAAGTCTCCATTGACTTTTCGTACGGTAAGATATTTTATTAAGATGCGTTATAGGAGGACCATTAGGGCACAAATGTAAGGTAATTGACAATTATAGTCATGAACGTAACTATGAATTTCAGATACACAGGTGTGTTTAAGAGATTCTTGTTATATAAGTTAGTAACTCTGCTATGAAAGTTCTGTTTCCGTTACTTATGCGATAGGTTATATTCTTATTTGAAAAATTTCGAGGACGAAATTTCTTTTAAGGGGGTAATAGTTGTAATAACCATAAATTTAAAATCATTTTTCTAGAAATAAAAGAATAATAATAATTTATAATAAACTAAACATTTATCTTATGATCCATAATTATGTATATCAACCAAAACTATTATTATTATTTATAAATTATCCAATAGGAAACCCTAATTAAGACACCCAAGTAATTCTGTACAAACCCTAGAATTTTCAGAATCAGGATCAGGGCCCCTAAAACTCAGGGGGGGGGGGGGGTATTCCCTACTCAATGATTATCCATATAACTCATTATATAATTCGAATTTATTCATATTGTCGACTCAGCTAGGCTAGTCCCACGCGTGGCAACCCTATAGTACTTAGGTGTTCCTTACGCACCGTAAGAAATTAGTGTTACGATGCGCAAGGGTTGTTACGGACCGTAAGGGTTATAGTGTTACGGTGCGCAAGGGGTGTCAAAATTTGGGTATAAATAGAGGGCAGTGGGAATCGATTTCTGGTGTTCATTCGACGAAGAAACTCAAAATACACGCTGAGATATCGTCCAATTACTCTCAAAACACACACGAAACACTAATTAGTATAGCGGGGTGCTGCAGAACAGGGTATTAACTCAATCGCTAATACGATTCAATGTCCGATTGATTGAAATCAATCCAATGGATGTTTAAGTGCTGCTCAAATTTGGGTTATGCTTTGTCATTAGTCGTGATTCCGATGGATGTTTAAGTAATTTCACTTTATCATTAATTGTGATTTCGATGGATGTTTAAGTGTTTACACTTTGTCATTCGTTGTGAATCCGATGGATGTTTAAGTGATTTCACTTTGTCATTGATTGTGAATCCGATGGATGTTTAAGTATCGCACTTTGTCATTCGTTGTGAAGATTTTAATCTCGTGAGTTATCGTGAATGCTGTATTAAGTTACTAACCTAGTTTGTGTGCATGCTATTTAAATTAGGTTAAAAGACTAATCAGTAGTCTAAACTCTGCCCGTATAAATCTGAAATATTATCACAAGGTAGCATCACTTTGGAATTATTAAGGTACGGATCCTTACCCCACTCCTTGTTGTTTTATATTCAATTGTTATAAACCCGTTGAGTTTGTATATCTTTTCAACCTCATCACGTCTTTGATTATCGATTCATTTGACAGTCCGTTTGATTCCTATTCTAATCATAACTTTGGATTTAGCTTTCATGTCATGCGATAGTATTATGTTAGTTGTACTCATTATCGAATGTTCTAATATATGTTATGTCTTGTTATGAAAAATATTTTGATAAGTTATGTAAATAAGACCATTTGTACTCTGATACCCTGAGTATCGCTTCCCGTGGAGTGTCCCACGAGCATGTTGTTGCGGCATCGACATCATGTGCTCCATCCGTGACGGAGAGATCAGTTCACGGCGTCTCTTAAGTACAAGTGTGGTACATATGGTTATTAGGAGGCGTATGGATCGATCCTAGGATTTAAGTTAAGGAGGTGGATAGCGGGTATGCCAACTCGCCATCTCGTGTGATAATTATGCAGGAGTAGCTACCTGTGTATTGTCACATTTTAAGTTTGACTCATGGGTACATCCGTATGATATGATTATGAAATTTCGTTACTTGCATTCTATCATTTTAACATAAAGTGTCCCCGAATAACATTTCATATAAGCGTTATTTGTTCTTTGAGCCTATTATTCCGTACTGAGCATTCGGCTCATTCCGTAAACTTTTTGTATCTACAGGACCGCAGGTTACTTTGGGAGGGGAAAAGAGAGAATAATAAAGCCTAGGAATAAATCTGAAGATGTTAGTTAATTAAGTCGAATGTCTCCGCTTGTGTATTAACCTTAAGTTTAGTTGTCGTGTGGTTGTATCCTTATCAAATAAATAAATGGAATTATGACTTTTGTTTATGATACTGTTATTGTGACACGTCAGCCCTTCTGGGTTGGGGTGTTACATAGACAGTTTTTTATCTCCTGCTTTCTGGTTCAGACAATTCACATACAAAACTGCATTCGTAGACAGTGTTTCTGGTTCTGTGAACAACAGGATCTGGTCATTGCGTTTTAGACAAATTCTGATTCTGTGAACAACAGTTTCTGGTCATTGCGTTTTAGACTGTTTCTGGTCATTGCGTTTTAGAAATAAAACATTTTTGAAGTGTTTTTACTCATTGCGTTTTAGGTAAACACATTTTTATGTGTATTCAGTTCTTTGCGTTTTAGAGAGAACAGTTTCTTTTGTGTTTTTAGACCATTGCGTTTTAGAAATAAAACATTTTTATGTGTTTTCTAGGCATTGCGTTTTAGAAATAAGACATTTTTAAGTGTTTTCTGGCCATTGCGTTTTAGAAATAAGAGATTTTTAAGTGTTTTCTGGCAATTGCGTTTTAGAAATAAGACATTTTTAAGTGTTTTCTGGCCATTGCGTTTTAGAAATAAGAGATTTTTAAGTGTTTTCTGGCAATTGCGTTTTAGAAATAAGACATTTTTAAGTGTTTTCTGGCCATTGCGTTTTAGAAATAAGACATTTTTAAGTGTTTTGGGTGCATTGCGTTTTAGGTAAAACACATTCAGTCCATTGCGTTTTAGAAAGTACACTTTCTTTTGTGTTTTTAGGCTATTGCGTTTTAGAAATAAGACATTTATTTGTGTTTTCTCGTCATTGCATTTTAGAAATAAGACATTTCTTTGTGTTTTTGGTGCGTTGCGTTTTAGAAAAAGTCATTTTTTTACGTTTTTTTTTCATTGCGTTTTACGCAACTGAGTTTTCTCCATTGCGTTTTACGCAACTGGGTTTTCAAAAAAAAAATTCGAAAATATAGCAATAGTATACTCGTTTTAAAGATTAAAAAACGCTCATTTTTTTGGTGCAATTTTTATGAAAAAATAATGTCGTATGAAAGAGTTATTAACGTTTAAAAAATGGGGGGGGGGGGGAATTGGAGGAGAGAAAAACTATTGGCTTGAATTGACTAGAATGCCCCTAAACAAACTCACGCGCCTCTTTTCTTCCCTTCAATTTCCGTCATTTAATCTTAGCCCTTGATTAAATGGATGGTCAAGATCACTTCCTAGCCAAATAAACTTCTTATTGTATCTCCACCCTTGACACTACTTCAAAACAATTGTCACAAGTTAAAATAGCATTGATGATAGTTTCACTAGAAATCCATGCCAAATTCACATATCCCAACTACAATTGACCCCATTGTAATTTCTATAAGTAACAATGTTGAAGTCCCTTACTAATAAATTTGAGTAATTCATACCAATTCCAGTACTACGCCCAGCTGTGCACATATAATGTATATATGTATGGGCCATCGGGGGCAAAAGTGAAATTGCACTAATTTTAACGTTATTTTACTAATTTAGTGAAAATAACGTTAAAAGCGGTTGACGGTTAATCATGCATCATGTGGTGGCGTTGATAGCCCGTAGCCGAAAGACAAAAGGGTACATGCACTAATCAGCCTTTGTCCCGACTGTTGAGTGTTATGTGCCTTATGTCAAAGGCTTGATGCAAAACTACTATTGAGCCGAGGGTATCACTGAAAGCAGCCTCTCTATTCTTATTGGGTAGAGGTAAGGTTGTCTACATCTTACCCTCCATAGACCCTACTTTAGCTTTGCTATTGGTAGGATTTACTGAGTATGATGATGATACCAATTCCAATACTCCGACTAAACATTGCATCACTTGAACAAACTTATTATATCTACATATAATGTAAGACATAAAAATATACAACAATAAAAAACTATATCCATCATATTATCATTGGCTCACAAATTTATTTGGGCCTAAACTCAATGCCTTGCACACTGATCCCTTTCAACGCCATTGAAAAGTAAGTCATATAAGTCTCCTGGCCAGCAGACAGAATTTCGTCCAGTCCCTTTCCAACGTAAGTGTCCAAGTCAACACGCATTATTTTCGGTTCAATGCTAGTACCAGGTTGGAATTCACATACTTGAACTTCCATCCAACCATCATCCCTTTGTCGTGGAATGCCTTTCAGTTTGGGTCTGTTCAAAGGGTTGTGTGACTTCTGATCAACCCTTGGTCTAATAACTGGGATTTGAGGACTAAGTAAATAGATAGACCGTGAAGAGGTATGGTCCCAATTCCTTGCCCACATGGCAAGGACCACACCACTTTTCCATCCTATGTGGCGCTGACATTAACGAGGTCATCCAGAAGCTTCTAGAAGCTTCTGGAAAATATCTAGGTGGCACCAAAGACGCTCCATCCGACATAAAGGACAACACGTGCCACCAGTCACCAGGTAGGCCTGTAACAAATCAAAGAGCAGCCCGACAACACCAGTACGACGTCTCCAAGATGAGTAAATGTAAGCGCGCCACGTGTACCACTACACTGACCACAGCAGAGGAGACCAAGAGGATATTCCCCTTGGTCGGACAGCTGGCGCGCAACCACAGCTGGCATCGCTGCTTTTCCCTCTCTCACCCTCCGGCTATAAATAGGACCCTTCATCATCCAGGTTGAATCATCTCGCTCTCTATATTCTCACACTTAACACACGCTGTTTATTCTCCCTCGGAACAGTACTTATTCTCACGCCGGAGCCTGGTTAAGAGGGAAACCCCCATATTCCCCTCTTAACGAGACTAACGGTGTTGCTGTTTTGCAGGAGCCGAGTCATTTCACGAGTAAGAAAAGAGATTGAACCCACGGAAGAAATAACCCCACAGATTAACCCTAGTGTTAACCTGTGTTTCATCATTGGCGCCATCCGCTTTTAGCAAAAACCACCCTCATCTCTTTTTCTTTTCGAAAAACACTCGTCATAATGGCTGAACAAAACCCTTCTCACCCGGCAGATGGAGACGTTTGTTCTTTTGAACTCATTTCGGACAACGTACACGTCCAAAGAGATCAAAGGAACGAAATTATCCAAGAAAGGCCAATGAGCAACGATTTTCCTAGTATCTTTGGGAGTACATCCAGGGTTGTTACTTAAAACACAACTGGTGCTACTTTCCAAACTCCACCTAGGATCATCACTCAGACCACAAACGGAGCTACTTTCCAGCCTCTGTCAGAGGTAGTCCAACAAACACCTCCACCAGTGCAAACACAGAGCCATGGAGCTGGTCCCTCAGCTCCATCGGACCAAGCACAACTGAACTTCTCTGCACTACTAGGGCTACCCGAAGGAAAAACTCTGGCTTCCTGGTATGCCGAACAAGTGGCGTCTATAAACCTTGTTTACACACAACTCAGTGCGCAGCAAGCCCTGCTTCAGGCACAAGCCAACCAGTCCGCATTTGTCACTCCACTGCAAAGGCCTTTGAGCGCTCCCATGCCTCAACAGACCAATGCATTCAATTTACGCCCTGAATCAGTACCTCCACCACATATTAGAAGGCCAAGCGCGCACGACACGACACGCGTGATACGTACGGTGAAACAGAAAGCAATTATGTGAAGTATTCTCACCAACCAAAGAAACCAATACAAAGTCTTCTAGGTCCGCGCAACATAAACGACGAATTTGAAGATGACGATGAGACATACAAAGAAAGCACAGTGTTCAGCAGGTTGCCACCGGAGCATGAAGCATACAAACCCCGTAAGCGCGCAGGTTACGACCCAAAAGCAGAGCATGATTACACTTTAAGCTATCGTCCAGACGACATGGCTGAGAATTCAAAATTCATTAGAGAGATCGCCACGGCTGCCATCGACAAAACGAAATTGCCGCACAACGTGGGTAAATACAACGGGTTGACAGACCCAGACGATCACCTTCAAGTTTTTAACGGTGCTGGAGCAACAGGCGGATGGAATTTACCAACCTGGTGTCATCTCTTCGCTCAAACCTTCATCGGCGCAGCGCGCGTCTGGTTTGACAGCCTGCCAGCAGGAAAAATCAAATCATGGGTTGATTTCCGAGAGAAGTTCCTTGCGCACTTCTCGCAGCAACGTCGACACACCAGGGACTCAGCTGATTGTTTAAACATATGGCGCAGAGACCACGAGAGCGTGGAAGATTTCATTACAAGATATAACAAAGAATGTTTGGAGATTGGAGATGTGGGCGAGAAGATGATGCGTGCACACTTCATGAGGGCAGTCAAGTGCGATGATCTAATCAAACGTGTGAAAGGAAGAGACGGAGGACCCAATGATTGGGAAACCTTCATTGAAGCGGCCAAAACCATTGCGCAATCTGACAGACAGCTGACCGGTGACGATCACCGTCAGCGCGGATACAATCATACCGACCGGCATAACAAGAAAGGCAGAAGCCAACCATGGAAAGCATCCGGTTATAGAAAAAGAAGCCCAATAAGAGAGGATGCGCGCCACACGATCAATCAGATAGCTCACCGGAAAGAGGTGAAAAGAGAAAACAGGGAGAAACAGTGGACACCACTAACAAAGACCCCCTCCGAGGTCCTGGCCACTGAAAATCACCAATTCAAGCCACCTCTACAAATGCGAAACAAGAGGGGTCAAGATCCCAACCTTTTCTGCGAGTTCCATAAAGACACGGGGCACTTAACTGACGACTGTTTCAGTTTGAAGCAAGAAATAGAAAGGTCCTTAAGGGACGAAAAACTCACTCATCTGATAAAAGGCGGAAAGCGCGACTACCGCCAAATACAAAGAAGAGACGAAGGGCCGGATAACAAAAAACTCCGGAAGTTAGAAACCCACATGGTTCAAGGGGGCCCACGAAAGCCAAGGAAAAACTACAACAAGCGCACACAGGACGATTCATGGCGCGAGAGGCAGGTTGTTTTTCCAGTTGTAAGAGGAGGCCCAAGGGAAAGGCGACCCATAGTCATCTCGGGCGTGATCGGGCATTACCAAACCGATTACATTTTCATCGATCCGGGGAGCACTGCGGATATCATATATGAACAATGTTTCAACCAATTCGATTAGGAGGATAAGGCGCGCTTAGAACCAGTTGATTACCCACTCACTGGTTTCTGCAATGAAGCCGTTTTTCCCCTCGGACAAATATCGTTCCCAGTGTTACTCTCAGATGGAAGGAACTCAAGAACAGAAGAGGTTACATTCATGGTGCTACCCGCGCACTCGCGACACGACATACTCTTGGGAAGAGAATCCCAAGGAGACTTCAGCATGATCTGCTCCGGTCCATATTCAGCTGTGGGATTCCCAACAGAGACGGGGGTAGCAATAATATATGTAAGCAAAGAAGTATTAGCAACAGACGAGCTCCGACCTGCAAAAGCTAGTAAACCAGCACCACGTGCGGAAGCAGAAAAATGGGTATTGAACAGCGCATACCCTGAACAGACAGTTACCCTAGGACCTGCAATGACCGACCTGACGCGCGCGGCGCTAAAAAAACTGTTGTTCCAAAACATGGACGTGTTTGCCTGGACACCAGCAGACATGGTGGGTGTTCCATGGCACATAGCTGAACATCGCTTAAATGTCTCAGAAGAAGCAAAACCGGTGGTACATGCCAAGCGCCATTTGGGAGACATAAAGCACGACGCCATGAAAGATCAGGTGCTGGAATTGCTAAATGCGGGAATCATCAGAGAAGTTAGATACCAAACATGGGTCACAAGCCCAGTAATGGTCCAAAAGAACAACGGCAACTGGAGGATGTGCGTAGATTACAAGGATCTGAACAAGGCATGCCCACGCGACTGTTACGCCTTACCAGACATTGATGAAAAAATCGATTCGCTGGCAACGTTCCGATGGAAATGTTTCCTTGATTGTTACAAGGGGTACCACCAGGTACAGATGGCTGTGCAAGATGAAGACAAAACCGCGTTCCGCACACCGACAGGGCTATATTGCTACACCAAGATGCCGTTCGGTTTAAAGAATGCAGGTGCGACTTATCAGAGGCTCATGAACGAAACTTTCCACGATGCTATCGGCAAGTACATCGAAGTGTATATGGACGATCTAGTCATCATGAGCAAAGAAGAGAGTACAATGTTGCTGAACATCCAAAAAACATTCGACACCTTGCGCGGAGTAAGTATCAAGCTAAACCCAGCGAAATGCTCTTTCGGCATGGAAGAAGGGAAATTCCTGGGTTTCATCGTCACGAAAGATGGCTTCAAAGTGAATCCTGATAAAATACAAGCAATCGAACGCATGCCTTCACCTTCAATGATCAAGGAGATGCAAAAATTGGCGGGGCGGTTGGCAGCACTTAACCGTTTCCTGGCCAACCACGCCGCTAAATCATTCCCATTTATCAAAACTCTCCGAAACTGCATGAAGAAAAGCCAATTTCAGTGGACTCCGGAAGCCGAGAGCGCATTCCGCGAGATGAAAGACTGCCTCATCAAGTTGCCAACATTAACTGCACCAGTCAAAGGAGAACCTCTGGTACTATACTTGTCAGCCTCCAACAGAGCAGTAGGAGCAGTGTTACTTGTTGATCGACAAGGTGTCCAAACACCAGTCTACTATGTGTCACGAACTCTGACTGACCCAGAAACCCTGTATGCAATCATGGAGAAACTAGTACTCGCACTGATCCATGCATCCAGACGGCTGCGCAGGTACTTTGCCAATCACGTCATCCACGTGCTAACAAACTACAATATTGGCAACATCCTCGCAAGGCCAGAGATCTCAGGGAGACTAGCAAAGTGGGAGATAGAGCTCGGGGGTCATAATGTGGTTTTCAGGCCAAGACCTGCGATCAAGGGCCAAGTACTTGCAGACTTCATGACAGAGGTACCGGATGACAAGGATCGAGAATGCAAGGCGATGGAAAAAGCCGAAAAACAGCAAGTAGAAGAACCATGGTTGTTATACACAGACGGCGCGTCTAACGATGATGGCGCAGGTGCTGGGCTCCGGCTGGTGAGCCCTAACAAACATGAGTTCACCTACGCCATACGCTTGGATTTTAAAAGCACAAACAATGAAGCTGAATATGAAGCTTTCCTTGCTGGTTTAAGGTTGGCAATCAAAATGGGAGTACGACACATCGAAGCGCATGTGGACTCCATGTTAGTGGCCGGACAAATCAATGGGCAATATGAAGCCAAGGGCGACACAATGGCGCTCTACCTGGGTCAAGCAAAGACGCTGCTACAAACCTTCTATTCCTACAAGGTGCACCACATTAATAGAAGCGAGAATAAACCAGCAGACGCGCTGAGTAAACTCGCCTCTACAAGTTTCCAACACCTAGCGAAGGATGTGCGAATAGAGGTTTTAAGCAACCCATCAGTGCCACTGAGAGAAGTAAGCGTTATTCAACTAGGAACAACGTCTTGGATGACTCCGATAATCTCGTACCTCCAATCCGGAATACTCCCGGAGAACAAAGCGGAGGCAAGGAAAATCCAGTACAAGGCAGAACATTATCAGATGGCTGATGGGATTTTATACCGAAAATCATACCTCGGGCCCTTGTTAAGATGCGTTGATCCAGAAGACGCAAACTATTTGATCAGAGAAGTGCACGAAGGAATTTGTGGTATACATGCCGGACCAAGAATGGTGGTAGCAAAGGTCATGAATGCGGGGTATTATTGGCCCGGGATGCATTTGGATGCGGTTAAAGAGTTGAGGAAATGCAGTGGGTGCCAAAGACACGCTCCCAAAACGATGCACCCCAAGAATGAATTGGTACCAGTCACAACGGCGTGGCCCTTTTAACAGTGGGGAATAGACATGGTCGGACCTTTCCCCGAAGCCCCAGGAGCTGTCAAATTCATAATAGTCGCAGTCGACTATTTCACCAAATGGGTAGAGGCAAAGGCCCTCGCATCGACCACAGCCACTGTCGTCAAAAAATTCATTTGGGAACAAATCATATGTCGTTTTGGATTACCACTCAAGATCATCACGGATAACGGAACGAACTTTGCCGAAGACAATCTTCAACAGTGGTTTAAAGAATTACACATTGAGCACACCTTCTCCTCGGTCGCGCACCCGCAGGGGAATGGTCAAGTTGAAGCCGTCAACAAGAGTATTGTCGACGGAATCAAGGCAAGGTTGGGAGAAAAAAAAAGAGGTTGGGTAGACGAACTGCCCAGCATCTTGTGGGCCCACAGGACGATGCCCAAGACAAGCAACGGAGAAACACCGTTTAGCTTAGTTTACGGGTCCGAGGCAGTAATACCAGCGGAGATAGGATTGCCGTCACCACGAATGCTCTCAATGAATCTGATCAACAATGAAGAGGAGAGGAGGATCGACCTTGACCTCCTAGAAGAAAGGAGAGAAATGGCGGCAATAAATGAAGCGAAGTACAAAACGAAGTTGGAAAAGTATTACAACTCTAAAGTCCGAGTCTGCACCTTCAACCCGGGAGAATACGTCCTCAGAGACAACGAGGCCTCAAATGCCGAAAAACCCGGGAAATTGGCTCCCAAGTGGGAGGGTCCATATGTCATCGACACAGTGCTCGGAAAAGGAGCCTATAAGCTGCGCACCATCGACAACAAGGAGGTTCCACGAACATGGAACGCCCAACAGCTGAGAAAGTGTTACCTGTGAAAACGATTTATGTAATTGCAATGGCCGAGTCGCCAACACATTTATAGTAATACAAGAAGTGTTTGGCTATCTTTCTATCATGCAAATTTCTTTGTCACAACTGCATATATTACTCTGGGCATACACGAAAACATCAATGGCTCGACCATTAGGAAACGTTGTAGACCTCCAAGGCCTGTCACAAACAAGTGCACAGCCGGGTCAGATACACAACTAAAGCCTAACAAACGCCAAACAAATACTTCGTGCCCACATAAACACGAAAACATCGAACACAGGACAAACAAACATTGTAAGCACCCCCAAGGCTGAGCACAGCTGGGTCCACACAATAACCTGTAATTCGATCACTTCGTATTCACGATCCAAACTGCGCACATACACGACAGAATAAAACGTTGTAATAAACACAACACAACCTGTCAGCGCCATCATTCATTCGTGATACCTGAATCAAAGTAATTATACATGCACATATTATGACGTTAACAAAATTCGCAACAACACGAAGGCATATATTAAGATATCAAATGTCAAGCATACCAAATTGTTCAACAGCACGACAGATAAGCAAAATTAAAATTGTTCACAAACTTGTCAAACGATTACGAGACCACCCAAGGTCATACGCGGCGCGCAGGCCGGAAGCCTTCATTCTGGATGACTGGAACCAGCACCTCCAGCGGCGCGACCATCATCTCCAAGAGCTTTTTTCAACATTGCAACACCATCAGACCTTCGAGCCAATTTCCGGGCAGCTTTAACAACTGCAAACTCCAAAGACGAGAACTCCTGTCTTTTTGCAGCATAGGCCGCACCAAAATCCTCTTTCCATAACTCGAAGTGATGTTCCTTCTCCTTATTAAGGGCCGCAGCCCTACCCTCGTTATACCCATCCTTGCGCCCGCTATTGTAACCAGCTTGCCCCAACTCAAACATATAATTGGCAAGCTCGTGGGAGTTCACTATGCGATCAGCAATCTACGAGAAACACACAAATAAGAGAAACAGTTCACGAAAATCATAAAATAAAGTAAAGGAAGTTACCAGAGGCACCGCGCGCGAAAGCAACCACTTGCAATCAGCTGACGCTTCCTCGGCAAGGACTTTAGAGGCTTTGCACTCAACAGTTTTCTCTTGAAGGAGACGTTCAGCAGTCTCATACTGCCTCGCAAGATCCTCCAGCTTAGCGATACGATTAATGTACTCTTTCTCCTTCTTCTCAAACGCGACGCGCGCTTGATGAGCTTCCTCAGCAATATCCGCCTTCTCACCAGACAATCGTACAATGGCGTCACGTTGAGTTTTCAACTCCGCATTAGTACGCTTGCACGCAGCTTCCCAATTCTTCTGCTTATCTGCATTGATTTGCTTCTCTTGAGCAAGTTTTTGCTCCGCATCAGATAACCTCCACACCAACCCTTTCTTCTCAGCATTAAATTTTTCTCTCTCTTCCAAAAATAGCCTCTTCTCATGCTCAAACTCAAGAGTGTCCTCCCCCATCAGCTTCCATTCACGGACAATCTCCTGAGAAGTGGACCAGAAGTTAACCCCGACTTGAACATGCTCATCCAAAAGTTCTAACCGGCGGCGCCTCTTCTGAAATAACCTCTCAGCTGGGGGGAGGGACAGAGAGAAAAACTCATGACAATTTCCAAGATCGTTCATCCGGGAGCCCTGGGTCAAGTGCCAGCGAGGCGTATGGGGCAGATCATCGCATGCTGGGTTATGGATGTCCCAAGAACCACCCCGAGCATACTCAACATCAGGACTCCGGACTATCCCGGAAGTTGCACCACCACCATCACCCGGTGGGCGTTTGGTATATATCGTTTGACGCGGAGTGGTCTCACTTGTCTCCACCTCGACTTCAATATTCTTACCACGATCAACACCACCAGCACCACTCGCATCAACACCACCAGCACCACCCGCAGCGTCACCACCTGTATTACCACCACCTTCCCCAACCTGCTCAACATTCACATCTTCTTTCTTCTTCTCACCAGTAGTATCATGAGGAGGAGACAACCCAAATGTCCTCGATGGCGGAGATTCTGGAGGAGTAATTGATGCGTGTGAAGTGTTATATATATTAGGTGTATATTTTAAGCCCCTTTAACACTTATTTTTAGCCAAGTTTTAAATTTATAAAACACGATATTTTACTAACACTAAACACACATATGGGCAAGTGCACCCATCGTGATCGTAGTATAGTGTTGGCAAGATACCGAGGTCGTCCAAGGACACAAGAGCTTTTAGTACCGGTTTATCCTCAACGTCTAATCAAAATAAAAAGTTTAGAAAAATGTTTTTAACTAAGAAAAATAAAAACTAACTAAAATGCTGAAAATAAAAATAAAAGTAAAAACAGATAGACAAGATGAATCACTTGGTTCCGACTCGTATCAAGTATAACCTTTGATTATTTCCGCACTTTTGCACATAATTAAGAGATTATCTTAGTTATTGTAGTAGGCCCCTCTTTTGAATGTGACGTTACCCTCACCCCAGTAGTTTGAGTCAGCAAGGATACAATCCTAAAAGGGTGGATTATTGGAAGATAATGAATTAAGTTATTAATGCAGTATTATGGTAGGCCCCGCTTTTGGCGGTGACGTTACCCTCGGCTAAGTAGTCTGAGTCAGCAGGGATACAGTCCTAAATAGCCGGGTTATAGTATTAATAGTAGTTAACTTATGAGGGGATCAAAGAGTTTGGACCCCCGCCATCCAATACCGTGAAGCATTGAAGGAGGTCCTACTAAATTTGACCCAGGTCCATTGCAGGACCTCTAAACGCTGAACAATGGCAAGACCTTTACCAAACCGTTCCCTTAACCCCCGACCAGGTAGCCAACATACCTCCATGTAGACCGTGGAGATATGAATGGTGAAAATCTTTTATTTTATATAGACAGTAAAATAATGCCAAGACACCACGGACAAACGATAAGGAAAGATCACCTTCAACATAAGTAACTAGTTATTAAAGTCATTAATACAAAACCAAATAAAAAGTGCAAAAGATTAGAAATAAAAAGTATTATACTAGACACTTTGTCTTCACCAAGTGATGTAAAAGACTTAGTCAAACATGGCCTTGATTGTCAAGAACTCTTACAATCAATCTTGGATCCCGAGACGACTCACACACTCTACGATGGACAATGGATGATGGTGGTGGATGATGGTGTTATGGTGGTGGTGGGTGGTGGATGAAGTGTGAGAGAGGTGGTGTGCCAAGGGATGAGTTGAAATGAAACCAAGCACTCCTATTTATAGGCTGAACAGAGGGCTGGGCACGGCCCCGTGTCCGCTGGGCACGGCCCCGTGCCTGTCTGACACACTCTCTCCTCATTAATTGTAATTTACAATTACAATTAATGCGCCTGCTGTACTTTCGCCACGCCCCCGTGTTCACTGGGCACGACCCCGTGGTGGGCAATAGAAGCTTCTATAGGTTTGTCTTTTCTGCTGCTTCTTGGGCACGGCCCCGTGCTGGCTGAGCACGGGGCGTGTTCAGTCTTCTGCCTTCTCTATTTTGCTTGGGAAGATGCCGTTGAGGGGTCGGGCAGTCCACTTATGTTCCTTTCCTTGTATTTATGTTGGATTTAGCTGTCTTTTTGCTTCTTTTGTGTTTTTGAGCTCATTTAATCCTGAAAATACAAAAGGAAGACAAAAACACTCTTTTTCCAATATTAGTACTTAAAAAGAGTTAGTTTTATGCCTCATTTGATGTAATTTATATGTTGCATTTTACACACATCAAATACCCCCACACTTGAACTTTTGCTTGTCCTCAAGCAAAACTCTTTAATATGTGGCTTACACTCCCAAATGGAATGGGTAGAAGAGAAGGTTTTTTGGCTTGTCGTAGAGTGTTGGGAATCCAAGATCCTTTTGGGTTTTATTTTTATCTATTTACAATCCTATTCATAATGATTTATTTAGAACGTTTCATAGGAGAAATTACTTATTTGGGCATAACATGCCTTTTTAAAATTCTATTTATATACAAGTTCACATACCTCACGGGAGAAATCACTCACACTCGGCCGAAGGTGTATTTTTAGTGAATCACTCGAGAGCAGCATGGAACTTATTCCTACCATAAGCTTGCCAAGTAATCAATCCTCCTCCTTTTTAACTTTTATACCTTTGTAAATATCAAGAGGACTTTGTGGGTTAAGGGTTAAGCTTGGGTTAAAGGTAGGTGGTTGGGATAGTGGTTAGTGGTTAGTAGAAAAAGGGCGAAAAGCGTAACAAGCGTCGGTTTTCGTAAGATTTTCTATTTTTGTAACTTTTTATTTTGATGAAGTTTTTATTCAAACAAAGTTATTTTTGATGAACTTGTTTGTTTATTTTCTTTTTGCTTCATCATCAACACATTTTTTTTTTGAAGGATCCTACTAAAAAAAACCGAACTTGTTACTAAAACAAAGGGTTAAAAATAAAAAAAGGTTTTGGTGGGTAAAAGGGTTTTTTGTTTGGGTGATGAAATGAAAAGGTTTAGGCTCAAAGGGGCTAACTAGAGGGATTTTTGGGTAGGTGGTAAAAGAAAAAAGAAAAATAATGGTGTAGAAATAAAAAGGGTTAGTCCTAATGCCTCCATCATTTACTTACTTGGGTTTAAGTTGATAAGGACCGGGAATGTATCGTCATGGCAAGTTCTAGAGTTGTAAGAACCAAGCGGCTATTCACACAAGAAACGAAAAATGAGCATTTAGTCTAAAGATGTAAATTTGTATGCTCAATAAAGGCTCAAAACTCACTTTTGTGGGAATGGTTTTTTATGTGATCAAGTATATATAATCAAATTTTAACTAAGTTTGCTATGCATTTTCATAATTTTCTTATGTTGGTTCTTTTTATCACTACGCTATCGGTTGTAAATTTGTAAAAATATAACCTTTTTGAGAACTTGAATTTCCCGAGTTAAACCTAGACAAGTAAGAAAAATGAAATTTTTGAAAAAATTTGGGGTGATTAGCGGTTCCAATAGAGTTTTGTGTAAGGCTTGTATTTAGGACTTGCAAAATTCAAGGTTTTAGCATCCCCCCCACACTTAAATTACACATTGTCCTCAATGTGTCCCAAAAACAAATTTTTAGGTTGATTAGATGTGTAAAATGGTGTAAAAAGCAAAAATTTTGTGTTACTGGGCGCTGAACACGGCCCCGTGTTGTCCGGGCACGGCCCCGTGTTCAAGTGCCAGTAACAAAATTAAAATAAGAGAAGCAGAAGTCTGGACACGGGGGCGTGTCGGGTGAACACGGCCCGTGTCCAGTTACCTGAACTGGGTGTTTTTCTGCAGGTGGTTCAGCACGGGGCCGTGTTGGTTGGGCACGACCCGTGTTGAACCTTCTGAAATGGAGAGAATTGTCGGGTTGCCTTGTTCTTGTGCATGAGGTCATTTTTCTCGTTCCCCTTTTCATCCCTTACCACCATGAGTGTGTTTTATTCCTAAAAATTAAAACTAAACTAGAAAATATAAAAGTTAAACTAATCTAAAACTAAGGATAGTTCCGCGGAATGCCTCCGTGGTGCGCCACGTTTATAAGGGTCCTTAGCTAGACCCAAAGCCGGTCATATGTCACCCAAGTGGGATGTATTGCATCCCATGTTACACCGTCGGAGAGCATCATCCAAGCTTGAGTCTATGATCTGCATGTAGTTGACCGGGTCTTCGTCCTCAATTCTTTTTCCACATTCAAACTTCACCTCCTCATCCCCAAACTTCAATGTTAACGTTCCGTCATTCATGTCTACCACCGCTTGGGCGGTGGCTAGAAATGGCCTCCCGAGGATGAGAGGGACATCGGTGTCTTCTTCCATGTCTAGGATGACAAAGTCGGTTGGGAAAACGAAGTTGTCAACTTTTACCAACAAATTCTCAGCGACACCTTGTGGAAATTTGACGGATCTGTCGGCAAGTTGTATGCTCATCTTTGTAGGGCTTGTTGTTCCTAGGCCGAGTCGTTTGAACATTGATGTGGTCATGAGGTTAATGCTAGCCCCAAGATCGGCTAATGCATTACGAACGGGAGATTCCCCAATCGAGCAAGGAATTGTGAAGCTTCCGGGATCGATTTTCTTTTGTGGAAGTTTGTTGAGCACTAAGGCGGAGCATTCTTCGCCTAAGTTAACTAATTGCAATGATTCAATTTTCCTTTTGTTTGTGAGGAAATCCCTCATAAATTTTGTGTATTTAGGCATTTGGGTTAGGACCTCGATAAAAGGAATATTAACATGCAATTGTTTTAGTAAATTTTCAAATTTAGCGAATTGCTCATCGGTCTTTTGACGATTTAACCTACCGGGGTACGGAATTGGAGGAGTCTTGGTGGGCTCTTGAGTTGGTAGAGAAGCCTTTTCTGGCGCAGGAGGAGTCACAGGCTGGCTAGAATGGCTTCTTTCATCTGGCGGCAATGGAGCATCCTCGGGACCCACGGTTCGATTTCTTAATGTGATGAGATGTACTTGTGCCTTCGGGTTGGTTTCGGTATTACTAGGTAACGCGCCTTGTGGTCTCTCGGAGAAATTTTGAGCTAGTTGATTTAATTGTTTTTCAACGTTTTGAATGCTAGCTTGTTGATTTCTAAAATTCGATTCCAATTGTTGAAATCGATCCGAGTTTTTCTTTTCAGTGTCAGAGATGAGGCGAGATACAGTATCTTCAAGCCTTCCTCTTCCACCTTGTTGTTGAGAGAAATTTTGTGGTTGTTGAAAATTAGTTCGTTGGTTTTGTTGGTTACTACTATTGCCGGTATCTCTCCAACCAAGATTTGGGTGGTTACGCCATCCTTGGTTGTAGGTACCCGTTGGAGGACCCGACGGCCTAGGTCTATTATCAATGTAGTTTACCGTTTCTGTTTGTTCATCTAATTCTTTCATACAACTCCAATTTTCATGTGACCCACCACACCCTTCGCAAGCCATAACCGAGGCCGTTTTTGTCATTTCTAGCTTTTTGATTTTTGAAGAGAGGGCCTCGATTTGGGCTTGTAAAGAGGTGCTTTCATCAACCTTATGGGCGCCCGGGGCAATAGATTTATTACCTCGGGGAGTGTGCCATTGAAAATTGGTTTGAGCAATTTCCTCAATTTGGTTATATATTTCATTTGGGCGACGATTACCTAAAAGTCCCCCGGAGCTTGAATCAAGTGTTTGTCTTGTGTGTGGCAACAACCCATTGTATAAAGTGGATACTTGTTGCCATACCGCTAGACCGTGATGAGGACACTTTCTTAGAAGCTCCTTGAACCTTTCCCAAGTTTCATATAAGGATTCCCCATCCTCTTGTGAGTATGTATTAATTTCAGTCATTAATTTAACCGTTTTAGCAGGAGGGAAATACTTATATAAAAACTTTTGGGCAAGTTCATCCCAAGTGTTTACCGATCCAACTGGGAGGGTGTTAAGCCAAGCCTTAGCTCGGTCTTTTAGTGAAAATGGAAACATTCGAAGGCGGATGGCGTCATTTGATGCTCCATTGATCCGAAAGGTATCACATATTTCTAAGAAGTTAGTAATATGTAGATGGGGATCCTCGTCCGCAAGCCCGTGGAAGGTTGCGGAGTTTTGGAGCATTTGTATCAAATGCGGCCGAAGTTCGAAGTTATTGGCTTCGACATTCGGTGCATTGATAGCGGCGCCGAGATTGCCTACGGTAGGCCGTAGGTAATCCATGAGGGTACGTTGATCCGCCATTGGAAGTGGGTCCCCCGAAACTTTCTCTTGATTTTTGGCTTTAAGTCTTTTTCTGAGAAAGTGTTCGGGTTCTTCTAGAGGTTCTTTTATGTCTCTACTAGAACTGGAGCTCATGCACTACGTAGGAGGTTCAGACGTGGCGCCTAGGTTCCAAGTCCTGCAATAAAAACAGAAAAGAACGTTGGTCAGAATATTCACCACGGCCCCGTGCTCAGCGAACACGGCCCGTGGTCAGAGGTACAGTGATTGTTTTCTGGATCCCTGTTACTGGGAGTTGGACACGACCCCGTGTTGCACCGACACGGCCCCGTGTTCAGGTCTCTGTAACTCAGAAAATAAAAACTGCCAGTGATGATGCTGGGCACGGCCCGTGTCTGACCGGGCACGACCCGTGCTGAGCGCTGCAGAAGCTGAAAAACTAAGAAAATTCTAAAAAAATAAAAAGAAAAAAATAAAAAATGATTAGGCCGTTGATTCCTAACTTTCTTAAAATCCTTGTGTCCCCGGCAACGGCGCCAAAAACTTGATGCGTGTGAAGTGTTATATATATTAGGTGTATATTTTAAGCCCCTTTAACACTTATTTTTAGCCAAGTTTTAAATTTATAAAACACGATATTTTACTAACACTAAACACACATATGGGCAAGTGCACCCATCGTGAGCGTAGTATAGTGTTGGCAAGATACCGAGGTCGTCCAAGGACACAAGAGCTTTTAGTACCGGTTTATCCTCAACGTCTAATCAAAATAAAAAGTTTAGAAAAATGTTTTTAACTAAGAAAAATAAAAACTAACTAAAATGCTGAAAATAAAAATAAAAGTAAAAACAGATAGACACGATGAATCACTTGGTTCCGACTCGTATCTAGTATAACCTTTGATTATTTCCGCACTTTTGCACATAATTAAGAGATTATCTTAGTTATTGTAGTAGGCCCCTCTTTTGAATGTGACGTTACCCTCACCCCAGTAGTTTGAGTCAGCAAGGATACAATCCTAAAAGGGTGGATTATTGGAAGATAATGAATTAAGTTATTAATGCAGTATTATGGTAGGCCCCGCTTTTGGCGGTGACGTTACCCTCGGCTAAGTAGTCTGAGTCAGCAGGGATACAGTCCTAAATAGCCGGGTTATAGTATTAATAGTAGTTAACTTATGAGGGGATCAAAGAGTTTGGACCCCCGCCATCCAATACCGTGAAGCATTGAAGGAGGTCCTACTAAATTTGACCCAGGTCCATTGCAGGACCTCTAAACGCTGAACAATGGCAAGACCTTTACCAAACCGTTCTCTTAACCCCCGACCAGGTAGCCAACATACCTCCATATAGACCGTGGAGATATGAATGGTGAAAATCTTTTATTTTAGAGTAAACTGCCATTTTGGTCCCTGTGGTTTAGGCACTTTTGCCATTTTAGTCCAAATCTTAAACTTTTTAAATCTGGGTCCCTGTGGTTTCACTTTTATTGCCATTTTAGTCCAAAATTAAGAGTAAACTGCCATTTTGGTCCCTGTGGTTTTACTTTTATTGCCATTTTAGTCCAAATCTCAAACTTTTTGGAACAGTAAAAAAAGAGGGATTTTGAATTTTGGACTAAAATGGCAATAAAGATGAAACCACAGGGACCCAGATTTAAAAAGTTTGAGATTTGGACTAAAATGGCAAAAATGCCCAAACCACAGGGACCAAAATGGCAGTTTACTCTTTATTTTATATAGACAGTAAAATAATGCCAAGACACCACGGACAAACGATAAGGAAAGATCACCTTCAACATAAGTAACTAGTTATTAAAGTCATTAATACAAAACCAAATAAAAAGTGCAAAAGATTAGAAATAAAAAGTATTATACTAGACACTTTGTCTTCACCAAGTGATGTAAGAGACTTAGGCAAACATGGCCTTGATTGTCAAGAACTCTTACGATCAATCTTGGATCCCGAGACGACTCATACACTCTACGATGGACAATGGATGATGGTGGTGGATGATGGTGTTATGGTGGTGGTGGGTGGTGGATGAAGTGTGAGAGAGGTGGTGTGCCAAGGGATGAGTTGAAATGAAACCAAGCACTCCTATTTATAGGCTAAACAGAGGGCTGGGCACGGCCCCGTGTCCGCTGGGCACGGCCCCGTGCCTGTCTGACACTCTCTCTCCTCATTAATTGTAATTCGCAATTACAATTAATGCGCCTGCTGTACTTTCGCCATGCCCCCGTGTTCACTGGGCACGGCCCCGTGGTGGGCAATAGAAGCTTCTATAGGTTTGTCTTTTCTGCTGCTTCTTGGGCACGGCCCCGTGCTGGCTGAGCACGGGGCGTGTTTAGTCTTCTGCCTTCTCTATTTTGCTTGGGAAGATGCCGTTGAGGGGTCGGGCAGTCCACTTATGTTCCTTTCCTTGTATTTATGTTGGATTTAGCTGTCTTTTTGCTTCTTTTGTGTTTTTGAGCTCATTTAATCCTGAAAATACAAAAGGAAGACAAAAACACTCTTTTTCCAATATTATTACTTAAAAAGGGTTTGTTTTATGCCTCATTTGATGTAATTTATATGTTGCATTTTACACACATCAGTAATTTTCGAAATGTCAATCTTGTGTGAAGTCTTGGCTGGTTTGACACCTGCCCCAAAACGAGCAACACATTTAGAGGAAAGAAGAGAATGTAAGGAAAAAGAAAAGGAAAAACTGGAAGCAGATAAAACGAATACCAGAAGCTTCATAAATCTTCTGCAACAAATCCACAGGTTTCTCAGCAAAAATACCCATGTCAACCTCCGACTCAGAGGGGGCAGGAGGATCCTCCTTCTGGAGTTTAACCATTTTCGACGCGAACAGCGCAGCGGCCTGCTCGTCAAGCTTCCGTTTTTTATCATCAAACATTTTCTTCTGCGTTATCTCCGTTAGGGTAGCGCGGTCTTCAGGGTCCGACTCAGGACGTTTCTCTCAAACTCCTAAACCGGACAACGTATCAGAAACGACAACGTAATCAAGGACACGAAGAGTATGAGGTCGCTTACGAGGAGTCTCAGTGGCAGTTTCCTCAGCTTTTTTCCCCTTCCCGTCAGGCTTGTCAGCTTTTGTTTTTCTCCTCGTCTCCAATTGCTCGGTAGCCTCGATTGGAATCTCTACACCATGATCAACAGGCTCGTTCACCGGTTCATGCGCCACCCCCTGCGCCGGACCTGCACGCGGGGAACGAGAAGTTAGGCCTTCCAAAGATCTTCCAGACCCATCACTCGAGAGAACAATAACTTCCTCTCGAACAGAATCAAAAGAATCATCATCATCCTCACGATCTTCACCTAAGACAATATTAGCATAAGCTGCAAAGCTCTCATTGGTCGGATGCAGGAAACGACCACGAATCTGATCCAACCAGGGTCGTTTCTCAGGCTTTTGAATTGCTTCAACCACAGCACCACTGGCTTTCGTGTCAAGAACATTCAACAAAGTGAAACCCACTGCAAAAAACGCGAAGATAAAGAACAATGCAAAAATAATACAACGAACACATACAAAAGAAAGACAAAAGGGTATAGAGCAACACGTACGCTTGCCATCATAACCATAAACTGGGACCCCCAACGGATGTTTAGGGATCCACTTCATACTCATACCGGCACCCACCAACGCCATCTCCTCAAGTTGAATAATCGGAGTGGCTTTACGAGTCAACTTCTTATACCAATCTTGGTCAGCAAAATTTGCAACCACATCAATCTTGGGGATACCCTCACCCACCGACCGGTAACGCATGTCCACAGGGATAACACCGCGGCGAATATAAAAAAACTTTTGCTTCCAGTCATGAAGACTCTTCAAAGGAACAGAACAAACTGGAGCAACACCGGTACGAGCACTGAAGGAATAAAAACCACTAGTATATGTAACAGTATAGAAGACGTTGAACATTTCAAACGTCGGATCCAACCGGTTAGCCATGCAAACAAACTCGAAGTGAGTAATACAGGGAAGCCCGATAGCATTGACCTGAGAAATGTGGAGCCCATAGTTCCTCAGCACATCAGTGGTAAATCTAGTCATGGGGAGCCTGAAGTTGCCTTCCCGGAAGAAAGCAGCATACAACATAATGTAACCGGGAGGAGCGTCCATGGCGGTAGAACCGGTGATAGGAAACTGAGCACCCCACTCGGGAAGGAAACCCATCTCTCTCACCAAGTTTTGAAATTCCTCCTCCCTCCACCCTATCATCGCCTGATCCGGGCCTGGTGGAGTCTTACCTTTGTTCCTCTTCTTCCTCGAAGAAGGATTTGCTCCGGACATGATCGAAAATAATAAGAGTGAACTCTTGAAGATAGGTGAAGAAGATGAAGAAATGGGAGAGAAATCAGGAATTCAAATTTTGAAAAGTGAAGGTTAGAGGAAACTGCCCTTGAATTTATACCCATCGCATATAATGCGATGGGTAGTAAACCGTCAGAGGTGCAGCAGGGAATCCAATCAAGGAAGGACACGTCAGAGGAGAGAGAAGACACCATCATCTTTTTCTGGAAACGTGTGCAACAGACGTCTGCCATCATGACATAAAGTAACTGACATGACTGAAAAGGCGCCTGTTCACCTGACACCAGACAGTCACATCAGTCACTCCTTCCCAAGACAAACAAAGCTTCCTCCTGAAGACAACTTTATAAAGTGCCAAAACCCATGCGCCATACGCCATGCGTCCATTTGGCTCAACTCTACAAGCAGTCAAAACCCATGCGCGGTACGCCATGCGTCCGTTTGGCTCAACTTTATAAAGTGCCAAGACCATGCGTCATACGCCATGCGTCCATTTGGCTCAACTCTACAAGCAGTCAAAACCCATGCGCGGTACGCCATGCGTCCATTTGGCTCAACTCTACAAAGTGCCAAGACCATGCGCCATACGCCATCCGTCCATTTGGCTCAACTCTACAAGCAGTCAAAACCCATGCGCCGTACGCCCATGCGTCCATTTGGCTCAACTTTATAAAAGTGCCAAAACCCATGCGCCATACGCCATGCGTCCATTTGGCTCAACTTTTATAAAGTGCCAAAACCCATGCGCGGTACGCCGTGCGTCCATTCGGCTCAACTATACAAGTTGCCAAACACCATGCGCCATGCGCCCATCAGGTGCAAATTTCTTAGAGATCCCATAAAAACCTCACGCCATAACAAACACTACATTCATAAGTCTAGAATCCCTCCTAGACGATCAACTCAACTAGAAGGCACACTGGACTGGGGGGACTTGAAGAGGTATGGTCCCAATTCCTTGCCCACATGGCAAGGACCACACCACTTTTCCATCCTATGTGGCGCTGACATCAACGAGGTCATCCAGAAGCTTCTAGAAGCTTCTGGAAAATATCTAGGTGGCACCAAAGATGCTCCATCCGACATAAAGGACAACACGTGCCACCAGTCACCAGGCGCCAGGTAGGCCTGTAACAAATCAAAGAGCAGCCCGACAACACCAGTACGACGTCTCCAAGATGAGCAAATGTAAGCGCGCCACGTGTACCACTACACTGACCACAGAAGAGGAGACCAAGAGGATATTCCCCTTGGTCGGACAGTTGGCGCGCAACCACAGCTGGCATCGTTGCTCTTCCCTCTCTCACCCTCCGGCTATAAATAAGACCCTTCATCATCCAGGTTGAATCATCTCGCTCTCTATATTCTCACACTTAACACACGCCGTTTATTCTCCCTCGGAACAATACTTATTCTCACGCCGGAGCCTGATTAAGAGGGAAACCCCCATATTCCCCTCTTAACGAGACTAACGGTGTTGCTGTTTTGCAGGAGCCGAGTCATTTCACGAGTAAGAAAAGAGATTGAACCCACGGAAGAAATAACCCCACAGATTAACCCTAGTGTTAACCTGTGTTTCATCAGACCGGAAATTATTGAAATCTTCCCGATCACTTTCATCATGAAAATTTGCATCCTTCACTTTTAACGGAAACTCTATGCAACCGGAGGTTTTTTCTGGTGGTAGTTTGTAGACTAGGTAACATGCATACGTTGGTTCAGGTGACAATATTTGGGATTTTATCTTGCAGACGATACGGCAACGTTGAGCAGGATTAAAAGCCACTTCTCCAAATCTGCAGAAACAACCTTGATTCGGATTGATGCATCCAATTCGAGATGAAGAAACAACCTTGATTCGGATTGATGCATCCAATTCCACTGTTTTTCTAGAAGTGATGATCTTGCTGGTAGCATAACACATCTCTTCCCACTTTTAGCAAGAAAAAACCACTGTCAACAACAGATACATATGAGATATAGGTATATGTGTTTAATTGGTTTAGTAAGGTATAATTAAATAAAAAATAGTAAAAATGAATCATTTATATCAACTATACCCCTTGACCATTACTCATTAGGAACCCTTTGCAAAGAATAGAGTAGAGTTCCTTCTTTGTTGTCCATTTCACATCATCTTTTGACCATTTGATTATGTCATCATAATCATTTGGCAATTTGTTTTCCCAATATGTGTCATCTGATTCTGATATGGTTTGCATATCATCCATTAACACTTCATGTTCCACCTATAAAACATGAAAAAACCAGATTTTAAACAACTTTGGGAGAAATTAAATACCTTCTTTTGCATATGGTTTTCAACCAAAATGTAGACGAGTCATATGGGTTCTCTTATACCAATAATGTTCTTGCCGCTGACTTATTTCTCAACAAAGTTGACATATATGATGATTACACTCATATTAGTCCGCTTACTTTCTCAATAGGCTGAAAGTCGATGCCTTGTAATAGATAACAGTCGAAACAATCCCAATACATAAAGCCCTCAAACTATATTTCAAGGTAAAAATTTCTCCTTTGGCTTTCAAACTGAAACAATTCAGCCACCAACCATCCATCTTCTCTCACATCTGCGAGGCATGAAATCGAACATTTTTTCTCCCCTTCCAGTTTGTATCTGATGCCTAAAAAACGTGGTCTGGTATGCAACACTTCAACAGAATGTTTCATCACAAGGTTTACTGTGTATGTGATTTCTGGTGACAAGAATTGAGCTTGGACATGTACTTTAAATTTCCCATTAACTGTTACATAGCACTTGCCTGCAGCAAATCTGCAAAAAGAAACAGGAATATTGATACATTGCATTATGCATAAGACATAGTTTCAAAAACCTAGAAAGAAAAGATGAAGACAAGTACCTTGAAGTCTTTTCTCGGACACGCGTTCGTAACATATAGATGAGTTTGCAGTTCGTATGAGCCACTCAGTTGCAGAAATCATTTCACAATGTTCTCCATTCTTATTTAAGGAAAACCACTGTTCAATAAACATATAGGATGATGAGTAAATATATCATAGTAGAGATTTGAAGTGCAAATATTTTCTTTCTTTTTCAAGTTATATATATTGACATTTACCGTCACAACTTATAACACCCGTAAGTATAAGAAAGGCTGGAGATATTTGGACACCCATCGCGCCTATTTTCACACCTTTGGTGCCCTAGACGCCTCGTATAGGTCTATACGAGGCGTCTACGCACTGAATTCAAGGGGGTCTGAGAGGGTGTCAGGCACAAAGTTTAAGGAACCCTAGACGCCTCGTACAGAGCTATACGAGGCGTCTAGGATTGGGTTTTTTTTTTGGCTGAAATGAGGGGTGTTTTGGTGGGTTTTGGTATGGTTTTTGAATAGTTTTTGAAGATGTGTTTTTTGTTGAAAATTTTTTTGTTTTTAAAAAAAGTTATGTTTTTTTTGTTTTTTACACTATAAAAAAGTTTTTGTTTTTTAAAAATGAACTATTTTAAAAATCGGCTCTTTAAATATATTATATCGATTAAATATTATAATGTTTTTTACATTTTACTTTTTTAAATATTATTCTTCCGATTAAAATTTTATCTCGTTCAAATATTCAAAACATATTTTGTTTCCGTATTATCTCAATTTAAGACAACAATCATTAAGTAACCGAATAATTGAAAACAAACATAAATATGACATAGATAAGATAACTTTGTACATCCATAACAAAAATATATAAGATATGTTTGTACATCGATAATAAAAATAAAAACAACAACAGGTCTATGCATCCGAATCCGAATCCGAATCTGGCTGCTGCGGCTGCTGCTGCTGATGTGGTGCTCGAGGTGGTGGGAGCGGTATCGCGGGTAACCCATCTCTCTCACGTCTATCCTGCAGCTCCCGAACCACCCAACCTATCAAATCGCTGAGCCTGTCAAGCTCTGCTCGTACCTCCGGATGTATCGGCGCAGGTCCTGGGGCATGACCTGGAATAGCGTGACGTGGAAACTGAGGCGCCCCGGCAGGTGGCGGTGGCTGTGGCACTGCTGCACCGTCTACATCCTCCGGAGGCTCCTCCACAGGCACTATATCAGCAGGATCTACAGGAGGATAAACGGGCTCGAAATGCTCTGGTAGTGCCTCCTCTGTCCATATGCCCCCGGTCTCGCGGTTTTTAAACCGCGTGCCAACTGCAAACCTCCTGATTACCTTCATCCCCCACAGCGACTGCATGCCCATCCGCGTCGGCATGACTGGCGGCGTCCGTAGATGTGGGTCCTCGTGCAGCACGAGGCCAAATGAACGGGCAATGACGGTCACGTACGCCCCGCCATACAAAAATCCACGCTCCTGCCGGTGATGGGCGGAGGCGTAGTACTGGGCTAGACCGTGTGCTAGCGCGCACGACCTCCTATACAACAAACAGTAAAGGAAAAAGAGATCTGTGGTCGTACACCACTAACGGCTGTACCCGCGCGCTGAGATAGAAGTAGCGAGCAAATGGTGCAGATACCTGCAGATAGTGTTAGTGTTAGCGAAATACAGAAACAGAGAATAAACAATGCACATAATCACAATAATTTCCTTAATAAACGTACGTACCTGTACAGTGGGTCCGCAACAAACGACACCCTCCCCTTCGACTTATCGTGCTCCCAATGATCTGGCCCCGCAATCACCTGCCAAAACCCTAGAAGAATGGGTTTTTCAACCACCACTAGCCCCGCTGTGTAAACCTCAGTCTCGATCTCCCCCTGCATGTATAAACCAGAACGCACCGCAAAGTCTGCTAGCGTCATCGTACGCAAAACGCCAGCGAGCCTGAAAGAAATCTCAGGCGGAGGGGGAGCACCTGGGTACGGCAGCGGCACTGGGACCCCAGGAGGGTGAAATGTGAATGACGAAAGGAACTCGACCAGCAGCTCCCTGTAGGTCGGCGTGTGCGCCAAATCGAAAAGTCGATGCCACGGCGAATTGAGAGGTACAAACCGACGCACTCTATCCGTCTCAGCAAGCTGTTCCATCGCATCCCAGTCGATCGATGCATGCGATCCAATGTACATCCTCCGAAGCTTCTGGCAATGGCGGGCGGCATCGGTGCCCGCGGGAAACTCTAGATACGGACAACCCTGCAGCGTATCCAGAGGCGGCCGCCGTCTCCGTCGTGGACCCTCCTGAACCGCCTGACCCTGCTGAACCGGCTGAGCCGGCTGACCCCCCTCAATCTCTATCTCAATATCATCGCCCTCCATAATCAATCTGCAAATAATAATAATAAATAATAATAATAATAATAAATAAAAATAATAATAAATAACAATAACAATAACAATAATAATAAATAATAGTAATAAATAATAATAATAATAATAATAATAATAATAATAATAAACAATAATAATAATAATAATAAATAAAAATAATAATAAATAACAATAACAATAATAATAAATAATAGTAATAATAAATAATAATAATAATAATAAACAATAATAATAATAATAATAATAATAATAATAAACAAAAATAATAATAAATAACAATAACAATAATAATAAATAATAGTAATAAATAATAATAATAATAATAATAAACAATAATAATAATAATAATAATAAATAAAAATAATAATAAATAACAATAACAATAATAATAAATAATAGTAATAATAAATAATAATAATAATAATAAATAAAAATAATAATAAATAACAATAACAATAATAATAATAATAATAAATAATAGTAATAATAAATAATAATAATAATAATAATAATAATAATAACATTAACAATAATAATAACAACATTAATAATAACAATAATAATAATAATTAATTAAAAAAAAAAAAAAAACACAGAGCCTCGTATAGCCCTCGTATAGGGCTATACTCGGCGTCCTGTTCTTCCACATTCATCTTCAACCTCAAAACTCAAACCCCCAAACCCCACAAAAATCAAATTTCAGGGCAAACCTACGGTCTAAAGGCAAAAACATGGCAAAAATACTAAACTACGGGGCGAAATACGTACCGGTGATGCTTCAAATCTTCGAAAATCCGGTCGAGATACGTATCCGAGGCGTATAGAGTTGTATTCTCCGTATGTGTGTTTGTTTTTTGTTTGGGGGTTATAAGCAGCCTCGTCTAGACCCCCCTGTGATATACAAGCCCTAGACGCCTCGTATAGCTCTATACGAGGCGTCTTCGTTTTTTATTAAATGACCATTTAGCCCCTGGTATGCCCCCAGTATAGGCATTATTCAGGGGCAAAATGGTAATTAACCATTCCAAAAAGATATTTCTGGAATGGTTAATTACCATTTTGCCCCTGAATAAAGTCTATACTGAGGGCTTTACAGGGGCAAAATGGTAATTTAATAAACTTTTTTTAATAATTAAAAAACAAAAAATCTCAAAAAGTTGCCGCCTGACAAGACGACACGTATAGCTCTATACGCGGCGTCTGTGGTTACAAAATTACCTTTAAGCCCCTGTTAATGGTCTATACTGGGGGCTTTACAGGGGCAAAATGGTAATTAACATAAAATATTTTCAAAATTCAAAATTTAAAAAAAAAATTGTTGCCGACACTTGAGACGACTCGTATAGCTCTATACGAGGCGTCCTAATTCAAAAAATTCAAATTTTGATTTTCAAATTTTCAAAATTCAAAATTTCAAAATCCCGCTCAAATAGACGTCTCGTATAGATCTATACGAGGCGTCTGTGGATTCGGAAATGACCTTTTAGCCCCTGAAATAAGCCTAGATTGGGGGCCTAACAGGGGCAAAATGGTCTTTTGGGCATACCTATACGACGCGTATAGCTCTATACGCGTCGTATATTTTTAATTTTTTTTAAAAATGATATTAAACTGTTTTAATTATTGAAAAATGATACAAATAATAAAAAAAAATTATAGAAATTGTAGAAAATTATAGGAATTAATAAAAAAAATACATTCAAATTACAAAAATCATTCTTCCGTATCACTATCGATGTAATTAAGACTGGGGTTTGATCTTGGCGGAGGATTCATTATCGATGTATACCATTCTAGACGTGGCAAGTACATACCTTCCCATTGTTTCGTATGGGGTGTTCGGTTGGTCAACCATAGCCCGTGTGCTGGTGGCATTGGATAATCCCCTTCCAGCTTAACATGTATGAAGTGATTCTCGTTTACATGTGTAAGCGTTATGAACAATGGTTGTTGATTAGCCGGAGGACTTAGTATCGGGAAGAAAGTGGAACTCGCACCCATGGTTGTCGTTAACAGGTGCACCCCGATACCGTACGTTTGTGCAATAAGAAGTCCTGCATAGGGGAAGTCCATCCAGTGATCCCCCCCACAACCGGACACTGAATCCCAAATTAGGCCCTGACGATGCGTGTAAAAATAACCTTTATCCCATGCTTCAAATATTGGGAACCAGATCGATTTGTTCTTATCCATTTCTTGAACAAGGTGCCTTCGAATGAGCCCCCATGAACTCTGTTCCATACCTAAGCCCACAGCCACAGACCGAAACCCACAATGACCGTCCGGCATCACATCTCGTATGCACGAGACGTACGGATGGAACACTAGCGGAATGTCATCCTGAAACTGTTCGATGATTCCCACGTACTCGTCCCCAATGATTAACGGAAAACCGTGAGCATCTCGTGTCTCTTTCTTCTTAGAACTCTTTGAACGGCTTAGGCTCGCTTTGGGTTTTTGGGACCTTATAACCGACTGTTGAGAGGCCTGTGACGGAACGTACGAGCTGTGACGAGGTTTGTCGTACTTACTTTGTCGGGAACCTTCAAAGCACGTGTTTGCATCACCGAATGAGCTTCTCCTCAATTCTTCATCTATACGAGAGGCCTCGTCCAACCTTTGTTGTACCTGCTTTGTTGTTGGTCGGCCACGAGTATTTTGTTGGACAACCGGTGGTTTCTTGGTAGATTTCTTTGGAGTCAACACCGCTTTAATCTTTGAAATCAGGCTTTTTTCCTGAGCTGGGGGGTGCGACTCTAATTGTTGTCTAACAATATTTAGCTCTTCGACCACGTCCACGTCATCGTCTATCAATTTACAACTTTGGAAGTTAAGTCTCCGCCAGAAGACGTCCACGTCTTCGAGTTGAATCGGACGCTCTGCACGGTTAAAAACAACATTGTTTAAGTCACATGATTAACGGAAATATATCACACAAGTGTTGTACGTTTAACAATTATTACCTTCAAGCATGTACTTTTGTATCCTGCAAGCACAGGGCAACCCACAGCTGTGCCACATTTGGCAACCACATGATGAATGAAAGCGCTCCAAGACATCTAGCTTCCTAATTGCCTATCCCCTCAACAAATCAAGGGCTGTATGAGATACTTTACCAAGTAGGTGTTGAAACAACGGGTGTTTGTGGTGGGTCATTGTTTTTTCGATGCTATCTCGAAAAGTCTTCCTTATTTCACCGAACTGTGTCTCAACTATATCATGGACACAACCAACTATACGGTCAAGCGAGCTCCTATCTTCAACGTATCTCTTTAAGTTGGCGTGTTGGCTCTCAACTCTGTTTGTGGTACGATTACCAAAGTTGCGCCTCTTATCAGTCCACGCAAAGACGAACATCTCCTTATAGTCTTTTAGCCAGTTATCGTACACGTATTTGAAGACTCCTAAAACGTAAAAATAATTTAATAAAATTTGCATATGTGAGTCGTATGTTATTATAAAAACTTACTAGAACGTTTGCACTCCACAAGTCGTTGTCGCATGTTGCGCAAGTGGTACTCGTAGATGAGTATGGATGGAGACTCAATCAATGTCCCCCAGAATGACAAAAATTTCTTCCAGTCTTCGTCTGTGAAGGCACCCTTGCAGTGCTTCATAACATTCTGTTGTATGTGCCACCTGCAAAGAAGCCTGGAGGCGTTTGGAAATACTTTAGCACACGCGCCCATAAGGGCTAGGTCTCTATCGGTTAAAATCACATGTGGCTCCATGCATTCATCCAACATTGACTTGACCCTCTCAAGCACCCACACAAAGTTATCACCCCGTTCTTTACTAACAACGGCATGCGCGATAATAAACGATTTGTTGGTAGGCGTCATACCAACAATCTGGATAAAGGGCATATTGTATATATTTGTCTTGTACGTCGCATCGATCAGCATGACGTGGGGGAATGCACGCCACATGTCTCTCGAGTACCGATGAAGAAAGAAGATCTCTGTTACGATCTCTGTTCCGGGTTCCTCCCGTGTCTCGTAAATAAAGTCGTTGTTTATCAGCTTGTCTTCTAGTGACTGCATGGGAGTCAATCCTTGTCTTTGTTCGGCTCTAATCTTCGCCACAACGTTTTGAACGTCTTTCAGAACATGAAACCTGTCGGAGTCCTGCTTCCTTATCGTTTGAAATATTTTGCGCGACTCCATGTTTTGAGCTGTCAGCTGCTCGATCAGTTTCATTTCGCTTGGAGTAAACCTTCGCACAAACGCGTGGGCCGACAGGTCCTCACAAAGTTCGTGGTTATGTTCAATTTTTCCGTCTTTAATCTCCCAGGTTTCATACGGGTGGTTTCACACAGCCAGCAGGTAAAACGGGCAACCGGTTTTTTTGTTTCCGGCTTTTCTAAGTGTTGCTGTAGTCTGGTGCTCACCAGCACGATCACATTCAAGCCATACCCTCCGGATTCTTCCACCGGTTTTCTTTGATCGACGGGTGACAATAACGAAACCATCCGCGTTTGCTATTTCTTGTATCCGATTCTTTAGTTCATCTAAAGAGTTGAAAACCTGTAACATTGATTCTTTATAATAATACTAATAATAATACTAATAATAATAATTAAATAATTAAATAATACAAAAATAGTAATTAATACCTGCTTTTTTAAGTACGGACTGTCCTGGATGGGAGGTGTCTCACCACCATATCTACCATATCCACCATAACCACCGTCTCCTCCGTATCCACTGTATCCACGATCTCCTCTGTATCCACCATCTCCTCTGTAACCACCGTCTCCTCCGTATCCACCGTCTCCTCCGTATCCACCGTCTCCTCCGTATCCACCGTCTCCTCCGTATCCACCGTCTCCTCCGTATTCACACCCGTATCTATAATCCGGATACCCTTGTTGCGTCAGATAACTTGGTTGACAAGCATGGTATGAGTCATCTACAGGGGCTGTTTCATCAACAGGGGGATGATTGTTCAAATCTAGAAACGGTTTGTTTTGTTCTCCTTGTATACTAGACACAACCTCCTCTTGCTCATTAGAATCGGGAACGCAAGACTCCTCCAAAATAAAGAACCGTATCATCATTAGTAAATAATAAACTAAAACTAATTAAAACATTTAAGTACCTGTACCGTTACCGGATCGCTTTCGGGCACCCAGTTCTCGCTATAATACTGCCCGAAGACATAGTTACCGTCCCAGTATGATGACATTTAAGTAACTGTAATGAAAGAAGAAGAATAAGCAGAACGATGAATAAGAAGCAGAAAGATGAAGCACATTTATGTTGAGGATGCTCGGGTGTGGACAAAGCATAACTGTATGTTGCACTTTTTCATAAGTCTTAGATGCCTCGTATAGTTCTATACCCCTCGTATACCTTTTAGTCACTTGTCAAATGTACAGTAAAGCAGCCATTCTAGACGCCTCGTATAGCTCTATACGAGGCGTCTGAGTACCTCGTATCCATCCCTCGTACAGACCTATACTCCCCGTCTGATGTGACTGATTTGACATTGTGCTTTGGTGCAGAGATGGTCGGAAAAGTAACCCTATACGCCTCGTATAGGTCTATACGAGGCGTCCTGAAGGGTGTCAAAATAGGCATAAAGGTGTGTAAATATGTAGACCCATAAGAAAATAAGTATGTGAGATGATTGATGGTGGTGGCAAAGCTCCCAAGCAACAGTCTTGATATTGTGATGTAATTTGGTTAGCGGGCGTGATGATGGCAGTAATCGTGTGATGGCGCGGTTAGGTTTAAAGCCAACTTATTACATCTTCATATGTAGCCCTATGAATTTTAGTTGAAATATTATAGTTCACAACTAATTTTTGGTACTAATCTATAGTATAATCAACATTTTATAACCCAGTATTTACCATTCACAAAATGATTTATATCTGAACTAGCCGCTTACAAAGATAGCTAATTACCGTTTTGCCACCGTTAAGGAGGATCCCTTTGTAGAGACACGACTTCAGCTCCTCCTCTGATTTATAACTCAGAGGATGTACTGCAGTCTCAGTTATGCTTTTATAATCCAACGGAATGGAAAATTTTGAATGGACAAGCTGCACCAAAGCAGAAACAAAGTTTGATTTTAGAAGGCTCTAACTATCTGCACACCATGTCTGCCTATCTGCACACTTAGGGTTTACCTACGCTGCGTATAGGTCTATACGCAGCGTATAGGGTTAATCATATACGCTGCGTATAGACCTATACTCAGCGTATATAAACCATGGATTTCAGAGCCTTATCAGCAATCATTGTACAGAAAACAAGGGTTTATATACGCTGCGTAGGGACCTATACGCAGCGTATATAAAGCTCAATTTTTTAAGTATTCCTTTGTTTATTTATAAAAAAAGAAAATTATTTATAAAAAAACAATATTATTGGTAAATAATACAAATATAAATTATAAAAATTAAAAATAATACAACTATTATGAATTATAAAAATTAAAAAAGAAAATTATTTATAAACAAATATTATCGGTAAATAATACAAATATAAATTATAAAAATTAAAAATAATACAACTATTATGAATTATAAAAATTAAAAAAGAAAATTATTTATAAAAAAACAATATTATTGGTAAATAATACAAATATATTATACGATACGATGCAACACGATACGCTACTACACTATACGATACGATGCAACACGATACGCTACTATACGATACGATATAACACCCGTATAGGTCTATAGGTGTATATATGTCTCGTATAGGCCTATAGGTGTGGTTGAGGTCCCGTGTAGGCCTATAGGCATATACATAACCTATACGAGACTTATACTATACACTATACACTATACGATACGATGCAACACGATACGCTACTATACGATACGATATAACACCCGTATAGGTCTATAGGTGTATATATGTCCCGTATAGGCCTATAGGTGTGGTTCAGGTCTCATCTAGGCCTATAGGCGATACAAGACCTACATGGAACCTATACAAGACCTACATGGAACCTATACGCTACTACACTATACAATACGATGCAACACGATACGCTACTATACGATACGATATAACACCCGTATAGGTCTATAGGTGTATATATGTCCCGTATAGGCCTATAGGTGTGGTTTAGGTCCAGTGTAGGCGTATTGGCATATACAAGACCTACATGGAACCTATACGAGACTTATACTATACACTAAACGATATGATACGATAATATACAATATACGATACGATACAATACAATACGATACGACATTATAATATAGGTCACGTATAGGCCTATAGGCAGATACAACACATATATGAGACTTATACGAGGTTTATACGAGACTTATACTATACGATACGATACTTAATAATGTTTTTTTTAAATTCACCATTTATATACGCTGCGTACAGGCCTATACGCAGCGTATATAAAGGGTCAAAAAGTATATTTTTACCACTAGTTTGTGGTTAAAAATAAAAATTAACCTTTATATACGTTGCGTATAGACCTATACGCAGCGTATATAAAGTGTTAAAAAGACAATTTTACCCTTGCATATGGCTGCGTATAGCCCCAAATGCAGGGGTAAAATGGTCTTTCTCACTATACGATGCGTATAGACCCATACGCAGCGTATATAAAGGGTCAAAAGACATTTTTACCCTTGCATTTGGCTTCGTATAGTCCCAAATGAAGGGCTAAATGGTCTTTTTGACCCTTTATATACGCTGCGTATAGACCTATACGCAGCGTATATGAAGGTTTTTTTATAAAGGTTATATCGAATCGTATAGGTGTAGTATAGGTCACGAATCGGCCTCGTATAAGCCTTTAAGTGTGATATCGTATCGTATCGTATAGCGTAGTATATGTCACGTATTGACCTCGTATAAGCCTATAAGTGTGATATCGTATCGTATAGCGTAGTATATGTCCCGTATAGGCCTATAGGCATATACATCACCTATACGAGACTTATACTATACACTATACGATACGATGCAACACGATACGCTACTATACGATACGATATAACACATGTATAGGTCTATAGGTGTATATATGTCCCGTATAGGCCTATAGGTGTGGTTTAGGTCCCGTGTAGGCCTATAGGCGTATACAAGACCTACATAGAACCTGTACGAGACTTATACTATACACTATACGATACGATGCAACACGATACGATACGATACGATACTATACGATATGATATAACACTCGTATAGGTCTATAGGTGTATATATGTCCCGTATAGGCCTATAGGCGTATACAAGACCTACATGGAACCTATACAAGACCTACATGGAACCTATACGCTACTACACTATACAATACGATGCAACACGATACGCTACTATACGATACGATATAACACCCGTATAGGTCTATTGGTGTATATATGTCCCATATAGGCCTATAGGTGTGGTTTAGGTCCCGTGTAGGCCTATAGGCGTATACAAGACCTACATGGAACCTGTACGAGACTTATACTATACACTATACGATACGATGCAACACGATACGATACGATACGATATAACACTCGTATAGGTCTATAGGTGTATATATGTCCCGTATAGGCCTATAGGTGTGGTTTAGGTCCCGTGTAGGCCTATAGGCGTATACAAGACCTACATGGAACCTATACGAGACTTATACTATACACTATACGATACGATGCAACACGATACGCTACTATACGATACGATATAACACCCGTATAGGTCTATAGGTGTATATATGTCCCGTATAGGCCTATAGGTGTGCTTTAGGTCCCGTATAGGCCTACAGGACCTATACGGGACCTAAACCACACCTATAGGCCTATACGGGGCCTAAACCACACCTATACGATACGATATCACACTCATAGGCTTATACGAGGTCAATACGTGACCTATACTACACCTATACGATAGGATATCACACTTACAAGCTAATACGAGGTCAATACGAGACCTATACCACACATATACGATACGATATCACACTTATAGGCTTATACGAGGTCAATACGTGACCTATACTACACCTATACGATACGATATCACACTTATAGGCTTATACGAGGTCAATACGAGACCTAAACCACACCTATACGATACGATATCACACTTATAGGCTTATACGAGGTCAATACGGGAGCTAAACCACGCCTATAGGCCTATACGGGTGTTATATCGTATCGTATCGTATCGTATCGTATCGTATAGTGTAAGTCTCGTATAGGTTCTCTGTAGGTCTTGTAATTCATAATATTTGTATTATTTTTTATTTTTATAATTCTTAATATTTGTATTATTTTTAATTTTTATAATTCATAATATTTGTATTATTTTTAATTTTTATAATTCATAATATTTGTATTATTTTTAATATTTATAATTTATATTTGTATTACCAATAATATTGTTTTTTATAAATAATTTTCTTTTTTTATAAATAAACAAAGAAATACACAAAAAAAATAAAAAAATTGAGCTTTATATACGCTGCGTATAGATCCCCACGCAGCGTATGAGACAAAAATGACACAACTACCCTTGTATTTGGCTTCGTATAGCCTCAACACAAGGGTATAAAGGACATTTTCAGACCTTTATATACGCTGCGTATAGGTCTCTACGCAGCGTATATAAACCTTGTGAAAAACTGATGCTTCAAACCTACCAAAATGACCCCAACTTTTTAGATGGTTTATATACGCTGCTTAGAGATCTATACGCAGCGTATATAAACATTGTTTTCTGTGCAATGATTGGTTATTAGGCACTGAGATCCATGGTTTATATACGCAGCGTAGAGGGTTAACCTTATACGCTGCGTATTGACCTATACGCTGCGTATATAAACCCTAGTTTTGCTAGGGTTTGGTGTGCCAACAGGCACACCCCGGAAGAAACCAACTTCCAGTCAGGTGTAAGAAAGAAACAAATAGTGTTCGTAACAGTTGTAACAAATAGTGTTTTCCAGTATGGGCAATTTTTATAAAAAGCCACTGGCAATCAATAAATATGAGAAATGGATTGACAGGAAAGAATATTATTTCTTATCAAACATACATCTTCATTATATTAATTAGGAACCATTTTCAAAGAAGAAATTACAATTCCTGCTTTATATTCTTATAAAAAGTCTGGGTCTTTAAGAGCACATGTTCTTGATGTCATCCTTTACACAGACGTATATATATTTATATTTCGTATATGATTGAGCCATGAAACTTTCTTTGATTTGATTATACAAGCTTCTGTATATAGTTTACTTAAGGGACCTGACAAACCGAGTGATATGTTTGATTATAGCTTGCTAGAAGCAGATTTTAGACTTGGAGCAGTCATGTTCTCTTCTTAGTTAAAAGGGAAGATATTTTATGATTTTAAAGCATATGATAACTACCCAAGTTAGATTGTAGTATGCTATCCTTTGGTAGTAGTTGACTCATTCAATGGTGATGATAAATTGAAAGCTACATATATATGTTCAAATGGGCATGATCCTTGCTTGTTCAAAAAGAAGACTGGATATGATAAAACATATTGAATTTGTACTTATTTATTCAGTTCATTAGAGGCAAGATGGCATGGACAGAGGGAGCTACATATCATCTGTTAAATATCTCACGAGCTGTACTCAACAACTAAATATTTACAGGTGTTTCCCGTTTTTGTTTATTCATAATGTTTGCCATAAAAGAATTCAAACACCTTAGAATTGAACTTAGAGCTATTAAATTGGCCACCAACAACTTTGATGACAAAAACTACATCGGGAAAGGTGGATTTGGGAAGGTGTACAAAGGAGAACTTGTCCATTCAGAGGTGCGGACCATGGTTGCTGTAAAACGCTTGGATCGTGCGTTTGGTCAAGGTGACCCAGAGTTTTGGAAGGAGATCATGATGCTTTCCTTTTACACGCATGAAAATATTATCTCTCTCTTAGGTTTTTGTGATGAGGGTGGTGAGAAAATAATTGTGTACGAGTATGCGTCTAACAGAAGTCTTGACTTGTACCTAAGTAGCACTGATCTAACATGGATTCAACGTCTGATTATATGTGTCGGGGCTGCTCGAGGATTAGAGTACCTACATAATCCTAAGGGCACACAACATAGAATCTTACATCGTGATATTAAGAGCTCCAACATCTTGTTGGATGAAAACTGGAAAGCCAAGATTTCAGATTTTGGTCTTTCCAAGCTTGGCCCCGCAAACCAAGAATACACATTTCTTGTGTCCCACGCAGTGGGCACAGTGGGATATTGTGATCCTCTATATGCCGAGTCGGGATTTTTGACAAAAGAATCAGACGTCTACTCTTTCGGTGTTGTGTTATTCGAAGTCCTGTGTGGGAGGTTGTGCATGAGTTACAAAGATAAGCATCAGCCCCTTGTGGGGCTGGCACGACAAAGCTTTGAACAAAACAGACTCAATGAAATTATTTTTGATCATGTAAAGGAACAAATAAATTTAGAGTCATTAAAAGTGTTTGCATCAATAGCATATAAATGTTTAAAAAGAGATCGTGAAGAACGACCAACAATGACCCAGATCGTGAAAGAGCTTGAAATTGCACTTGAAGCCCAGGTATGGTTTTTTTATTTCTTTATGTTTATTTCCTAGATTAATTATTACCAATTCTACACTAATTTTCTTACCCCATCTAGCCAGTGACGGAGCTTGACTAAAAGTTCCGGGGGGGGGCAGAAAGTCATGGGACCCAATTGGCAAAATAATTGGGAGGCGATCCTTTATAACATTCGGGGGGGGGGGGGGGGGGGGAGGGCGGGTGCACACCCGAGTTTCCACTAAGCTCCATCAATGCATCTAGCGCACACTCATCTAGTGATCTAGATGCTCTAGCTATATGAATATAGGTTGTACCTTACATATCAATCGCATTTAATATATAAATGCAGCTAGCACCAGATTACAATTTGGGGAAGTTGCTACACGGGTGTGAGCACTACAAGAGGCGATGCAAACTTCGTGCTCCTTGCTGTAACAAGTTATTTTCCTGCCGCCACTGCCACAACAATTACACGAGCTCGTTAAGCAACCCCAACGAAAGGCACAAAATGGTCTTAAAAGATGTTAAGCAAGTTGTATGTTTGATATGTAACACCGAACAACAGGTTTCTCAGATTTGTGTTAACTGTGGAGTGAAAATGGGTGAATACTTTTGTGCAATTTGCAAGTTGTATGACGATGATATATCAAAGCAACAGTTTCATTGTCATGATTGCGGCGTATGCAGACTCCATGGTCGTGAAAACAACTATCATTGCCAGAAGTGTGGATGCTGCCTTAGAGTAGAGCTACGGGGTTCTCATGTTTGTTTGGAGAACGCTATTAAACGTGATTGTCCCGTATGTCATGACTATCTTTTTGAATCTGTTAAGCCAATAACAGCTATGTACTGTGGACATGCAGTGCACTTGGATTGCTACTCGGTGATGATGAGCAAAAATCAACCTCTTTGTCCCAATTGCTCAAAGTCCTCATTTTTCAGAGAGTTGTTTGAAACAATATTGATTATATTGGTATTATTGGCTGCTACATATGAATTTATATATTAAGTTGTTTGTGTGCGCAAGGTGCCTTTTGACTAATTAAAGTACTAAACCACACGGTGCCTTTTGAGGTTGATTTAAGTGGTAATCCACTAGTCACAGTTGTATCCTTTTTTTTCTAACAGGCTACAACAATCATTTTAACAACACTGGTTGCTAGTTTCCTCTTTTCCCTTTTGATCCGACCTCGTTTGTCAGGGGACGACAACCTAGAGGTAAATAAGAACTCACTAACGGATAGGAGTCTCGGGCAATTGATCAGTGGAATAAATGTTGGGAAGTGATAAGCACACATTTAAAGTTTGCACCACCATCACTCTGAATATGCTTTCAAGGAACTAGGTTCCATCACCACAAATCTTTGTTCATTTCAACTTGCTTTTTTTACAACAAATTGAAAATGAAATTTATCTTGAAATGGGTGTCGATTAACAAAGGTATGTTATTTATTAGAGGTTGAAGTTTTTCCATAAAAAAAAAAAAAAAAAAAAAAAAAACCTAAGGCAAAATCCCGTCATAAACAGCTACAAGTAAATACAACTCAATATAGGCCATTACACTCAAATATAACTCATCAAGACCCTTAAATCTTTATAACCTAATATAAGTCACATTGCATCCAAATATAACACAAAACAAGGCCCTGCCAGCAAACATATCACACTGCTCGCATGACCCACTATGAACAAAAATAAATCAATATAAGCTACAGTCAAATATGACTGATGTAAGATTAAATATATTATGTTTAATATTTAATCTAGTAGTTATTATAATCATTTACATAATATAGATCAAAATATATTATAACCTATTAAATAATTAGTTGGTAATTGTTGATGGACCATATTACCCTTATTAACTAATTTAGGTTTCCTCCTGGGTGCTTATATAAGGAGAATTATGTGGAGGTTATAGGGTGACACAGTTACACATTAGACACAACCCTAATAACACATAACATCAATCGACCTCCATCTCCATAATCGAATCCCCTATTCGGTTTTCTTAGCCACCATCATCAGTCAGCACCCTAAGGAGGAACCAGACCAAGATGACAATCATGTCAAACACTGTTGCTGAGTCTTCATCTGGATTCTCTGCTGGTCTATGCTGATGCAATCATAGGTATGTTTTCTTGTTTTCCTTCATGTATAAACAGAACTGATTCAACATGTGGTATCAGAGCATATGTTGATCAGTCAGTTCTGTTTTCGTATCCATAATTCTGGTATTGAAACTTGGAAAATGAAATTTTTGAAATATTATGAATCAACAGCCGTTTTCGAGTAGGTATATGTTCGAAATCCCTGTTTTCGGAAAAGATTAATCATATGTTTACTCGAAATTAAATGGGTTATGTTTTTTATGACCGAAATCTGTTTTAGAAGTCTTAAAAGTTTCAGGTTTCGGGTTCCAGAATTTTATTTTATGTTTAGGGTTCATCACATGTTCTTAGGAAATTCGAAAATTCTGTTATGATTTGGAATATGATTTGGATTATGAAGTGTTTTTTCTGTTTTTGATCTGTTTTGTCCTCAATAGATTTTCAAAAAACTGTTATTAGATAAACATATCATAATTTTCGAAATATGTTGATAAAATTAGATCATCTTAAAACAGGAAACAATATCTCATAATCCCTTAGATTTCGAATTTCAGTTATGTTATCACAAAAAACAGCTATCAACAGTGGACTCGAGACCATCAGGTTTCAACTCGAGACCAAGATCTCGACTCGAGACCACAAGGTATCGACTCGAAATCATAAGGGCTTTCAAAAGTTTTCAACTCGAGACAAAGGTCTCGACTCGAGACCATAACGTGTCAACTCGAGACCACTGAGGATTCGCCTAAGGCCATTAAACCATTACAACTCGAGACAGAGGTCTCGACTCGAGATCATTAGATCTCGACTCGAGACCATAACGTGTCAACTCGAGACAAAGGTCTCGACTCGAGACAACAAGGTTGTGACTCGAAACCTCATTATTTTTATTTTAAGCTGTTTAAATAATTGGTTTTGTAATCACTTAGTTAATTAATAAGGATCAAATAATATTTTACAAAACCAAAATAGCTTAACTTGAATGAGCTTCTGATATATCATTTCTGGCCAAAGCTGACTTGATACATCTACTTATCATTCAAGTATTACGAAAGCTATGTTGTGTATGCATCATAAGCATGAATGTCTTAATTTCTGGCCAAAGCTGATTTAATTCATTCATAGATGGCATACTCAACAAGTGCATAACTAAAGTGATTGTTTCAATTCTGGCCAAAGCTGATTTGTTACAACCACTTTGCATATATGCTTAAATGATTACACTTCTGGCCAAAGCTGTTTTGTCTTCATTTAAGTAGAATTTTTTAGCTAAGTCTATTATTTTGATGTTAGTAATAGACATATCACAATCTCTTCACATAATGATCCTTAGATTAATGATCCTTAATTAAGTTTTTATGATCATTTCGTCTGCCTTATTCTTAGTACCCATATTTTTACTCACTGTAATTTTCTTCTATTAATCTATATCTGATCCACTCTAATTCTTAAAACCTAAAATGTTTGCCTTATTTACAGTTTCTATAAGAATTAGCTCTTAAATTAAATCCTTGATTATTTCCTAAGACACGATAATCCTATTGCTCTTTTCTGATAAAGATTATAAAGAAGAAAGTTAGAGCATGATGAATAGGATAAATCGAACATGATGTCTCTTATGATAATCAAGAACTCTCTAACGTAAATGCTATCACTAAAGTTATTCCAGATTAAGTCTTTCCTAAGACTAATCTATAATTATGGAATAATCACTAGAACTCCTAAGATGCATGCCTTAATTTGAAACTCTAAACTATAAAGTTAAGTGGTATATGTGAATACATTATAATGTACAAAACCATGACCCATAAAGTTAAGGGCTTACGCATGAAAATAAGTACATTTTTCCAGTACATTACATATTAAGATTTTCACTTGTACATTTTTGATGCCTTATAAATCAACTATAACACTCAAAATACCAAAGTATAACGAGTGTGTTGATAAGCAACATATGTACAAAGAAATAAATGTTTGAAACTGGAAAATAAGATGTTATTCACCTTACAACCACTAATAGTTTAAAAGAGGATTGTTCTAAGGTCCATAGACAAATTACAAGTGCTAATCCCAACTCTAAGGTTCTTCAAGGGAAAATCTCACTGCATAATTATGTCATTAGACTAGGCATAAACAACGAGACTATCCATTATTCCAAAGAACAGTTGGATAAGTTAATTAGGTAGTCACTTACTAATGATATTTAAGTCTGATAATTTTAATATTCCAATTAACACATGATTAGTTGACTCTAGTTCCATACGTTTCCTTACCAGAACTCGACAAATAACTAACATGAGAGTTAGTGACAAAATTAATTGTTAAGGCTATAAGAACCATAATAAGCAGTCTTCTAACAAAGTTTTTCGATACATTACATATTCTGATTATTAATCAGAGTACAGTATCATTACTTAGGCTTTGTCATGAAGGTTGTGAGGTTTGAATAGTCAACATAAAGTCACACTTACCTTAAACTCTCATCTTATTTGTTCTAAATATCTGGATTGAAACATTACTAAGATGGAACTAGACGATACCTTACTCTTTCACAACCTTTTGTCATCATGTAAATGAGAATTTGACAAAAGGAAAATGAGACTTATAAACTTGATCCATTATAACCGAAATTCATGAGAAATCATGACATGGTTAATGAGGATGATTTTTTATCTAATCTCATTCTAAGTGATTTTAAATCATGACGTTACAGCCCTTAAGTATTACTTGGCTTAAGGAATAAGTATGGGTCCATCATAAGTCATTCATTGACATTCGTGGAACTTGTTCAAAATGGAATATTCAGACATAATTCATTTATCATTTAAAAGGCTATCAACTTGTATCTAACTTTTGTCGCATATGGCCCACGGTCTTAGAAGAAATCTATTTACATATACATATACTTAATAAGATTTCTATTAGACATGTCCCTAAAGTTTCTTATGCTATCTGGACATTAAAGAAATCAAATAAAGTCTAAAGTATATGTGATAGGTTCCCACGTCATGTAGCTCATTGAAACGTCTCTTGTAGCTTTTCTAGAGATATTAAAGATCAGTGGGAGCATTAAGTGTCTTCATAATAACTTGCAATAGTTGCAAGAGGTGGGGGAGTGAAAAATTTTACATTACCTAAAATTGCACCTCTTGTACAAGACACCGCTCCATCACGACACTGTTCTATCAAAACTTATCTCCTTAAATCCAATGCTACTCTTACAAAAGTTTCATTGTTACTTAATTGTGGGCACACTTAGATTTCTTTCCTGAACTAACATCATCCTCAACAAGAGAAACTACAACGACTGACGTCATTAACTTGTTTCTCTATTAGAATTTGTTGGTCGTTACATATTGACTCTTAGCATGCTGAGTTCCTAAAGATTTCTAAGGTTAGTGGGAGCAGTCAAAGTCCTTATCATGTTTTGCAAGGAATACAAGAGGCGGGGGGAAGAGTGTCATTAAATTCGAATGAAAATGATTTGCAAAGATTTCTAAGATTTCACTCCGAATTTAACTCCGATTACACCTCTTGTACACCATACTGCACCAACTTTTACAAACTTAGAATGAAAATGATAGCAACCTAACCAAGAGCTAATCCATAAAACTGAAACTTTTAATGAACCCAATAATCAACTCAGGAGGTCATCTAGGTTTAAAAGCCTACTAACTTTGATGATTACATAACCTCCCTAACTGAAGTTGAAATGGTTTTTGGAAATGTTTACTGATCCTGTCTCTTCAAATTAAGCCATTAGTGTCAAATCAATATTCTTAATGGAATAAAACAGTTTTCTAGTAAAACTGATTTTATGTGTTCGTATAACGTTTGAGATTTGATTGAATTACCTAAGAGTGTTCATAACTAAATCAAATCCTAATATAAACGTTAAGACACTAAGAAGCATGTTTGATTGTCAAAGGTTATACTCAGGAAGAGATAAATTATGAAAGAGTTTTTCTTACAAAAGATTTCTTTAAGGATCATCAATGTTCTAGTAGCTTATAATAGTTTAAAGCTACATTAGATGAACATTATAAACAATTTTCCATAACAAATGGCTGACACATTTACATGTTCATAAAACAACCTAAAGTTTCAAACTGAAGGTTAAAGAACACTTTATTTGTAAGCCAATAATATCCATGTATGGGTTAATGCAAACATCATAATGTGATGAAAAGCTAACGTAATTATTTTCATCAAGAATCAAGTGGATTAATGTACCTACCTCAAGATGAGTGGGAGCAACTAAGATAAACCTGTCTATATAGATGATATTCTGTTGACAAGTATATGTTACATAAGTCAAAGCATTGTTAACACAAACTTTGATATAATAGATCTCAGAGATATCTCTTACGTGATTGATATCATAACATACTGAGATAGACCCAATGGGATATTAGTTCCGTTCCATTAGTTTAACATTAAATGGGTCCTTACATATGTAACAAACAATACTGCTCTCCTTTAGAGGATAATAGGATAAGTGAGATTATTTATTTACGCTTCATTAATTAGGAAGCCTTATGTAAGTTTAAGTCTATACTCGTTTAGATATTACTCACATTGCAACATACTAGATTTGTCTAGATTAATGTGAAGCATCTAATGGAGTATTACAATATCTTTAAAAGAGACGAGAGGCTACAATTTTAAGAAGAAGTGAGAATTAAAACCGGTTTATTACTTTAACTTTGAGATATTCAAAGATGACAAAATGTAATTTCGGGTATATCTTTATGTCAGCAGATAAAACCTATTTCATGGAGGAGTCATAATGCACTGATATTAACAACCTAAGTTATAACGACATAATATAGTCACTAAATGTTGTTGGAAATTTATCAGTGGACTCATAAGTATATTAACTCCATATAATTAATGTTTTGAAGACTTAGTGTGATAAAGTCAGCTACCATGACTCCTTGAACAGTAACAGTTCAAGAGGTGCTGCATTAAGTTTCGATACACAATTAATTATTCGTTTATGAACGAATTGAGGAAACTAAGTTTTGTATCGAATACATTCATGATATGCTTAAGGATCCTATAACTGAAGGGCTATAACCCATAAGTCTTATTAAGAGAGCTCAGAGACGGGTATTAATTGATGGCCATGCGCAACCGCATATCGTACTATGAATGACTAAGTATTAGTTAATTTTCCTCATCAGTTTGATTTTGTACGTCTCTAAGAATATGTCAAGCTAGCATAATGGCATATAGACAAATATAGTTACAAATCAAACAAAGGGCTTATGCGTATTTTGATCATGACGATTAAGTTTTAAATTAAGGCTATAGTATGATTAATGGGGGTCCTGAGTCGCATAATGATTCAACGGCTGTATTTTTCTGCTATAGTACTTGTTTAAGGCTAAAATGAGTGTTAACTCCTGATCAGGCTTATCTAATACTCATGGTAAATGATTACTCGGCTAAGTGGGAGAATGTAAGATTAAATATATTATGTTTAATATTTAATCTAGTAGCCATTATAATCATTTACATAATATAGATCAAAATATATTATAACCTATTAAATAATTAGTTGGTAATTGTTGATGGACCATATTACCCTTATTAACTAATTTAGGTTTCCTCCTGGGTGCTTATATAAGGAGAATTATGTGGAGGTTATAGGGTGACACAATTACACATTAGACACAACCCTAATAACACATAACATCAATCGACCTCCATCTCCATAATCGAATCCCCTATTCGGTTTTCTTAGCCACCATCATCAGTCAGCACCCTAAGGAGGAACCAGACCAAGATGACAATCATGTCAAACACTGTTGCTGAGTCTTCATTTGGATTCTCTGCTGGTCTATGCTGATGCAATCATAGGTATGTTTTCTTGTTTTCCTTCATGTATAAACAGAACTGATTCAACATGACTCATCAACACCCTGCTGTCTGTGGGACTTGAACTCAAGACCTCTCAATCTTCCGAAGTGTTTAAAGGCTTTGCCTTTGGCAATAGACCACCACCCCATTGGTATTTTTTTATTTGTTAATTAATAATTGTTTGGGCATAATATAAGTTTATAGTGGGCTTAAAATAGTATTTATTTTGTTAAAAGCCATTTAGATTGATAAACAAATGTAACTAACAATTCCTTTGCTAATAAAGACTATTAAACCGTTTTAAGCACATCATATTTTTGATGCATTTAAATTGTTTTGTTTATGAGTTGTTGAGTTATAAGTCCACTAGATATTAAATTGGTTTTGCCCACTAAATGGTGATTTTTTGGCCGATGAAATAAAAGGTTTGTTACTCTCGATCATATACTAGACACACATACGAGATACAGCATGCGTGTTCGGTTACAGGGAGTAAAAACCATGGACATAAGTTTTGATAGAATCATCAAATCTAATTCCAACAAGAGTGTCTATGTCTAATCCGATAAATCATTGCGTGTAAGCCGCAAATAGGTTTATCTAATAGTTCTCGTATGATTCAGAGATTAATCCATGTTTCATCACAAAATTTGCAATTTCAATTCGGGTTCCAGGTTTGTTAATTTATTCGAATTACTTGTTCTAGAAATATACAACAATAAGTAACCAAGAACAAAATAGGCAATCCCAATCAACGGAGCAGCCAAAAGGAAAGACAACTAGCAAAACCAAACTTTAGATCTGGAGTCACGAATCTTGAACCAGGGAGAAAGAAAGCCGTTGTAGAAATTGAAAGAAAGGGGTTGGGCTCTAGACCAAAGACCAATAACGAAGCAATAGCAGGAGCCCAAGAACATAAAGATCAAAAGCCCAATAACCTAAAAAGAAAACAAACAAACAAACAAACAAATAAAGATTGCCAAACCTATCTGGTAGGGATGAGCATATGCCACCGAATACCGATCCCGATCCCGAAATACCGATACCGTGCACTTTTCGGTATCCCGATCGGTATCCACTTTTTGGCGTTTTCGGTATCGGTACGGTACGGTATCGGTATAATACTGATACCGACCCTCAAAATACGGTATAATACCGATACCGTACCGTACCGATACCGAACCGACATGTTTCGGTATCGGTATCGGTACCTAGTTTGGGTGAAATTCGGGATCGGTATTTGGCGGTATCGGTTCGGTATCGGATACCGCCTTACTCATCCCTACTATCTGGTATTCCGTTGCTTCCTTTAGAATAACTGATCCCATGCTTTAATGCACCCTTTATATATTTTAGTATCCATTTCCTTGCTTCCAATAACTTCTCTTTTGTTGTTACATTAAACGGCTTATCTTACTCACGACAAACATAATATTATATATATCTATGGTTCCCATTAAGTCTAACCACTTTTTGAATCATTCTTATCCATTGGATCATGCTGAAAATAAATCTTGACCCTCTAAACTCCTATTTTTAACTGCTATACCATCGGTTATAGGCAGTTTTTATGCCGGTTGATAATCTCGCATCAGTTTCATGCGGTTATCACATTGTCGCCGGTTCAGTTGCCCCACTTCCCCGTCATTTCAGGAACCCCAACTACAACCCTTCTCCCTGCTTCTTCTTATCCCCAAACCCTCCATTATTAGAATCACACTCTTCGATTATTCCCCCAAACCCTGAAGTCGATTCCAAATTTATCAACTTTACAAATCAGATTCCCAACCATTGAACCCTAACCCAACGATTATAACCAGGTGGGCTTAATATTGCTTCGATTGTAACCAAACAGGTACCAAAGCGGCTCCATCGTTTCTGTTTCCTTAGGTGTGTCTCTATCAGTTGATTGCTTAGGTGCGTCTCCGCCGTTTTTTACACATCTTTGAAAGCATCAAGTTGTGCTTCAAACCCAAAAGTCCAGGTTGGACTTTGAACACTGCTTCAACATATGTTTTCTGCCTCTGATTTAATACCCATTTCTTTCAAATATGTTTCTATGTGTGATCTTGATTTTTTGTTGATTAGATTAAAACTGAGGAAGATAAGGTTGCTGAAGGTGGCTATGTGAAATTTGAATCAATGGGCAACAGATTTTGATTTAGCGCTTGAAATCACTGATTATGGCTGTGAAGATCGTTTCTTGGAACTCGACACTGTCGCTTACTCGTAAGATCACTTTACTTCCATTCATTTTCATCCAAATATCTGCTTTTACCTCTTCCTTCATAAGATTACAATTGAATTAGACTAAACCGTATATAGTTTATGCATATATGCATATATCACTTCAACTATACTATGCGTATATGATTTAATTTGTAGTTGTGTTAGAATTTTAGATAAGCACATGAATATGTGGTTGTTCAACACTGATACTCCGCTATGTTTGTGGTTATGTATGGTTTTCTTTTTAGCATCAGTTGTTGTCCATGTTCTCCACCCCACTACGTTCCTAAAAGACTGGGTATAGTATCTTATTTTTGGGATCCCACTCTCCTATAATCTCTCAACCCTGCTGGCCCTGATATTTGTTTCTTTAGCATCTACAAGTTTACGATTCTGCCTAATCCAACATTCTCACTGTTTGTTTATATGTGTGTATAGATGAGATTGAAGTTTAGGACTAGAGAGAAGAGCCCTGATGGCAAAGAAGTTCGTCTTGGAGATAGTGACGACGCCAATTATGAGGATGATGTATAAATTTGGCTTGATTTTTTACATCTTTGAACACCGTGATGCTATTGGTTCTGTAGAAAGGTTTGTTGGGTTTCTTGCTCGTCCCTCTATTTTCCTTATGCTTACGTTGCTGCCAATTGTTTATAAAGTAATGAAAGTCTGCATCTTGTGGAAATTTATACATTGCAAAACAATATTATATGTTGAAATGCCTGAAGAGCTAATGCAATTATACTATTATCAACAAAATTGATTGGATGGATGCTTTATTTTGAAGATTCTGGTGAGTATGTTATCCATGAAGGGGAACCCTGAACCTGTTATCCTCCACCATAGGATCTTGATGAGATTAAATCATGGCCATTTAAACTCCATTTTTTAACTTCTATGATGGCAGTTCATAGCGGTTATTGGATGGTTTCTTGGTCATCTCCACTCTCCCGTGATTCCAGGGTATCGTCACATCAGTTACTCCTCACCCATAAAACCCCCTCTATGTTCAATCGCCATTCCAAGTCCAGATAAATCCTTGATTCCATCAGCCACTGATTGTGTCCTCTGTTTCCTTTTGTTACACGATCTTGGGCCTCCGTATACAAGATGGCCCGCTCCTCCACACTTGGGCCCGCATCAGTCACCATCCACAACTTACCATTACTCCGGCCACCAGCACCTGCAACCGCCCCTAACACCAACTCCACTACCGGTAACCCACTTTCACCATCCACCATAACCCACTACCACGTCCACCATCACAAACCCACCACCACATCCATCTTCACCATCCACAACCCACCACCGCTAACCCACCTTCACTGTCCAAACCCCACCGTCTCCACCATCTCAGATCAAATTTGTGAAGGTTTAGCTTGTGATACAGAGAGAGAGAGAGATGGAGAGAAAGAGAGATTTAGAGGGAGAGTGTGCCAATTGTTTTTTATATTTGTAAAACTTTTGTATTTTTACACATTAGTCCCTTAATATAAGATATCTTACAGAATAGTCCATGTGGAAGTAAAATGACAAGAATGCTCTCATGTGCAAGGCACATGACCATACTGAACCAAAAAAAATTAAATGGGTTAGGCTCAAAAGGACATACCGTGCAAGATTTTGAAAAACATTAAGTACAAAACTCGTCAAGTTTTACGTTAAAGGAAACCGTTTGCAAAATGGTATATAGATAAAGGACAAAACTTGTAATTTACTCTTTTTTTTATTTGACCGTTTCCAGTGGTAATATTATGAAAACAATAAAAAAAACCGGCGTTTTCATGGAAACGCCCAACCCAAAAAAGCCTAAAAAACGCCCATAGGGCGGTGTTCTCGTGTGAATGGGGCGTTTTTTGCCCATCCACCCCAAATCATTTACCAAGTGGTTGAAGAAAATAAGAAATGGTTATTTTCTTCATCTGCTAACGTGACGTTGCAGATACTTTGTGTTTTGTCACATGAGTGACAAACATAACCGGTAACATGTTCTTCCGGTTAGAGCATTCACATCCAACCCCCCAAATTATGTGAGAGGGTTTTTATTTTATGAAAAATGGTTGGAGGTGGTTGTAAGTGATTGTGAGTTGAGGAGAGAGAAAATGTTACTGTTCATCTGTAAATTTGGGGAGCATTGTTCACCCTTTATAATTTTTTAATATATTTTAAAAATAGTTGTGAGTAGAATTGAGAGAAAATGTAATGATAAAGTATTAAAAAGTATTATTTAATTGAGAATGAGAGATAAAAGAAATGATTTTTAGTGTAATAATAGAGTAAAAAATGAGAGATCGGATGTGAATGCTCTCACCCCCTGTTTCAAGACTCGGTCTTTATCCCCAAAAGATAACACCAGTCACTAGAGTAGTTCATGCTCCTTGTAGATTTATCAGTGGGTTTCTGAAAAGATTGTTTACTTATTCAAGTGGAATCATTAGACAAAAATCTGTTTTTACTGGTGATCATATGGGGAATGCTCTGTATTCTAAGGTAGTGTTTGGTATGCAGGAATGAGAGGTAGAATAGAATGGACCATTGTTAAGGAATGAAGAAAAGAGTGTTTGGTTGGTCAATGGAATGGAATCATCAATTCCAAAATGCATTTCATTCCCTCAAAATCATTCTATGCATCCCCCTGTTTTTTTTCCATTCTATTCCCTCTTCACCCTTCACTAACAACACAACCCACCACCATTGCCACCACCCACCACCACCACCATCATCTGCCACCGTCACCCACCTCCGCCGCCACCCACCTCCATCCCTGCCACCGCCATCTCCGCCACCCACCGCCGCCACTGCCACCTCCGATCACCGCCGTCGTCGCCACCAACCTCTGCCACCGCTATCGACCGCCACCACCCACTGCCACTGCCGCTACCACCTGCGACCACCGTCACCCACCACCACCACCGCTGTCACCACCTGCCGCCGTCTCCACCCACCACCACCACCACCGCCAACCGCCGCCGCACTACAACTGCCACTTATCACCACCGCCAACCGCCGCCGCCGCTAGTGCCACCTATCACCACCCACCATCACCGCCCATCATTGACCACCGTCATACGATTTTATTCTTTCGTCTTTTCTCGCATACCAAACAACAAAAAGTAATGCTTCATTCCATTCTCACATGACAACCAAACAAGATGGATTGGTAATGATCAATTCCATTACATGATCCATTCCATTATCTCGTCCATTCCAATCCCCCGTCCATTCCAAACAGACCCTAAGTATTCAAAGTATAATCTTGCAAAGGAATCTGCAACTGGTAGGTGTAAAGATGTTGGTTTTAAATAGGATAATGATGTTGTTGAGGTAATTAAGGTTATGAAGATGATGATGATGATAATGATGTTGTTGAGGTAATTAATGTTATCAAGTGTTGATGTGGTTGAAATGGTGGAGGATGAGAGAGAGTATAGTAATGATTCGGTTGAGACACAAGAGATAGTGGAAAAGGTCTGATACAAGAAGTTGATGAATGAATGTTATGACAAACACAAGTTAAGTTTGAGGAGATTAAGGTCTGATATTAAAACACTAGAAACAAAGCGAGCTTTACTTCAACAATGTCGTACTGCAAAGATAAAAGAGGTATAAAGACTGTACACCTTGTCTGTTGGAAGTAAATTTATATGTTCAGTGATTGGTTTGTTATATAAAATTGATTGATATTTCCGGATGTGGAAAATGACACTTCTAGGCCTCTTAATGAGGAAGAAGAGGACATCATTGCTAATGTGTTATCTTATTCTAATGAATGTTTAATCTCTTCGTAAATCTTCTGAAATTCAAGTGCGGTCTCAAGCTTTTCCACAACAAGAGACATTGTTGGTCGTCCTTCACGATTTTTCTGCAGACACTGGAATGCAATGTCTGAATATACTTTTAAACACCTGGGATCTATTTTGTCCACCAGAGCTTGAAAGATAATCTCATCCAGCTTCTCCTGTTTGTACTTTTGTCTCCACGTACGCACCAGACTCATAAACCCAACTTTACGAATCTCAAAGCAGAGTCGTCCACATAATACTTCAAATAAGACAACACCAAAAGAGTATACATCCGACTCTTTCGTTAGAAAACCCAGCTCCATATACAGGGGATCTAGGTATCCAAAGGTACCTACAACATTGGTGAAAAGGGTCGTGTGTTGCTGATTAGCTGGCCCTATTTTTGACAATCCCATGTCAGATACTTTAGCGTTCCAGTTTTCATCTAAGAGGATGTTGGAGCTCTTTATATCACGGTGGAGGACTCTTTGTTGAGTGCCCTTGTCATCATGTAAGTAGCAGAGGCCTCTTGCCACATCAACGCATATCTTGAGACGTTGAATCCACGTAAAAGTAGTGGACCCTAAATGGCGATCGAGACTTCCATTAGATGCATGCTCATAAATAAGGATCTTCTCGCCATCCTCGTCACAAAATCCCAATAGAGAGATTAGATTTTCATGCGAGTAACGAGAAAGCATCATTATTTCCTTCCAGAACTCTGGATTCCCTTGCCCAAATCTACGATCTAGACGCTTAAAAGCAACCATGCTTTGGCCCTTGGAGTGTAAAAGTTCTCCTTCGTAAACCTTCCCAAAACCACCGGTTCCTATAGCCTTTTTGTCATCAAAGTTGTCGGTGGCTGATTTGATCTCTTGAAGATGGATTCTAAGATGTCGAAACTCCTCCAAGAAAGTCTCCATTCTTGTTGCTGGGATAACATATAATGAGAAAAACTGAATCAAATATCCAAATCAAATGTTAATTGCGGATGCAGTACTTGAATATAGATGCTATTTTACACTTGAATATAGCTATCTTACAAGGTTTGACAGGCAATTTACACGCGGAATTTGGGAGCTCGTGCTGACCCACACGGTTCCTTTTGGCACCTTGTTGTTCCTAGGGCCATGTATAAAGCAACTTAGGCTATGTGTTATGGGGCTTGGTTAAGAAAAAAGTGTTGCCACGTGGCTGACACATAGGCACACTTTTTTCTCACAAAAAATGCCTAAAATGGGTGTAATGGAAAGGTTGGTTGCTGATTAAGTAATGATTAAATAATTATTTTTTTGTTTATATAAATTATGTAAAAACAATTAATTTAAAACTACAAACATGTATATATAAATTATGTAAAAACAAGGGTAAATTACTTTTTGAGTCCCTGTGTTTTATGGATTTTAACTAGTTGAGTTCAAAATCAAAAAGTTTAACGACCTGAGTCCCTATAAGCATTTTCTTTAACCATTTGAGTCCAAATTTCTAACTCCATCCATCAAGTCTGTTAACTACAAGGGCAATTTGGTCATTTACACACAAAGTACAAGTCTTATGCACAAGAGTACAAGGAACAAGTCTTTAATGCATAAATTTTTAATATATAATATATCTATATAAAAATAAATTATATATATGTAGAAACTCTGCAACCACTCTCACACACACTGTAATCTCTCTCTACCACCATCGCCGCACCACCCCCACCACCGAACCCAATGTTGCAGAAATCAGCCTAGGCGGCCGATTAATCGGCGCCTAGGCGCTAGGCGGTGACTTACTGCCTAATTTTATGCTAGTCGGCCAAAAAAATCGGTTATGGTCAAAATCGGTCAAAGTCGGTCCAAGTCGGCAAAAATCGGCCATAGTCGGAAAAATCGGACTAATCGGTCTGATGGTTTTTGACCCAATAAACCCAAATTTTGAAACCTTTAAAGTCCAAATTTTAGTTATAACCTATTTTTATCTTATCATTTACAGCCAATACATACAAAATCAGGAAAATCGATCAAAAATCGGACCAAATCGGTCAAAATTGCACCAAATCGATCTAATGGAATGAGTTCTTACCTCGTTTGGAACCAAAATTGGGGCTAGGTCTTCTTTCTCTTAACATTTAACCCTCTTTATCTTTCACAACTTTACATATGGTTCCCAAACTTGTAAATTTGTATATAAAAAGTATAAAGTTAACTATATATTTATATAATTTTGTAAAAATATACATAAAAAGTCCATTCCGATTAATCCCTATTAATCCCGATTAATCCCTATTAATCCCGATTAATCCCTAGGCGGTACCTCACCGCCCGACTAGCGCCTAGCGCCTTCTACAACATTGACCGAACCACCACTGCACCACCATCATCTCTACCGCACCATTATCAGCACCACCACACCACCATCATCCTCACCATCGCACGACCATCCCCACCATCGCACAAACTCAGACCGTCAACCACCATTGTCAACCACCGCCTGCATACGAGACCACTACCACTGTCAACCACCGCCTGCATACAAGACCACCATGTCTCCGTCGCCTCTCCCTCTCCACCTATCCAACAAAATTTCAACGAAACCCTAGAAAAAGAAACCCTAATTTTTGATTTTCCCCAAATTGTTAACTACAAATTAGCAGGCTTAGGGTTTGTAAAGCCCCGACTGATGATGATGATGATGATAATATGAACAATCGTCCCCACCCATGCATCCTGTCGTTCAAGGAGTTCAGTTGGGCAAGTTCTTCAGTTCTTCAAGATCTTGTGAATCAGATTCTCTCTCGTTCAAGAGTTTTGGATCTTTTCGGTGTGTCGTTTATGCCATCTGAACTGTTTACATCAAATCCGTGACTGATTTGGTTAAATTTTCTAAAAATTCGTGTCATTTTACATAAGTTTCAGATTGAATCAGTGATTTTTGATTAAAACTTTGATAAGTTTCAGACAAATTTGATGATTTTCGGATAAAGTTTTGATGAATTTCGAACAGTTTTCATTGATTTCAGTTTGTTGTAACTACTGAAACTTGATCAAAACTCATAGATAAGAAAGGCTGAAACTTGATAATGTTCTTCAAAAGTTAACTTTGATCTGAATTTGAAGTTGTAGGACTGTTCTGTGTTGATTAGATTTATCGAAGTTACAGGTGTTATTGTTGTTGTTGTAACGAAGAAAGAATCTGAGTTTTATTGTTTTTGTTTGTGATCGAATCTGGAACGAGAAACAGGTTTGAGTTGAAACGAATACTTGTGATTATCGACATTGAAGTTTTTGAATTTGAGGAAAGATGATCGATATTATTAGTTTGCTGTTATTGTTCATTGACAACTGATTGGAAACTTGACAAGTAATACACGAAAAAGAAGAGTAGCGTTTAAGAAATTTGCAGGTTTAAGAAATTTTTTGGTTATTGTTTTGAGTGGTGGGGATGGTGGCTGTGCGTAGGTGGTGGTTGAGGTGGTGATTGGAGACGGAGGTGGAGGTGGCTGTGGTGGTGACGGTGGTGGTGTTGATTGTGGTCAAGAGAGAGAAAGAATACTTAACCAAATTTCTAACCATTTGAGTCCAAGGGTATTTTGGTTATTTAACAATACTTAACCTAAAAATTCTAACAGTGTTAGAAATTTGGACTCAAATGGTTAAAGAAAATGCTTATAGGGACTCAGGTCGTTAAACTTTTTGATTTTGGACTCAACTAGTTAAAATCCATAAAACACAGGGACTCAAAAAATAATTTACCCTAAAAACAATTAATTTAAAACTACAAATAAATTAAAAAAAACTAATAAAGGTAGAGTGATTTGTTAATATTTATAGAGTAAAGGTTGTTTTTTCAAAAAAGAGTAAATTACGATTTTGGCCCCTGTGGTTATATTACTTTTACCCTTTTAGCCTAAAAAGAAATCTTTTAACATCTGAGCCCCTAACGTCTTTTTTTCTAACCCTTTTGGCCCCTAACACTAACTCCATCCATTTACTTGGTTAAAAACTTATCATGTGCCCATCACATGAGGGGCATTTATAGCAATTCACCTATTCACTTATAAAATAATAAATTAATTAATTATAAAAATTAATGTGGGCTCCACCTTTGTTATTAAATAAAATAATTTAACCCCACTCACCACCACCATCAACTAATCACCCACCACCATCTCCGACCAAATCTACCACCAGGGCCGGCCCTGAGAATTCGTGTACCCTGTTCGACCTCCAAAAAACGCGCCCTTAGGCCTTAAGGAAATTGGGTATTTGACTCAATAAAGGTCTAAACCTAATGCCAATGGGCTAATAACTAATCTAAAGCATAAGAATAGTTTTGTAAGTGGGCCTATGTTGGTGTTTGTATAGTTATACCCTGTAAAAAAAGAAATTTTTACGTATACATATCAAGTTTTTTTCTAAAAAATCGTGCCCTCCGAAATATCGGGCCCTGGCCGGTGGTCCTCCCCGCCCACCCCCAGGGCCGGCTCTGTCTACCACCACCACCACCTTCATACACCACCCAAATCCTAAACAAATGCAGACACAAAAATGTTTATCTGTGGTCCGTTAACAGATGATAAAAATGATAAAAGGGAGGTATTAAATAATTTATTTTAACTGAAAACACCCTGTGGTCCTAAGCTCTAGTGGAGTCGCCCCTCTAGGTGATTCGACCTTGAAAGCTCTTATTAATAAACACTCTGTGGTGCCGCCCCCTTCCTTGCCTCCCAACCCTCACGCCCAACCCACTCTTGTTGTTGATGAGGAGTGTGTGCTCAAATGTATCCGATCCTTTCCTAAAGGGACATCTTGTGGTAGGGACGGGATGCGGGCCCAACACTTGTTAGATGCTATCGGGGGCGACGGCTCAATGACTTCCTCGGGTTTGCTAACGACCATTACTGAAGTTGTCAACTTATGGCTTGGAGGATCCTGCCCTAAGGTGCTGGCGGAGTTTGTTGCCTTAGCCCCCTTACCCCTTTATTGAAACCCGATAAAGGAATTCGACCTATTGCTGTGGGGGGTATATGGCGAAGGTTGGTTTCCAAGGTGGCAATGAAGAAGGTCGGGAAAAACATGGCCCAGTACTTTGGGGACTTTCAGTTTGGGGTGGGGACGTCAAACGGTGCAGAGGCGGTGCTTCACAGTGCGAACAGGTTTCTCAACTCCTTTCATGCAGATGGTTCCTTAGCCTTGCTTACTGTGGACTTCTCCAATGCGTTCAACACGGTTGACCGCACAACCTTCCTGAAAGAGGTTCATCAACATTGCCCGTCAATCTATCGATGGGTTCAATTCCTTTACGCACAGCCTGCTCGGTTGTATGTTGGTAATGAGTGTATTGGGGCTACTACCGGAGTGCAACAAGGGGATCCCTTGGGGCCCCTTCTCTTTTCCCTTGCCTTACACCCACTCATTCTTCGGGTGCAGGACCGATGTAACCTCCCGTTTCATGATTGGTACTTGGATGATGGGACGATTATCGGCAATGCGACTGAGGTTGCTAGGGCCTTAGACATTATTAACGAGGAAGGGCCATCTTTAGGCATTTACCTCAACATTAAGAAAACAGAGGTTTTTTGGCCGACATGTGATGGGCAGAAAGTTCAGGACGGGCTTTTCCCAAAAGGGACTGGCAGACCAGAGAGGGGGGTTAAGCTACTTGGTGGAGCTGTTAGCCGTGACCCTAGCTTTGTTGGCGAGTTGGCAGGGCGGCGGGCGGTGGGGGCGGTTGAACTAATGAAACTCTTGCCCTGCCTTAGGGACCCTCAATGTGAACTCCTTCTGCTAAGGTCTTGCATGGGGGTTGCTAAGTTACTTTTCGGGCTGCGGACTTGTCAACCTCATTTGATGGATGATGCAGCATCCCGGTTCGATGATGGCCTCCGGGAGGCTATAGAAGACATAGTCGTGGGTGGTGGCCCATTCTTTGGGGACCTCCAATGGCGTTTGGCATCTCTGCCAATGCGTCTAGGTGGTTTGGGCCTCCTCTCAGCTCGAGATGTTGGGGTTTATGCTTTTGTGGCGTCCAGAGCTCAGTCTTGGAAACTACAGAATCATATCCTTCAAAACAGTGGGGTTGTCGAGCTCGACGGGACTATCTGCAAGCGCTTGAACGCTTAAATGTCTCTCTCCCAGACTTTGATATCGGCGGTTTCTCTAAAAAGGACACCGCCCCCTCGAAACCACAAACAACTTTGGCGAATGCTCTGTTTAGCAAAATCGCTCAAAGACTGGGAGAAAATTTTGATTTGTCATCCCGCCAGAAGGCGGTGTGGGAGTGCCTGAAGGGTCCCCATGCTCAGGATTTTTTGACCGTTATACCAATAGAGGGGCTGGGACAATGTATGTCAGCAGTAGAATACAGAGCAATCCTTAAATACCGGCTGATGATCCCTATGTACCCAGAAGATGAAACGTGCCTGATATGTCGTAAAGCTTGTATGGATAAATACGGAGAGCACGCAGTGCATTGTAAAGAGCTCCCTGGGTTCAAATATCGGCATGACTGGGTGCGAGATGTTTTGTGGGACATCCTGAGAAGAGCTGGGATTTCGGCTAAGAAAGAGGCACCTGTGAATTTCCTTACGGACCCTATGGAAGGGAGATCTACTCTGCGACCAGCGGATCTGCTCGTCTTTGGTTGGGCTAGGGGGAAACATGCTTGTGTTGACCTCACGGGGGTTTCCCCTCTGGTTGGTTTAAGGGAAAACGGGTTTGTAGCTGGACAAGCTGCAAGAAAGGCAGAATCGAAGAAAGTTGATGAGCACGCTAAAGGTGGTGCAGAGAACCAGCATGTTTTTGTCCCTTTTGCCTTTGACACATTTGGCTCCCTAGCGCCCGAAGCTATCCAATTCCTGATCAGGGTCCAACGGGTCATCAACAACAATTGCTCAGCATCAGGGGGACGAGGTTTTGTCTTTAGCAGATTAGGGTTTGCAATTCAGAAAGGGGTGGTGGCGTAGCTTGTTGCCCGTCTACCTTTTGTTTTGATGTAACTTGGCAAGTATGAATGAAATTTCATTTAAAAAAAAAAAACAACTGGAAACATCTTACCATTTGGTTTCTTTAAACCTTCAGCCAAAGGAATTGAAATTGCTCGATCTAATTCTTCCTTCTCTTTATCAGTTCTCGAGCGATTGTCCTGCTTAAATCTTGTTAGTTAGTAGTTGAGAATACTAATGAAGATGAAAATTTGGGTCATCAAGAAAAGTACATGCTTTTTAATTAGCACTATGATACAAATCAAACCTTTTCAACTTTTTGCAACCAGCTAACATCAGAATTCACTCAAAGTTTATTCTTGATGTTTTGTATATATATACCGAAAAAGCAAGATAATATTTACCAATGATCTAACAGGAGCGCGTAAAACCATGTCTTCGTCTCCAATAAACTGTGGAGGACGACGATGTGTAACACCCGCCTGCCCCTGATTACTAGAACCACCTTTAAAAAACTTACTCGGCCATCTCATAAACCAAGATCTCTTCTCTGCGTAAAAATTAAGAAACAAAGTACCCAGCGTTAAACCCCTAAATTCAGCGTAAAAATTAAGAAACAAAGTACCCAGCGTTAAACCCAAAAAAATTAAGAAACAAAGTACCCAGGCAGTGGCGGATCTAGGATTCCGACCAAGCGGGAACGTTTTATAAATAAGCGGTAACGAAATCGAAAAAACGTCAAATTTTTCCAAAATTTACACTAAAAACGTCAAAAATTTTCCGGCCAAGCGGTAGCGGGCGCTCCCCCTTGGTCTACAATAGATCCGCCCCTGTACCCAGGTATATATATGACCATGACAAAGGTTAGGGGTGGTGTATGATGGTGGTGGTGGTCAGTGGCGGACCCAGGATTTTTTTTCAATGGGGTCCGTTTTTTTCAGGTCTTAAGATTTTTCACAACCCAACTTTAGAATTTTCGAGTCGGTCGACATTCGAGTCGGGTCAGGCGAGGAGTGTAATAAAGAATAATAGGTCTTTCCTCAACATTATTTGACTATATATGTAGAAATATAAACAAAAAGGTAACAAAAAATATTTCTTCATATCTTCTAGTTTTATATGTGACATCTTAAAACATCAAATATCTAACAAAAAAGAGAAAGTCAAGAACAATTATTGAGTTCTATCTTTGATCACTCAGAATGCTTATCTTTCGTATATCAAATTTGTTGTTAGAAAAACATTAGGATAGGTAAACAGTTTGAAAATTGTACATATTATCACATCTCAATCTTTTGCTCAGAAATAAGAACTGTGATGGAAATTCAAGTTACAAAACTCAAAAAAATAAACAGAAAATATGTTTACCTGTTTGATTTTAAAATATTATCCAAAAACGTGATGAACAAGAGTTGAACTAATGACCTCTTGGTTGGAAAACAAGGGAATTGCCACTGCAACAAGTTTAATTTTGATATTATGGGTTCCATCTGTAAGTTCTTATGGGGTCCTTGAAAAATTTAACATACTGACTCTACTAAGTTTTCTAAAAACATTGGGGTCCCGAGACCCCGATCCACAAAGGGTGGGTCTGCCCCTGGTGGTGGTGGTGGTAGATTTGGTTGGAGATGGTGGTGGTCGCCGGTGATTAGTTGATGGTGGTGGCAAGTGGGGTTAAATTATTTTATTTAATAACAAAGGTCTACAAGAATTTTTATAATGGATAAAGATCAAATACAAATAAACTTAACATACTAAACATACAAATTGAAGGAAAAGTCAAAAAAGACAATGTGGCATTTTTGTAATTACCAGCAACTATCAAAGTTACTATACAAATGTGAACGCAACCAAAATACCTAAATATAGCTAAAAAACACACAATTTTTTTAATATTATTTATAAAAAAATCGCTACATTTCGTTACAAAAAAAAATTAATTTTAAAAAAAAAAAATTTGCTACTAAAAGTAGCGATTTTAATGTAAAAAATATTTAAAAAAAATGTGTGTTTTTTATTTTTTATTTTTTTAGGTTTTTTTGGGGTTTAGTTTTTAGCATTTTAGCTTGGGTGGGGGTTTGTAGAGTAACTTTGATAGTTACTGATAATTACAAAAATGTCACATTGTCTTTTTGTCTTTTCCTTCAATTTGTATGTTTAGTATGTTAAGATTATTTATACAATAACTTTCCCCTTTTATAATTAATTAATTTATTATTTTATAAGTGAATAGGTGAATTGCCATAAATGCCCCTCATGTGAGGGGCACATGACAAGTTTTTAACTAAGTAAATGGATGAGGCTAGTGTTAGGGCCAAAAGGGTTAGGAAAAAAAAAGACGTTAGAGGCTCAGATGTTAAAAGACTCCTTTTTAAGCTAAAAGGGTAAAAGTGATATAACAACTGAGGCTAAAATCGTAATTTACTCTTTTTCAAATTATATATGACAAAAAACAAGAAAGATAAAATACACAAAAATAATGAATCAAAGAAAGAGAAAAACAAATTCACGCGTCACCAACAACAATTCCTTTTCTTCTTTTATTTTTAATTATCCGGACTTGAACCAACTATGTAATATAGTTTGTATTGACTTTTCAACACTATTATTTGGTCTGTAATCCCAAACCCTGAAAACACTAATTTTCTTCTTGGCAAACACCAGGCCAGAATTAAACCTTCTCCGCCCTACGTGTGCTCATATCTTCACTTCTACTACACTAATCATCAAAGGTGGCCCACCCTATTAACCTCTACCCATCCCCCACGCCACCTGCCCAACGCCCACAACTGCGCCAGGGTGTGACGGTGAGCGGGGCGTGGTTTGGCTGATGTGGCACCGGAAAACGCACAGAGGCGCGATGATAACACATGGTCTTATAGTCTAGTGGAGTAGCAGGTGTATTATAGTGATATGGTCTAGTGGAGGAGTAGGTGTAGAAATTTTCTATAACTAACCCATAATCATAGCCATCCCACATGTTGGTTCTAATTATGTAAAGAACTTTTGAGTTTCAAAAATCTCATGCTTGATTCAGAATTGAGGTCAATTTATAGCATGTATATAGTGAAAATAACGAATAAGAATAAGAAATTGTAAGAACAAATTGAGGACTTAGTAACCTCGTCACTTCAACTGGGTCAATACCTTCAGCAGTCTCGGCTCTCTGGTTTTTATCTGGCCCAACGACGGACGATGATTCAACACCCGCGGTAGGGGTTTTCTTGTCGTCGTTCATGTCCGGCTCCACCACAATCCATTGCTTCATTGCTGTGAGTTTGTGTTTTTTTCTTTCTTTATGTAGATAGTAGTAAGTCGAAAAAAGAAGATGAATTAGGAGGATGGGGAGAAGGTGATTGTATTGCTTCATTGCTGTGAGTTTGTGTTTTTTTTTCTCTCTCTAGAAAGTAGAAAGTCGAAAAAAGAAGCTGAATTAGGAGGATGGGGAGAAGGTGATTGAAGAGTGAGAATGTGTGGGTGAGATGAATGATCTTTGGATGGGGTCTTACAAGTTGTTTGTGTCTGTGGCAAAAAGGTGGACAGGTCAAAAAGGTGTCTGTGGCACGGTTTGTGGACGGCAAAAAGGTGGACAGGTCGAAAGAAGATAATACTAGGAAAGGCAAGGAGAAGGTGAACGATATTCGTGCAAACCCTAAACACGGGGGAGCACATCAAGAGAAGGAATCTAATGGTAAGGGGATTCTGAATATGAATATTTAATGCGGGAGGTGGACGGACGTTCGTGGATAGTCTGTTAAACAGGAATAAAACTGATGTGATAAGGGTCGATGACAATGTCGAAGCTTTCTCTCAATGGTATAATCGTTCGGTCATGGGTAAAGTTGTGGATTTCAGAACTTTAACTGAGTTGAAGACGTGTCTTAGGGCTAAAGGATGGAAGAATGTTGGGATCAAGTATATTTCTGGGTTCACGGTGTTGTTATTGTTCAATAATGTGGAGGATTGTGACAAATTTTGGCTGGAAAAAGAGGAGTGGGCGAATGTCTTTGTAAAAGTTGATCGTTGGGATGGTAAGCAGATGGTGGTGGACGAAAGAATTGCATGGCTGCAGGTTCATGGTGTACCGGTACAGTTGGCGTTAGATCAGGTGTTTGATACGGTGTGTAGTCGATATGGAGAGGTGGTAAAGCCAGCCCGGATGTCCATAGATGATTGCATCTTTTCGTATGTGTGTATTGGAGTTTTATGTAAAACTCGTGGAAGGATAGTTGATCGGGTGGATATTTCGTGGAGAATTGTTATCTATAAGGTGTGGATAGATGAAGATATTGGAGAATGGGCTCCGGAGTGTGTGGAAGAGAGTGATGGGTCGGTCGAGGAGATGGAACAGGATGTAGAGCCGGATCGGAATGGTGACTTTACTAATGAGAATGCAAACGGATATGATGTTGAGTTGGGCGAGATTAGGGGTGGTGAAGAGAATGTTAATGATTTCATGTCCAATGAAGGGGTCCAGTCTAATGTTGTCGGCAGTTCCGAGAATGAGGTTAAAGGTGCTGCGTCGGGTGTTCGTAAGAAATTTAGACGTCGTTCTCTTTTTAAGAATAGGGGGAGGCGAGTAACTCTCAAGAGAGACCTAAGAAGCGTCTTAGGGATGATAATGATTTGTTTGGATTGGATAAGCTGATTGGTATTATGGGTTCTCCTTCGGTTCACTTTCATAATGCCGAGAGGGAGCAGCCCGATGATTTTTCGTCCCCGGATTTAAATCCCAATTCTGAAGACAATCATGTGGTTAACAATATTCATTCTGTGGAGGTAAATGTTGACTTGCAACACAATCATGTGGATCAAGATAACGTGGAGTGTGATCATATTGAGGTGGAAGCCATTTTAGGAGTGCCCAACCTTAATGATTTTGTTCCGATTGTTCAAGAGACTATTAGAGAAGAAGGGTTTCAACCGGGTGGTCAATGAATGTTATGTCTTTAAACATTCGTGGGTTAGGGAGTTCAAGTAAAGCAGAGTGGGTTCAGAGTATTCGTATTCAACATGAGGTACATTTTATTTTGATACAAGAAACACAATTTATTTCTTTGGATGCAGTGGACATAGGAAGTTTTTGGGGAAGAGGAGATTATAGTTTTGAATGGGTTCCGGCTTCAGGAAGGTCTGGGGGTTTATTATCGATATGGGATTCAAAAGTTTTTGTTGCTGAGGATATTCAAAAGTTTTCTAATGTTTTGTTAGTTTCGGGAAAGATGAAAGGTAGTGGGGTGACGCATCATTTGATTAACGTTTATGCTCCGCATGCTGTGCCGGCGAAAAGGGTTCTTTGGTCAGAGATTAGCGGTCTTATAGGGGATGGAGATGGTTTTTGGGTGGTTGCGGGCGATTTTAATTCGGTTAGAAACGAAGGGGAAAGAAGGAACTCTCATTACATTATGACCGATGCTCAAGATTTCAATAATTTTATTGAAGATTCGAACTTGCATGAGTACTCTTTGAAAGGCCGTCGTTTTACGTTTGTAGCGGGTGATAAACTGAGCCGGATTGATAGAGTGCTAGTGAATTGGAGTTTCTTTTCAGCTTGGCCTATGGCTGAATATTTAGCTTTAGATAGGAAGTGGTCCGACCATAGTCCGTTGATTTTAAAGACGAATTCTAGAAGTTTTGGTTCCAAACCGTTCAGATTTTTTAACTCTTGGTTAGGCCACGAAGATTTTATGTTATTTGTTAAAGACGCATTGATGAGTGTTGATGTAGAAGGGGCCGCTGATACTCGGCTCATGTTGAAGTTTCGAAGATTGAGGAGTCTTATATCGGGTTGGGAGACCAAATGTATTGAAAATGAGCGGGGGGAACGATGTCTTTTGGAAGAGGAACTCGGTCAGTTGGATGTGTTAATTGAAGAGCGTTCTCTTTCGGAGGAGGAGGTGTGGAGTTTAGAGGAGATTAAGAGAAGGTTAAGCGAGCTCGATATGTTCCGTCAAAGAGATCTCAAGCAAAAAGCTAGGAATAATTGGGCTTCGTTCGGAGATGACAACACTCGCTTTTTCCACGGCTGCATTAACAAAAGGAAAGCTTCGAATTATATTCCAGGTTTGATGGTTAATGGGGTGTGGGAAACTAAGCCGGAAATTGTCAAGAGAGAGGTTCTTCGTTTTTATAGATAGAAGTTTAAGGAAAACATGGTTGTTCATCCGAAGCTAGTTTGCTACGGGGTGAAGAAGATTGGCAGTAATGAAGCCGATAGGTTGGTTCAACAATTCTCTCTACAGGAGATTAAAGATGCGGTGTTCGAGTGTGGGGCAGACAAAGCTCCGGGACCGGATGGTTTTAACTTTCGTTTTATTAGATCGTTTTGGGAGCTGTTTCAGAATGATTTTATGGAGGTGATGCTTCACTTTCACGAGGTGGGTAGATTCAATCCGGGTGTGTGCTCATCATTCATTACTATGATTCCCAAGGTTGGTGATCCGGTAGAGTTATCCGATTTTAGGCCTATTAATTTGATTGGGAGCATTAGTAAAGTCGTTTCTAAAGTCTTGGCGAATAGAATGAAGGTGGTATTGGGTAAAGTTGTCTCGGAAACTCAGTCGGCGTTTTTGACCGGGAGGTATATTTTGGATGGGCCATTAATGGTAAATGAGGTTATATCGTGGGCAAAGAAGCGCGGGAAGCAATTTTTTCTATTCAAAATTGACCTCGATAAAGCTTAGGATAATGTCATTTGGGATTTTCTGCTATCAGTGTTAGAGCAAATGGATTTTTCGTTGAAGTGGCGAGAGTGGATAAAGGGGATTTTGGTCTCGGCTAGGTCCTCGATTCTTGTGAATGGTTCACCAACTTTTGAGTTCGGATGCCAAAAAGGAATTCGGCAAGGGGATCCCATATCTCCTTTTTTATTCATAATTTTGATGGAGGCTTTTTCTTGTTTAATGAATAGAGCTTCGGAAAGAGGAGCTTTTGATGGTGTAAACCTCCCGAACAACGGTCCGACTTTATCTCATTTGTTATTTGTGGACGATGCTATGTTGATGGGAGATTGGTCTTCTTTCAACTTCGACAATATGAAGCGGATTCTTCGGATTTTTTATTTATGTTCGGGCTTGAAAATTAATCTTCATAAGTCGGTTTTGTATGGAGTTGGTATTGACAATGATGAGTTGAAAGATAGAGCGGCCTTTCTTGGATGTAAAGCGGGTGATTTTCCATTTACGTATTTGGGAATTAAGGTTGGTGCTAATATGAACAGGATAGCTAATTGGGAACCGGTGGTTAACACGTTTAGAAGGAGACTATCGAAGTGGAAGGCGACGTCTTTATCGATTGGTGGTCGGGTGATTTTGATTAAATTCGTTCTTAATAGTCTTCCTACTTATTATTTTTCTTTGTTTAAAGCTCCAAAGAAAATTATTAATGACTTGGAAGGTATGATGCGGAGGTTTTTGTGGGGTGGATCTGATGAACGGAGGAAACTTAGTTGGGTCTCATGGGATACGATTACAAAATCTATAGAGGAAGGGGGGTTGGGAATCGCTAGACTTGAGATTAATAATAAAGCATTAATTGTTAAATGGTTATGGAGGTTTTTAAATGAGCAGCATAACTTGTGGAGAAAGGTTGTTATTTCGATTCATGGATCGAGTCGTAGTTGGGGTATTGCTCTGGTGATTTGCGGATACACTAGTGTTTGGAAGAATTTTATGTCGCTTTGGAATAGTATCAAGGTCGAAGGAAGTGGGGTTGGTAGTGTTGTCCGCGATCAACTTGGGGATGGGAGGCACATTCGGTTTTGGTTGGACACATGGTTAGGTGACGAAGCTTTTAAAGTCAAGTTTCCTAACTTGTTTGCGTTGGAAAAAGATAAAAAGGTTTTGGTTTGTGATCGGTTCAGAACCCAAGGGACGAGTTGGTTGTTCATTTGGAATTGGAAGCGAAACGTGGCTAGTACAGAGGAGTGTGACGAGAAGCAAGCTTTGGAGGCCGCATTGATGGGGTGTACTATGACCGATAGGAGTGATACTTGGGTGTGGTATAATGGTAGAAATAGAGATTTTTCGGTCTCCGAGGGCAAGAAGTGGATGAAGGATTCGACCAATAATGGTGTTCAGTTTGGTTTCTCTTGGAGTAAGTGGGTGCCTCTCAAATGTAACATCTTTATGTGGCGTCTTTTTTTGGATCGGTTGCCTACAAAAAAAGCGCTGATTAGGAGAAACATTCATGTGGATAGCCCGTTATGCGGTTGGTGTGAGATAGAGGAAGAAACGGCAGAACACATTTTTACTGGCTGTGGTGTTTCGGCCGGGGTTTGGAACGGGGTCTCCAGATGGTGTCGTATTCCGGATATTTTTGTTTTTCATGTTAAAGACTTGGTGAATTTGCATGACTTATGTGGGATTGTTGGTGTTAAGAAGGCGATGGTGCAGGGGGTGATTATAATTGCTTGCTGGGTTATATGGAAAGCAAGGAACGAAAAGATCTTTTCTAATAAGGAGTCAAAGGTGGTGGAGCTGGTGGCCGACATCAAGACTTTGGGCTTTCTTTGGTACAAACACAGATTCAAAGATGGTGTGGTGGGTTGGGATAGATGGACTAATTTTGATTTGATGTAATCCGATTTGTTTGTTTGTTTGGGTTTTGGTTTGTTTTCTCCGTCTTGGAGATAGCTTGCCTTTTTGGTTTTATGAAAGTTAATCTTCAAAAAAAAATCTATATAGACTAATATATTCTTTTTTTTGAACGGCCAACAGAATCAGTCCCGACTTACTGATTTACCGGACTAAACGGAGTACTTCGAGAGTAACCTGAGTCTACAACAAATTTTGGGGAAACCCGACAACCCACCATCCTGTAGACACGACGGTGAAATTACCGATAAAACCCAACTGGCTCAAGGATCGAACTCAGGTTTCTTGGGTCTCCTATTATTGCCCACTAATGAAACAGTGGTTAACCGGGATGGTTAATTCACAGATCTCGTCAAGTAAGGTTAATCCCTTCTTTCCTAGATCGATGGCCGGATCGTCCTCTAACATGTCTCCTGCACAAAGGAATACACCATGACTCGCAACAAGGAGGATGGGGTGGGGGGTGCTTCTTGTTACCACTCTCCGGCGTGAGAATAAGTATTTGCTTAAGAGTAAAGTGTGTGTTTAAGTAGTATATATGAGAGAGCAGATAGATTTTTGTACCTCAAACTGGGTTCGAGATGAGTATTTATAGCCGAGGAGTGAAGTTGTTGGGCCCGAAGGGCCGCTAGATGGGCCGAGGGCCTGAAGGGCCGCTAGATGGGTCTGACTGACAATGCATAGCCTTTATGTAGGTGTGTCAGGGGTGCAAGTCCCGAGGGCATTGGACTTTTATGCAAAAGGTGTTGCCACGTCCTGCTGCAGTTGTCAGTCTGCCTACCAACTCTTTGCACGTGGGCCGGGCAGCTGACCGCTGTTAGTGCCCAGGTGAACCACTTGTTGGTTTTGGTTTACTGAAGTCAAAGTGGCAATTCCACTTGTATGACAATAAGATGCGGTTTTGGGCCGCATCGTTGCAAGTGGTAATCAAGCTCCAAACTTCATCGTTGTGGGTACGCGCGTGTATGCGCTGGACCGCAACACTGAGAAGTGTGACAGAAGATGAGGTGATTACCCGCAGACCTTGTATGTTGTTGGAAACAGTCGTTTCCTAATACAAGGTGAGTTTTTTATCTTTCATCGAGTGGGAAAGCAGACCGGGTTCGCGTGGCGCGAGCCCGCGCGAACGTATGTGAATCCTTGCCGGTAGGGGTAATGAGCTGAGTGATGGTCTCTCTCGTCCAGGTCTGGTGCGAGATTTGGGACCATATAGAGGTGTACAAATCGGTTTTTTTCAAAAACCGGTTTCGGTTATTAACCGAACCGGTTTTTTTTATCCAAAATGAAAACCGGTTTTTTTAATAACCGGTTTCGGTTACTAACCGGTTTCGGTTACTAACCGGTTTTTCAAGTCCAAAACTATAACCGGTGTAACCGGTTGGGATCGGTTTTTAACCGGTTTTTGCCAAAAAAAACCGGTTTTTAACCGGTTTAACCGGGTTTTTTAAAACCGGTTTCGGTTATTAACCGGTTTTTCATACCAAGAATCCTAACCGGTCTATAACCGGCGGTTCGGTTATAAAACCGATGCGGTTATAAAAAAACCGGTTAAAAAAAACCGGTTTCGGTTCTAAAACCGGTTTTTTTGTACACCTATAGGACCATACCCCTTAAAGTCCCCCAAGTCCAGTGGTGTTTCCACGCGCAAGTTACAAGTGGGTGGAATGCTGGATTATTGGTTGAAAGGATGTCCCTTGAGGTCGGTTTGGAGAAGATACTAGGTCGAGGCCTTAGCTCTTTGATGAGCAAAGTTGTTGTTGACTTTGCCGAACTGGTGAGTAAGTTCAGGCTAATGCTGAAAACATCTCTTAGTTGCATGTGGTTCTATGGTAGTCTGCTGATGTGGTCTACCTTTTTCTGATATCATCAAAGATGATCGCCATCTGCTTGGTGTTTCGAACCAACCTTTGAGACGGTGATGGGAAATGAGTACGAAGTTGCCATTGCCGGCAACCCGATCGCATGTTCATGTATTGGACATGAAATGATGATCCTGTTTTCAGGGTTTGAGACCGTGTGCCGTGGTTACCCTTGCGATAATACAAGTCGTGTGGATAAAGCGTGACGCCTTGTTCAGACTATGGGTAAGTAAACATGGTCATAGGCAGACTTATTACCACCATTGTTGATTATGTGTTGGATTCCACAATGATTATGAAGAGTCTGTATTAACAGCTTCGGAGTCTTGAATTCGAGCCGTTGGATGTGCAGGTACTCTGTAACAACCCGATCTTCGGATTGTTTCTATTTACGTTGTTGTATCTCGTAAACGCTTGTACTCCGAGATTTCGATTATCGCAAACGGGATGAATACATTTTAAACGCATTAATTATCATTATTTTATCGCCTTTACATCGCTTGTCTAACGCTATTTTATCGTATTTTATCGCTTTGCACGCTTACTAATTGAACGCTTAACGCAACGCGTCACAACGCTCATCACAACGCAAACTCGAACGCGGATTTATTTATGTTATGTGTGTATTATGTGTGTTTACTTGTTTAATATGATGTATGTGTTGTTTATATCGCTAACACGCTCGAACGCTACTCGCACAACTCGATTTACCGCTCTGAAACGCAACATGACACAACTTTTTGGGTTCATACTAAAATACTTAAAGTATTTATACTAACTAACGCAACGAAACGCTTTAAACGAGCTTTCTATACGCGAAAACGAGGTTTTAATGCACAAAACAGCAGCTTGGTGCGAAGCTAGGCAGCTTCGTACGAAGCCACCCGCTTCGTACGAAGCCACCTGTTCGTACGAAGCCACTCTGTGCGAACCTGACCCTTCTATAAATAGCAAGCCCTTCTCCTCTCATTCTCACTTGCTGATTTTCATACCGAAACGCTGCCGAATTGCTGTCCGATTATTTCCAAGTAAGATTTATCAGTTACAATGATTTCACAACGATTTCCACTACGATTTTCACCACAAAACACTTCGATTTTCTCCAAACTTTCTGTTTTTCACCCAAACTTCTACTTTTTCTTTTAAACTTCTGATTTTACAGAAAACCCTACGTTTTTCTCACTAAATCTTCATCTTTTTCATGAAATCTTCTTATTTTACACTAGATCTACACTTAAACGGGCGATTTGGGTTAAGCCACGGCCTCCCAAGTTGTAGATCTGAGAATCTCAGCCCCAAAAAGTGTTAGATCTGGAAAAGAAACCCTTTATAACTACTTTTACATGTATTTCGTTCACTGGATAGTGGAACGAGGTAATGTCGAAACCAGCTTGAATAGGACTCGGAAATACATTCGATTCAGGCGAAAACAGAGCTCCGAACGTCAAGAACAGCCACGTTGCGAACTGGGCTGTTCTGTGCGAAGCCATAGCTTCGTACGAAGGCACACTTATGTAGCTTCGTACGAAGGTGCCACCTTCGTACGAACCCACTGCCTTCGCACAGCCCAGTCTAATTCTCATTCGTGACTCAATCAAAGACCTCTCCGGCCTAAGTTTAATCAGTAACTTGAGGTTGGAGGGATGAACACTCGATTTCTCGAAGACAGACGTGAAGACACTCGATCTTGGACAACAGAAGCAACACTTGTGCGAAGGACCCACCTTCGTACGAAGGCACACATTCGTACGAAGGCACACATTCGTACGAAGCTACTGTTTCCCACCAACACTCCTATTTCGACCATTTCAGCACTTTGGAAGACTTACGCTTCAGTTCCCGTAAGCAGGCTAACTCAACGCGCTCCCTTCAATCCATATCAGTTGTGTTTACTTGTTAGACACGCACTGTGAGTATACTCAAACCCTTTTCCTCTTAATGCACTTTTGGGTGTTACATACGTTCTATATCAAAAACACAACGCACACTATACTAAACGCTTTACGAACGCTAATCGCTCTTGCATGTTATACGTGATTCGATGAATGCTTGTGATGTGCACAAAATGCAACATATAAATTACATCAATTGTGGCATAAAACTAACCCTTTTTTAGTACTAATGTTGGAAAAAGTGTGTTTTTGTCTTCCTTTTGTATTTTCAGGATTAAATGAGCTCAAATGAACAAAAGAAGCAAAAAGGCAGCTAAATCTAACATAAATACAAGAAAAGGAACAAACGTGGCATGCCCGACCCCACGACAGCATCTTCACAAGCAAAACAAGAGAACAGAAGGCTGAACACGCCCCGTGTTCAGTGAACACGGGGGCGTGCCCAAGTGTCAGCATAAAAGACAAAGCTGTAGAAGCTTCTATCGCCCACCACGGGGCCGTGCTCAGCGGACACGGGGCCGTGCTCAACTATAAGATTTGCAGAATCCAGGAAAATCTTGATAGTACAGATATGCTTCTGCACACGGGTTCGTGCCTAGCGGACATGGAGCCGTGGTCAACTAATGCAGACAAGAGAAATTAATGAAGACAGAGAAGACGGATGGACATGGTGCCGTGCCCAGTGGACACGGGGCCGTGCCCGAGCTCCTGTTCAGCCTATAAATAGGGGTGCTTGGCTCATTTGCAATCCATCCCTTGGCACACCACCTCTCTCACACTTCACCCACCACCCACCACCATCACAACACCATCATCCACCACCATCATCCATTGTCCATCATAGAGTGTGTGAGTCGTCTCGGGATCCAAGATTGATCGTAAGAGTTCTTGACAATCAAGGCCATGTTTGCCTAAGTCTCTTACATCACTTGGTGAAGACAAAGTGTCTAGTGTAATACTTTTTATTTTTAATCTTTTCGCACTTTTTACTTGGTTATGTATTAATGACTTTAATAACTAGTTTCTTATGTTGAAGGTGATTCTTCCTTATCGTTTGTCCGTGGTGTCTTGGCATTATTTTACTGTCTATATAAAATAAAAGATTTTCACCATTCATATCTCCACGGTCTATATGAAGGTATGTTGGCTACCTGGTCGGGGGTTAAGGGAACGGTTTGGTAAGAGTCTTGCCATTGTTCAGTGTATAGATCCTGCAAAGGACCTGGGTCAAATTTAGTAGGACCTCCTTCAATACTTAACGGTATTGGATGGCGGGGGTCCAAACTCTTTGATCCCCTCATAAGTTAAGCTACTATTAATACTATAACCCGACTATTTAGGACTGTATCCCTGCTGACTCAGACTACTTAGCCGAGGGTAACGTCACCTTCAAAAGAGGGGCCTACCATAATATGCATTAATAACTTAATTAATTATCTTTCAATAATCCGACCCTTTAGGATTGTATCCTTGCTGACTCAAACTACTGGGTTGAGGGTAACGCCACCTTCAAAAGAGGGGCCTACTACAATAACTAAGATAATCTCTTAAAAAGTGCGGAAATAATCAAAGGTTACACTAAACACGAGTCGGAACCAAGTGATTCATCTTGTCTATCTGTTTTTATTTTTATTTTATTTTCAGCATTTTAGTTAGTTTTTATTTTTCTAGTTTAAAACCTTTTTCCAACTTTTTGATTTGATTAGACGTTGAGGATAAACCGGTACTAAAAGCTCTTGTGTCCTTGGACGATCTCGGTATCTTGCCAACACTATACTACACTCACGATGGGTGCACTTGCCCATATGTGTGTTTGGTGTTAGTAAAATATCATGTTTTATAAATTTAAAACTTGACTAACGTGTAAAAAGGGCTTAAAAATATACTTAAATACCTATCACACTTTACGCACATCAGCTTGTATGTAATGTTTACACATTGATTGCTGTCTACCTGCCTTAGCAACGATAGTACTATAGTTTGGACTCAGCACCTGTTTATTCAGGGGTTGTTAAGGTTATTACTTCACGTGTTCACAGTGGTGAATATGTGTCGCGCATTTCTATCAACTCGCAGTCATTGGTATTGATAGTATCTTTGTCGATAGCTTACATGGTTCACATCTTTACGTAATACATGCTGGTTATGCGTAAACGCTTTTTATACTATTATGTTATGCAAACTTGTGTACTCACCTTTACATTTTATGTATTGAATTTATTTTAAGGTATGTGACAAGTTGATGGTCTGATTGGTGCAAACAAGAGTAGGATGGTATAGAAACCTACTAAAATAAATCTGAGTTGTCGGAACAGTATTTGGTTTT